>CM029487.1:20559428-20909867 GCA_017140395.1 Eucalyptus lansdowneana | reverse complement strand
TACCAAGGAAGCAAGAACAAAGCTCAAGAAGTAGCAAAAGTCATCCCAAAGAAAACTTCTTTTTTCTTTTTCAAAAAGTGAAACAGGTGGAAAACAAAGCTACAGTCAAGATCACAAAAGGCCCAAAAATAGTTAAAAACAATAAAAGGGTAGAATACAAACTCGAAAAGACAAGAGCATTGGACAGTACAATGAATAAGAGATTATTACACTGTTGATAAAGTATAAGTAACCACAACAACCTACAGAATAATGGCAAGTCCTATAAAAATGAGGTCCGCATTGAAAGAAGCTATGACAACACACCATTCTACCACAGAAAGATACACGGGCAATGTCATTTTCGTAGACAATTACCTCGTCGATTGTCCCTTTGAAGTCAATCCATGAGGTGGGACTATTCTCCTCAAAGATGGCCTCCAATTTAAATTGTCACCGGCATTATTGCAGTTCCAGAGATTTATCTCCCTCAATGTATTGCAATTCTTCAACAACTTTTCTACCCCTTCATCCGACAGATGCACACAGTCCTTTAAGTTGAGATTCTTGAGATGGCAACATCTACTTATAAATGCCGCTAATGCCGCTAGTTTCTCTTCGTTGAGTTTCAAGCCTTCTGCTTGCAAGACCTCTAAGCGTGGGAGTTCAAAGTCAATGCATAGATTCCTTATTTTTTTCAAACCACAGATCTTCAAATGCCTGATTTCCGGGCAGCTCTTCAGTACACCCGAAATGCCATCTCCAGTTATCTTCAAACACTTGCTTACATCAAGATACTGCAACCTGGGGCACATACGCCCGATCTTCTTGAGGCATTTGTTGGTCAATTTACGATTAGAAGGAATGCTAAGAAACCTCACTTGAGATTTCACCACGATATCAGTGCCACTAGCACCATCCTCTCTCAGGTTTGCCTTCCCCATTTTGATTGCCTTCAGGAAGGGACATTGTTTCATGAGGCTATAAAATGTTGTCATCGTGAGTTTAGAGCATTGACCAATGTTAATGTGGGTCAGACTGCGAAGATGATTACATATCACGCTCATGTCGTGATCTGTCAGGAAATTCACTGCCTCCAAATCTAAGACCTCGATGTCCCGGCGACATAGCATGATCCTCCGAATTCCGTCAAAGGAAAACCCCAGAGCATGCGAAAGTATGAGTCTCTTGAGCGGAATGTTTGCCTCCGCAACAGACATCAGCAACCCATCCCAGATAAACGAGCCCGCGAAATCCAGACTAACAAAACCCTTGGCGTGACCAAAGGACTCCACCAAATTCTGACATAAAATCGCCTCCTCTCTCATATAATTCAGGGCCAAGGAGACCAAGTGAGGCCTTTTCACTATCAACGAAGCAATACCTCTCCCAGTAATGAAGTCACAATCCCTAAACCTAATTTCCTTCAGAGACGGGCAATTCACCGACAGAACCACAAGAGACTGATCAGAGAGAGACGGATTACCCGAAAGGTTGATTCGCGACAGCCTCGGCAGCTTCCACGACAGGGCCGAGATACCGTCGTCCGTGACCCGAGCCCCATCACTTCCCACCGGATAGCTAATGTCGAGCTCTTCGAGCTTGGGAAAGCACTCCGCGATCGAAACCAAGTTGGCATCCTCCAGCAACCCAATACAGGACATCACCAAGACCCTCAAAGCCCCGAACTTGGAGCCCATCTCGCGCAACCCATCGAAGGGGAGGGACTTCTGGTTGGAGAGGTCGAGGCGGTCGAGGGGCAACCGGAACTTCGCGATCTGGCGGAGGACGGAGGACGAGTCGCCGTGGAACGAGCTGAGGTCGATGGACTTGAGGAACGTGAAGCCCCGGAGGAGGGACTCAAGGTCCGGGGTCAGTCGGTTGGTAATGGAGAGGCTGCGGGCGGTGTTGGAGATGTCTAGCAATCGCTTGCAGACGGAGGAGACGGCCTTGAGGTCATCGGCGGAGACCAAGCGGCGGAAGACCTCGTCCCAGCACAGTGCGGGCAGGTCTTCCCACGGCGGAGCAACCGCCGCCGTCGGCTGTTTTTTCTTCTGCTCCGCCATCGGTGCGCCAAACATATCTCACGACTTTAATCACCACACACTCGAGTTACTCGACTGTTGATTAGATGAAATGTGATTTGAGGGCAGAATGCATGTTAACAGTATAAAGGCATCCCGAATCACGGGCAAATCCTTTTGAAAAAATCGGATTTGGTTCACACGTTGACGCTGACACCACTGATGAGCCTTGGCCTCCAATAATTCAAAACCGAGTTTTGTTTAGCAAAGTCCATTGGAAAATTAGCAAAAAGAAATGTTCTTGTTCAAATTATTAAAGTGTCTTTAATGGTGATCTCACTACAATTTTCTGGGAGATTTTGCATTTTGAAGTGTCAAAGAAAACCCAATTGCGCTTGTCAAAACTCATCAATTGTGTCTTGTGAAATATGTTTCTCTCTCATGTGTTTATATGCGTTATTTTTAATTTTGGTAGTTTTAACTAATGCCCTTTGGGGCACTTGTTTGTATTTTTTTTTTCTTCTTTTTAAAAGCTACGTATCAAATGTTGTCACTGCTACCGCCAACACCAAGTAACTAGTGTTGAAACAAACAAGTTGTTGAGTTAGCGAAAAATAAGGTGTTTTTTCAGACAATTAAGGGAAGCAATTGCTAATTACATAAGAATGCATCCAGTCGAAAGCAGATTTGTAGCTGGCTCAACACATGTGAAAAAATCGATATAGGCAAGACTTGACACACATCAATGTTTTTTGACAAAAACTAATATTTCATCCAATTAGGCAATGTTTTTTAAGTTATGCCACATATTATCAAAACTTGGCACGCACTGATTAGTGAGACAAACACGAAATTATGACATGAATAGACTATCTATCCCAGATTGTAATACAATGAGATTGGTTCAAACAAGAAGATTCAAAAGAATATCCCAAACGAAATACTTACCAACGGAGCCCATGGGCTTTTGAAGTGTTCCTCATGTTCCTCTCCCCATTTTGTTGGCATACTATGTCCCCCTTACAAACATGATGTAAAATGTCGGTGCCGATTGAGGGAACTTGATTGTTAATGGATTATTTTATCTTCAAATTTTCTTTCTTCCACTCACTAATTGGAATCCTCGATAATTTCAGGAATTCATTTATGACTTTAGGCTTCATTTATTTTGTAAAAACTATCTATATATATTAAAAAATTCTAAAAAAATAATTGGTTATATCACTTCAAATAAGTAATTAATAAAAATATTCTCATTCACGATAACAATTTATATCTAAGAATTTTCATGTTCGATGAAAATATTTTTCTTCATTTATTTTTAGAAACAATACAAATGATCGATTTTAGAAAAATATTTTTTAAATCATTTATTTTCATTTTAAACAAATTGAGCTTAAGATTGTCTCGCTCTTCTTTTAAGTTGGAAGTAATCGGACTCCTTTGCTTGATTTAGGCATTATGGTCTCCGGCCAATGTCGCATGGACCAATAAAGAGACTTTTTTTTTTTTTTTGGTCAAGTACCAATAAAGAGACTTTGACGGCGTAGAAATGAATGGAAACAAAAATTTTGGGTTGAATGGGTTGAATGGGCCTGCAGAAAATTGTTTTGAGGCCAGAAATACTTCTCAAGTTAGGGCTTAAAATGTGTCCATTCAAATGCATAAAGGCTTTTATCCATTTGTTTGGTTTGAGCCCAGAAATACTTCTCTGTGTTCCTTATCAGTAGATTTTGTTAGTCACCGCAACTGAAGCAAAATAAACTACATAGGTGCGTTTGTTTTGGGAAATATAAGTAATTTGAAAAAAAAATTAAAAATTAATGCTCATATCATTTAGAAAAATAAATGAATAGAAAAGATTTTCATCACCCACAAAAATAATTAAATATATGTTGTTATTGATGATGAAAATAATTTCTATTAACTAATTTTTTTAAGCGATATAAGTAATCATCTTTCAAAATATATTTTTCAAATTACTAATTTTCCGTGAAACAAATAGTAAAATCATAATCCCAAAGAATGATTCATAATCAAACCGGATCATCTATCACCGTTTAACAAAATGGGTTTGCACAGGGCTGATGTTCGGCCCATTTACTAAGAAAGAAGGTTAACAAAATACTTTCAAACCAGCTCTTTTATGACTCGTTCGAGCACACACGAGCACTCTATTCCCTCAAAGAAGGTGTGTCCATTTCCTTTCTGAAATATGTGCGTCTCTCTCCCTCTCTCTCTGTATGTGAAGTCCTGCTTGCGAGGAGCTTTTGCTTCGTCCTCCACCGAGCTGGGACTGCAGGGCGTCCCTGATTTCGGGCTTTTCTTCATGCCTTCAGTGGCATCTTGTCTAGTTATTCTCTTTTGCTTACCAATGACTAGACAAGATGCGACCCAAGGATAAGTAAGGTATTAACATTCTTCTTTTTCGAGAGATTCAACACAGTAATTAGCAGCAGACCTAGTGGTTGCCCCCTTCTCATGTTGGGGAGGGGAACCTTCTCAATGTTTCTCTAATGGGATCAGTTACCGTGGCTGACCAATTTAGCAACACATTCAGCCTGCTTGCCATTTTGAAAACTCACAATCTATAAATCCACTCATGTTGGGAAATTAGGGGTGAGCACTATTCCAAAGTAACCAAAAAACTGAAAATCGAACTGATGAGAACCAGTTTGATTCTAACATATGGGGGATATATTTCAGGTTTCAAAATGTAGGAAATCTGTTCCAATGGATAGGTTCATAATTCCAACCTAAAACTTGAAATAAGTTTTACATTTCTCTTGTTCTATATCTTCACTCGATTTCCGACAATCTATGATGTTCAATGATGGGTATGTAATTTGAAACCACTAGTCTGAGCTTCCACTTTCATTGTACTCATAACTGAAATTCTTACTTTATTAAATTTAAATATGAATTGTGATCGGTAAATTGTGACAAAAGGTGATAATTAGAAGTGATAATTTACTGCAATCATTCAATTACGAGTATAGGGTAGACTCTAGAACTTGTGACAAGGTAAGTTTCCAGTTTCTTAATATGTGGGGTAAGTTTTAAGTTTTAAAAATTAGAAAACATGTTATGATGAGTATGAGTATGTTCCCAGTGGAATCAGAATAGAATCAAGAACCACTCGTCTCTATGGGTAATGACATTTAGATGTGTGCGTGGACTGGCACTCACACCAAGTAAGTTCCAGGACACACGTGGGCATTTTAATCCTTCACTAAATGAATGAAAGGATGATCATGAGGTTTCTACGCCGAGCTCAAGGCAGGATCGCGAGAAATTCCTATGTTAGAAGAAGAAACGTGAGGCTGGGCTCGGAGAAATGCCCTAACTGGCCATGCCCAAACCCATTCATCACCTTCAAGAAATATGACTTGGGCTCAAATGGTCAAGTTCGCATTTGGTCGGGCTTTGACAGGCCTAAAGTTGTGCCCAACCATCTAACAAAGGATGAGCAAATGTTCAATGTTTCATTCGAGGCAGCGGCAGCTTCAATAGCTGTTTTTGACAGGATGCACGGGAATATTTTCATCACAGCCAACAGAAGTGGGTCGCAAGATTGAAAACTTCATCGGCCAAACGCAACGATTCACTCGAAGCACGATGATGACCAGAGCAGGGATTACTTACCTTCTCACCCAAAATCAACAGAATCAGGTAGCTTGTCGTCGCTTCTTAAATGAAAAACGAAAAACATTGAAAGTTGATAAAGAATGCAAACAGATTTTACAATCAAATCAATTAAGCCAAGCACGTCCAAGGTATAGAGAGAGAGAGAGAGAGAGAGAGAGATGTCTCCTATGGATTTAGAAACGTGGGATTATCTTTGAATACTAGGTGACGTAACTGTGCTACGCATAGGCTCACCTTAAAAACATAATTGCAAACTATTCATGCATACATATATATATAATCAAATTGTTCACGTTATTAAATCAGGCAGATTCATCGCTTTTACTATTCAACCAAAGCAATATCCACAACACTATCGCATTAAAATTTGCCCTTTGCACAATGACACACAAAAGGTGCTCACATCTGAAGCATCGAAGTTACATCCCAAAATAATTGTGAAACCATGTTTATATATAAGAAAGACATAGCAAAGCATTCCAAACTTGGTGAAGATTGTGCCTACCAAATCAGGCCGACAATGAATTTCTTCCGTAGAGTTGCCCATTCCGTTCATTTTGATTTTGAATGAGTATATGCTTCCATTAGGTCAACTATCTGAACACATCAAGCTGGACTTGTGGATATCTAAACTTCATGCCCTGTAGAAATGCGCATCTAGTGGTGTCATTGCTGGTGCCACTGTACACTAAAACAAAAATCATAATCCTCAGCTTCCAAATCCATTATAAGAGTTTAAGATGATGTGCCATCCAAGTATGAAGTTGAAGGTTTTTGGATTCAATCTATCAAAACCGCCAACACTGAAGCACATATCAAGTACATGCATAGATGGAAGAAAGTGAGGCAAACAAACCTGCACTTTTAGCTTTAAACAGTCAGGCTCATTTCTTGTTCTGAACACAATCTGTGATTAATCCAAAAAAAAAATGAGGGGTCTAGGAACCTACAGGTACCAAGGAAACAAGAATAGCAACTACTAAAAGCTCAAAGTAGCAAAAGTTATTTTTTCTTTTTCGAAAAGGGAAACAGGTTGAAAACGAAGCCACAGTCAAAATCACAAAAGCAGCCCAAAAAAAGTTAAAAACCATAGAAGGGTAGTAAACAAACTCGAAAAGATCAAGAGTATTGTTGTACTTTCTTCTGTTTGGAAGGAAAAGAAGAATGAAAGGAAAGAAAAATATATATGTGAATTATAAAAAACAGATATGCATACTTGGCGAAACATCAAATAATGTAATAGTAGATTTCTAAACAATTATATCTTTGAGAGCGTTCTCTCGTCACCTAATTTAAATTATTATAATTAAACATAGCTGATGACCATTTCAGCCTCAGACTTTGATTTAAAAAAAAAAAAAATTCTACGACAAAAACAGTGCTAATATATGATAAACCCAATAATCAACAAATGACGTAGATGGACAAAATCATAATTCACCACAATCAAGAAGATTGACAAGTAATCAATGCAAGTCTTACCTTTTAAATTTTGCATTTGAAGCTCTTTAAGAAATGGTCGACACAGAAAACATTCAATCAAACTCTGCTGAAGAAACTAAAGTAGAGAGACAGTACAGTGAATAAGAGATTATTGGACCGTTAATAAAGTATCAAGTAACACAACAATCTACAGAGGCAAGTCCTATAAAAATGAGGTCCACATTGAAAGAAGCTACAATGACACACCTTTCTACCACAGAAAGATACACAGGCCTTGTCATCTTTGTAGACAATTACCTCATCAATAGTCCCTTTAAAGTCAATCATCACTGACAAGACAACCCAAGCTGCAAGAAGAAGTCTTGAATTTTGGATGAAACTAATCCACAAGGTGGGACTATTCTCCTCAACGATGGCCTCACAGACACCATCCAATCTAGAAACAGGACATCGTTGCGTACATTATGGCAGTTCCTTAGATTTATCTCCCTCAATGTACTGCAATTCTTCACCAGCTTTTCTACCCCTTCGGTTGACAGATGCACGCAGTGCACTAAGTCGAGATACTTGAGATGGCAACATCTACTTATAAATGCTGCTAGTTGCTCACCCCTGAGTTTCAAGTCTTCTGCTTGCAAGACCTCTAACTGTGGGAGTTCAAAGTTGATGCATAGATTCCTTATGTTTTTTTAAACCACGGATTTTCGAATACCTGATTTCAGGGCAGCTCTTCAGCACAAGTTATCTTCAAACAATCGCCCACATCAAGATACCGCAAGTTGGGGCACATACGCCCGATCTTCTGGAGGCATTCATTGGTCAAATTCACATTAGTAGGTATGCTAAGAGACCTCACTTGAGAATTCACCGTGACATCAGTTTCACTGGCATCATCCTTCCTTAGGTTTGTCTTCCCCATTTTGATTGCCTTCAGGAAGGGACATTGTCTCATGAAGTTATACAATGTCGTCATTGTGAGATTGGAGCAGTGACTGGTGTCAATGGAGGTCAGACTGTGAAAATCTTTACAAATCATGCTCATGTTGTGATCCGTGAGGAAATGTAGTGCCTGCAAATCTAGGTCCTCGATGTCCCAGTGCTTTAGCACGATCTTCCAAATCCTGTTGATCAAAAACCCCGAGGCGCATGAAAGAACAAGCCTCTTCAGCGGAATATTTGCCTCCGCGACAGACATAGACAACCCATCCCAGATAAATGAGCCCGAGAAATCTAGACTACTGAAACCCCCAGCGTGACGAAAAGAATCCACCAACTCCTCACAGAAAACCGCCTTCTCTTTCATATCATTCAGGGCCAAGAAGACCAAGTGAGGCCCGTTCACTATCAGCGAAGCAATGCCTCTCCCAGTAATTAACCCACATTTACTAAACTTAATTTCCCTCAGAGACGGGCAATTCAACGACAGAACCACAAGAGACTTATCAGAGAGAAAACGATTACCCGAAACGCCGATTCGCGACAGCCTCTGCAGACTGCAGCGTCCGCGACAGGGCTGAGATACCGTCATCCGTGACCCGAGCCGAACGATCCCGCCTCGGATAGCTAATGTCGAGCTCTTCCAGCGCGGGGAAGCACTCCGCGATCGGAGCCAAGGCGGCATCCCCCCGCAACCCAACATTGTACAGCACCAAGACCCTCAAAGCCCCGAACTTGGACCCCATCTCGCGCAACCCACCGAAGTGGAGGGACTCCTGGTTGGAGAGGTTGAGGCGGTCGAGGGGCAACGGGAACTGCGCGATCTGGAGGAGGTCGGAGGACGGGTCGCCGCGGAACGAGCCGAGGTCGATGGACTTGAGGGACGTGAAGCGCCGGAGGAGGGAGCCGAGGCGCTGGGTCGATCGGTTGGTCATGGAGAGGGAGATGTGGACGGTGTTGGAGATGTGTAGGAGGAACTGCTTGCAGACGGAGGAGACGGAGTCGAGGTCTGAGGCGGAAACCAAGCGGCGGAGGACGGCCTCCCAGCACAACGGGGGCAGGTCTTCCCACGGCTGTTGCTCCGCCTTCGTCAGCTGTTTTTTCTTCTGCTCCGCCATCGTCAGTAATGCGCTGCTTCAGCTTGGCTTCCCCTTGCCTAGCTACGGTTATCATTTAACCCATTTCGATGTTTCACAACGAAGGTTGGACTTGGAACGGGCGACACAAGACCTTCATCTTTAGAAAAGAAATTTACTTATGAAATGACCCATTACTCTAATTGAATGCATGAAAAAGATAAACATCTAATTTTAGGTTTAAAAGCGAGGTCCGTTAAACAATCAATGGTGTCACGAACTCCGATTTGCACTGAGTGTGTCCCACGACTGTAATCATCCCACTGAGTTCTTCGATTCCCATTAAAATATGGTTGAAGCATTGCACAACGTAATACATGTTGACAATCTAAAGAGACCTCAAATTGTGTGGGGAAATCCTTTGGAGGGGTGGACCTAGTTTAATCGATTCAGCGCTAGTGCTAATTATGTGCTATGCACCTTTCCGAGTTTAAATACTAGATCAATCCATGGGTGGACCAATAATATGTTCAAACAAATTACTAACCGTTTGATAGTCAAGAAGAGAATTGTGAGTCCTAATCTATCCCATTTATGCTTCGGCCCCAACAGGCCACCTAATCCCGGTTCACCTCTATTTGATACATGTCAGCTATTTAGTAGCAACATTTAAGAATTTAAATTCAATCGAGTTCTTCAAAGTATCTCGATACTTGATTTATTTTAACTTATAGATGCCAAACTAACTAGGCAATACGATAACTAACTTTCTTAATTGAACATGAATCGAATGGTTGTTACAACTTAGTGGTTCGCATGGGCATATTGATTATATGCAAGAAAAAATACCAAGTCGAAATCGTTGGGTCCTTGATGAACGTGTCATATGACTGAGATGAGTCTCAGCTGTTTATTGATCAATGTCAATCATTGGACCATTACACGCTGATTGTCAGCCATCTGGTCTTAGTCGACAATTTCACTGTACTTTAGGCCATGGAAGCGTGGAAATGCTCCTTTTTGGGTAGCTTTGTAGCTGAGTACTTTGGTAGGAGGAGCCAAGGGTGAGGGAATCGGAATTCAGGTGCGGTATTGTGCCATCCAAGGTTGTCCCCTAAGTAAGCGGGGCATTCATCCATGGCTTGAGTTGGTAGGCCTTAATGGAGGTTAGGATTGTCCATGCATCACCCCAACAGTAGGTTTTTAGAAGCTTCAAAAGCCAATTCTTCATAATTGATGCCCCACCTCCTTTATTCAATCTTGAAAGGCTTGTATCACTTATAAAGTCAAATTGCATCCTCACTCAATGCAGTAAGCAATTGGTCCTTTGCATCTTGCCTCACTCAATAAATGGACCCACTGAAGTTCTATTTATTTTACAGAAAATGGATGATTTGGAAAATATCTTCATGAAAATAATCGTTTGTATTGTTTAAAAAATAAATGAACAAAAAATAATTTCATTATTCACGAAAGTGTCTAGATATAAATTGTTGTTAATAATAAAAACATTTTTCATTAACTAATTATTTCAAATGATCAATTTTAGAAAAAAGTTCTCCAAATTATTCATTTTCCACGAAGTTAACGTAACCTTATACCTAGATTTGGAAATTCCCATGTTTTCATCCTCCAACCAATCTCCAGTTGATATGTTACATGCTTGAATGTGATCCACGTGAAATTCAAACACATGGCAAATTATTGATGAAAATTAATCTGTGGGGTGTGCTAAAGTAATGTTGACAATAAATGAAGATGCGTTGAAACACTTCGAACTTCATATGATTGGAAAGAGATCCAGATCCAGATCAATGTGTGGTTCCACATCCAAGTACGAAGCATGCAATGATATTCAAATTGAGTGATGAATCTTTCAATATGAAAGAAAGGAAATGTAAAATGCATATGAAAATGGGATTACATAGATTGAAAGTAAATTGAAACAAAATTAGATGAATATGTAAAGAGCAATGAAGTGCATGAGAAAGCAAAGACAATCATTTCCATTTTTTTCAACTCGTTGATGTGAAATCATGAGTTTACATGACAAATCTATGGAATTACACTCATGTTTTATATTAGACATTCATTAAAATGACATATAAATATGGGTACTACCATTAAACATTAATCATGTCTAGGAAACTAGTTGTATCATTCCTTTTGCATTACTCACTCTTCATTCCAATGTCACCAAGCTCCAATCTTTAGCTCACAAAGGTATAGGAGAATTCAATCTGTAACATTCTTCCCCTCCCAATTCTACAACGCCCTAGTTGCGAACTACTCTGTCGCTTTCTTGCATTCCATAAACAACAACGCCACTCTCTCGGGACTTACATGAATGACAACGCTCACTCAACAAAACAAGCTACTCCACTCCATTGGTAGCTTCCCCCGATCACAGTTGTTCGCAAATCTCCAGTCACTTGTCCTCTTCCTAACAAGTGTGGCATCCCAAGCCAATTGCCATCCCTCGACAACACCTCCGTTAACCTACTAAGCTTCTTTTGATCTTGGTAGACCAATAGAGGTTTCTCTCCTTATTGGAAACGCGGTACTAGACCCAATCTTGAGATTCGTCTCCTAATCCAAGAACGTTTTCCTTATTTGGTGAGCAATTTAATTCATTCCCGTCATCCCTCAATTGGCATCTTAGAAGCTTGACGAGAGTTGCACCTAGTCCAAACCCTTTTAGTCACGACGATCACTCCCTGCCCTCATAGGAACAAGTAGACCACGGGCTTTCCATGAATTGCCCACCTACTAGAGAGATTCTACTATGATATCATTTGTCACAAGCTTTACAAAGCAGAATAGCCCATGTGGCACCTAGTGAGCCAAGGACACTAGGTTGGCCTTCCTTCTAAATATTGTTCCTAAAGCAGTATGGCAAATTGCATTCTCACACCTAATCATATCACACTTAGTTAAAATGTCTAGTTTGTTGCTGTATTATGATGATAAGGTGCAAAATTGTGTATTGCTATGATATGTTGTTTGTATCCCCATGAATTTTTTATCTAGGCACTGCACTACAGTGCTTCTAGAGTGCACTGTAATGCGCAAGCAGATTCACTGCACTGCACAGGAATGAAGTTGCATTGCACTGTGCAAAAGTTTTCCATTGCATTGAGCAATGGACTGATTAACATGACGAAACTTTCATTTTATTGGCCTGTTTTGGCTCACCTCATTTTTCTCCCAAACTTGCCCAGCTTTAGCACATGTAGCGGCTCATTGTTGGCTTTCGAGGGCCTATTCTTGGTCGTGCTAGACTTTGCTCGGCCAGTTTTTGGCCCATCCATTCCTTGGGCTTGCTTTTCGGCTGACTCTCGCCCTTGCTTGAATTTGCTTGGTCAGTTTCGGCCTTGCTTGCCCAGTTTTCGGCCTTAGTTCTAGGTCCATTGTACGGCCATTTCTTAGCCTTGTTTGGCCAAATTGTGGCCCATGCTTGGCCGATGCTTCGCCAGTTCCACCAATGACAACCAGTTCCAACAAGCACACCGTCCATGCATTGACATCCAACCAGCTTAATCGATAGCGCTTTACAGCAAACAGAATTGAAATGCAGTGCTCTGCGAGTGCAAAACTTTTGCATTGCACTGTGCAATGGACTAATTAGCATAGCCAAGCTTGGCTAGCTTTTGCCCATGCTCAGACCAATGTTGGCCAATTTCACGGAAAACACGGTCAAACATATTCAAATCCAACCAACATTATAGATAAAGCTTACAACCGAAAAACCACAATGCAGTGCAAAAGTTCTCCATTGGACTGATTAGCATGGCCTAGCTTGGCCTGTTCCACCCAACACACATCACTATATTGATGCTTTTACCAACAGAAAAATATAGAGGAGAGCTTACAACTGACAAGACCAGTTGCGTCAAGCAAGCATGGTTAGCATATTGCATTGTTGGAGTAGAGATTACAATCAATTCAGACTCATGCACCTACAAGTTCAATTACTTGCACAATCTGTTCATTGACGTACTTGGATGACTAACCACAAAAGGCCTAAAACAATGTACCCACACAAACACTGCCTTCAACGGCGGCACGCAACCAACCTTTCACACCCAAATAGACACCACCACTAGACAATGTGATCATAGATAAAAACATCCTAAGCTCCAAACTGCCACTTACAGGTACCTTGCCGATCTAGATAAACCCATGCTCGTCAATTGAGGTAACACCAGCACTGGAAATCGGAGGCAGTGAACCACAAAGCCATTAAAATAATCAGGCCTCCGAGCAAAAGCTTCCCTCTCTCGATCCACTTTGCCAAAATTTAGCTTTCACTGACTTCGACCTTTGCAAAAGCTCATGTGCGATGCGCCGGGAGTGCTCATACATAATGGGACCATCAACCCCTCTAGAGAAGCCATAGTTACAGCACTAAAGCACAAAAATGCACACTGTTTACTTGCAGCCCGAGATCGAAAATAGGCTTAAGCCCTAAATCTCCAAAAATGGGCACGGGGTCGTCAGGAGGCGCTTTTTACCGCCAGGGATGAATGGATTGTTTCTGGAATCTAAAGCTCATTTGAGAAAATAAGTTAAATTTGGGGAATTTCTTTTTTAAAGATGTTTTGAAGTAAAACTCATAGAATATTTTTATTCTTAAAGAAAGGATAAGACAAGATAATGCTCGGTAAAATGACCAAGTCAAATGGTACTGACCATGAAGAGATAATTGGAGAAGAGAAAATTTCAGCAAGCTATCAGCTAACCCTTGCGTCCATTATTGGTTGCCCACTTATCATACCATCAAGCTATTGATCACCCATCACCAGCGATGTACTCAACGAATTTACTCAATCAAACCAACACTTCGAAACATCACATCTAAATTTTTCCCTTTGCACAATGACGCACAAATGATTGCACGCATTTGAAGCATCGAGCTTATTTTAAATTCAAAATAATAATGAAATAATGCATAACCGCACTCGAAGATTACCATCAAGGATACTCACTACTACACATCTCACACTGATGTCCTGCACCTGCACCTGGACATATTAATTTGGAACAATCACAAGACACACACAAAAGAAATAAATAGCACAGCCGTCTGGTAATGCACACAGACAATGAATTTCTTCTGTAGAGCCACTGATTCCATCCGATTTGAATGATTATATGCTCCATTAGATCACCTATCTGGACACATATCGAGCTGGACTTGTGGATATGCAATATTCATGCCCATCTAGGGTTGGCGTTGCTGGTGCCATGGCACGCCACAACAAAATCACAATCCTCAGATTCCGAATCCATTATAAGAGTTTATGATAATATACCATCTAAGTTTGACGTCAAAGCTCTCGGATTCAATTTATCAAAACCACCAACACCAAAGCTTAAATGGTGGCATCGTACAGAAACCTTCTCTGTTGGAAGCAACCATTCATATACTAAGTACACGTACAGAAAGAATAAAGGCAAAAGTAACTGAAAACATCATTTTGTGATGCAGTTATGGAGTAGTTTGAGGGAGATACACTCGTTTAAACATTAACCCAACTAGCTCTATGCGAAAATCTAGAGTTTGCTTTTAAATTTGCTTCCACTAGCATTGGCCAAGAAGTGAAAGTAACTCAAACGTCATGGTTAAATATAGGCTTGTATTAAGAAGAGTTTCGTAAATATTCAGGCAAACAAGCCTGCACGTTTTTCTTTTAGCTTTAACTGTATTGGCGCTTTCTTAATTGCGTTGTAACACCATCTGTAATTAACTCCCGAAAAATTACAGGTATATGAAGCTATAGATAGTACTAAGGAAACAAGAACAACAACTAAAAGCTCAAGTAGCAACAAAAGTCACCCCAAAGAAAACTTCTTTTCTTATAAAGAGAGAGAACTCAAAAGCAAAGCCACAGTTGAAATCACAAAATCCGCCCAAAAAGAAGTGAACCACATTTATGAGGGTTTCCTCTGTTTATTTCTAGGTCATTCCAACCTCAGAGTGGGCTGGGATTCTCCCATCAATCAAATTTAAGGAACAACTACTGAATAACACGTTACTCAACAAAAGGAATGGGGACACCTTTTCATGTAGTGATTGGTTTAATCTCATGAGCCTACTCGACCAACACTAATGGATTTTAGTTCATTTTCAGTTGGAATAAGGCTTACCTGGATGGACTATTTCTTCATCGGAGGAAGCACATCCACTATGGCTCTTTCTTTTCAAACTTTATGCTCAATCTTCATGCGCCTGCAAACTTCATTCCGTTTAACCTCTGTCACAAATTGATCGGGCATACCAAAATGTTCGAGGTATGTCAACTTTGAGGGAAAAGTGATGACTTGTGGCATTGTTGTCAATGACTTGCATCGACCTAGGAATAATTGGGAGGGCTCCTTTTTGAACATCTATGGATGTAAGTTTGTCAAATATATCTACACCTAAAAAGCGAAGTTTTTTAAAACTACCTTCCCCAAACGTGACTGCATATACCTCATTAAACACTTCTTGTAGTTCCAGATGCTTCAAATTCTGTAACTTTGCCAAACATTGGAATTGATCTCCATTCAATCAACTCCTCTTGAGGACCAATTTGACCAAATTAGTAGGAGAGAGTATCCATGTAGGCAAAGTTACCAAAGATCCTGTCAAGTGAACCCGCTCAAGGTATTTGAGTTCTTTCCTCTCCAATCCCCCTGAAAGATCCAATTTCTCCCCATCGTCAACAATTAAATTTAGTGCTTCTAGTTTTGTCAACTTTGCAATGGAAGAGCAAAGATGCTCTACATCTTCACTTCTCAGCTTTGAGATACCTAGCCTTTGTAAATCTACTAGTGTTCCGAGTTCTTCTAGCAACTGTATTCTTTCCCATTTCTTTCCCTCACTGATTTTAGCTCTATCATGCATGGTTTTTGCAATGATCTCAAGTGTTCTAATGCTGATGGGACCTTCACACCAAGCTTTGGGTTACTACCTGCATCCGGACTTTTGTCAGACCTGTATACTAGCATATGGAGTAGTTTTTTTAGTTTCAAAATATCTATTGGTAGCTCATGCACGAGGGTATCTTTGAGATCCAGGGTCGCCAGTTGTGCAAGATTTTTTATGCCCAACGGAATTTTCCTTATGTTGATACCCCTTAAACTTATGTACCTAAGATGTTTCAACCAGAGAACCTTTTTAGGAAAAGAATTCAAAGGAGCTTGATTTTCTTCATTCTTGGTCAAACATCTTTGAATATGTAGCACCTTAAGCCTCTCAACCTTCTCCAACAGTTCTTTCAAAGATTTTGGGTACACCTCTTCGAAGAAATGTAGGGAGCGAAGTTGTTTGACCGATGTGTTCTTATCTATTTCACGTATAGATTTGTGAAAGGACAAGTACCATAGATTCTTAGGCAATCCTTCTTCCGAGCGGGTAACAATCATCGCGATCTCAGCATCTTTTGAATGGGAAATAATGAGTTGATGCTGAAAGGTTGTGAACGCCGCAGGATTTGACCCTCCCATAACTTGTTTCCTTTCCCTAAATTACATGATGTTTTAATAGCTTTTGCAGAGTTTTCCTTTGATTTTCTCAGATTGGATCATACTTAGTAAACACTTATGCCATCCATAGTCGCATCATTATGGAGCGCCTTATGGGACGATCTAACAGGAAGATGCTCAAGTAAAAAATATAAGCACGGACATCGAGAAGGTAGTCCATACGTAGAGTAATCGTTTTTCCATTTGGGCCAACTTTGTGCCCTCTAGATAGTAGTTCTTCCTCAAGTCTGTTAGTCAATTTTTTCCATCGAACAGCATTAGAGTCACCTGCAACATCATTATCTTTATTATCTTCCAAATGCCTATACGTCGCCAGAATTGTGAGTAGCAATCCTTGGCATCTTCTTAACATACGCTCAAAATCAGGTTCACGGATATCCTAGCGGGAAATATTTCGATGAAATAGTAAACGAGAATTATTCTCAAAAAGGAAAACATGCTTGAAGTCGTGGATAAGATGGTTTTGACTTTGTAGCTCGGACATGGAGCGAGATAGGCTCTTGTCACGAGTTGTGACGAGCATGCTTGGACGAGTTTCATTTAATTTATTCTAGTGGGAAATGAACACATCCTCTTTGCCTGCATCATCCAAGACGAGAAACCAGCTGAAGCTTTCGGGCGGTCTTTGTTGGAAAGTGTCTTCGAGTTTAACCGAGTCTTCTTGTTTGATCATCCTTTCCGTGGTCTGTTGGAGGTTTGTTTGTAAAAGACAAACTAAGTATATTTTCCTTGTCTCATATAGGAAAAGTGAGAGGAAGTGGGCCAATTAATATGTGTGAGTTTTCTTTGTGTACTTAAAGGAATGATTGGGTGGGATTAGACTCCACCATACCCATGTGCGGGTGTGCGATTTTGGCGCGATTATTTGGCGCACTTATCATGCATAATTTTTGCAATGATCTCAAGTGTCCTAATACTGATGGGACCTAATATTTTTCGACCGGAGAATCTTTTCAAGAAAAGAATTCAAAGAAGCTTGATTTTCTTCCTTCTCGGTCAAACATCTTTGAATATGTAGCACCTTAAGTCTCTCAACCTTCTCCAACAGTTCTTTCAAGGATTTTGGGTACACCTCTTCGAAAAAATGTAGGGAGTGAAGTCGTTTGACCAATGTGTTCTTATCTATTTCACATATAGGTTTGTGAAAGGACAAGTACCATACATTCTCAGGCAATCCTTCTTCCAAGCGGGTAACAATTATCGCGATCTCAGCATCTTTTGAATGGGAAATAATGAGTTGATGCTGAACGTTCTCAAGTGTCCTAATGCTGATGGGGCCTAATATTTTTCGATCGGAGAACCTTTTCAGGAAAAGAATTCAAAGAAGCTTGATTTCTTCCTTCTCAATCAAACATCTTTGAATATGTAGCACATTAAGCCTCTCAACCTTCTCCAACAGTTCTTTAAAGGATTTTGGGTACACCTCTTCGAAAAAATGTAGGGAGTGAAGTCGTTTGACCAATGTGTTCTTATCTATTTCACATATAGGTTTGTGAAAGGACAGGTACCGTACATTCTCAGGCAATCCTTCTTCCGGGCGAGTAACAATTATCGCGATCTCAGCATCTTTTGAATGGGAAATAATAAGTTGATGCTGAAGGTTGTGAACGCCGCAGGTTTTGACCCTCCCATAACTTGTTTCCTTTCCCCAAATTACATGATGTTTTAATAGCTTTTGCAGAGTTTTCCCTGGATTTTCCTGGACTAGATCATGCTTAGTAAACTCTTCTGCCATCCATAGTCACATCATTGTGGAGCACCTTATGGGACGATCCAACGGGAAGATGCTCAAGTAAAAAAAATATAAGCACAGACATTGAGAATGTGGTACATGCGCAGAGTAATCGTTTTTTTTCCATTTGGGCCAACTTTGTGCCCTCTTTATAGTAGTTCTTCCTCAAGCCTGTCAGTCAATTTTTTTCCATCAAACAACATCAGAGTCACTTGTAACATCAACATAAGACCCCAACATACCCGCGTGCGGTGCGCGAATAATTGCGTGATTAGCACGCAATTAGCACTTTATACACTGCGTGCCGCGATTTTATTAGCACTAACCCCTTTGTTATTTTATTTTTTATTTTTTGGTTATTTTATTAATTTTAATCAATTCAAATGTTGTCTTTTGTTTTGAGAATTTTCAGAAATAAAATAAAAATAAATTAATAAAAATTCGAAATTTTTATTTAAAAAAATTATTATTCCAAATTTTGTTTGTGTCTATTCAAGACAATGTTTGAAAAAGATACCTATTCAGTTTGCAACTTTTCTTGAAGGGTTGCAATTGTTTGGCTTTCCACTTCTTCCAAACGGACACCCTTGTTCATTTGGACAATTTTTGAAATGATTCATTTGTTTGCTTTGCAACCTTTCACGAAGAATTGTGTATGTTTTAAGAATGTTATATATATACATTTCGGTTTTCAGAAGTGTTAGTGTGTGGTCATTTTCAAAACTTCTCTCTGAAAAACTACTGCCATCATTTCAATTATTTCCTAGAGAAACCCTGGAGAAATACTAGAATTGCTATATAGTATTCTCATTTGAGACTTTGTTGTATCTTGGAGGAAATTTGCCGGTGACCATTAGCAACGTTGTGGGGGCAAATAAATCCTTAAAGAAAGTGATATCACGCCTCAAAGTCCGACTTGAGTACTCAAAAGATCCGTCTTCATTGTTCTACCAAATTTGAAGCCATATTTTCCTAATATGATAAAATTCCAAATCGTTGCATTTGCTTTCATGAGCGCTTCACCTATGTTGTCGGCAAACTCACAGGATCTTAAATCATTGATCCATACACAATATTCGAAGCGACGACTTACCCTTTGGTCACGAAGCATGGCGCCCACTTGACTAGTCTTGCCTACTCCTTGCGTCCCGTGGACGAAAATCACTTTCGACAAAAGGCTCTTTGTTAGCCATTTGATCAGCTGGTCCATTAGCTCGTTGATACCCACTAATGCATCTATCTTCTCACTTGAGGCATTGATTGATGACCCATCTGTCTTCTCACTTGAGGCATTGATTGATGACCCAACGCCGACCGAGCGGGGAATGGGCTTGGTTGCCGGGTAATCTAAAATGAGCCTCTATGGGACTGGTTCTCTCAAGATTATCTTCGAATTTTTTGCAACGTTTTCTTGATATATCTTGATTTCTCTGCAAAAGTTCCGTCTCCATATCTGCGGCGAAAGTAAAAATTAAGACCTCTCCACCTCTCCTCTGAATTACGTCACTTCATGTCTTCAATAACGTCTTGAGAGTCATAGAGAAATTTCCACATCCTCCCGATGCCCTTTTTTTTGCTTTTCATCGATGACCTCCTTTGAGTAGGCTTTCGCGAGAAGATCCTCGATCTGCTTGGTCAAGTCATTGAGGTCGTCAAGTTTATCTTCAGCAGATTCAGCGAGTTTCAATTCTTTTTGCCATTCTTCCCATACAACAAGAATCAACAGCCCCAGACCACCCAACACTAAGGTGGGATCCATTTTCCCATCCTCTAGTTGGATCAGAGAGAGAGAGAGAGAGAGAGAGGGAGAGGATGAAGTCACCGATGGAAATGGCCTAGTTGGGCCATTTCTCCGAGCAAGTATTGATGCAGACAAATCTTTCATGATGGTGATTTTGGGGGAGAGACGAAATCCCTAGATGGGGATTTTTGGGGAGAGACATTTTATTAATTGGAGGTGGCTTGATAGTGAAGGAGGAACCCTTTTTCCTTGGGCTCTTTTGCCCCCCCTCCCTTCCTCTTTATTTTATGCTCTCTCCTCTCGTCTCGCTATCGCTTGCAATAAGAAGGGTACCGGCACTGCACAGCCAGCGAAGAGAGAGAGAGAGAGAGAGAGAGAGAGAGAGAGAGAGAGAGAGAAGGGCTTTCAAAGGGCAAAAGCAAAAGTTTGGGTCAAATCTACTTGTGTGATTTTTTTTTTTTTTACACCTTGGTGGATATGGCCATGTAATTTAATGTAAGACAAAGTGCTATGTGAAAACCATCCAACATTAGAAGAGAAATTATTTATTTTTTAAATCCTATTCTAGACTTTGATTTTCTTGATTGTTCTTATTATCCCTCTCTTTTAAATACCATGTCGGAAGTCCCTTCCCGAGCAACAGTCATTACGGAGAAGCCATTTATTATATGTAGATCAATTGATATATATATATATATTGTTATGTCAAATTAATTCCATAAAAAGAATCATTTATGACATGCTCAAAATAAGATAGGTCACATCATTCACATTGTTTGTTTTAGCTTTTGATATTATTATTTTTGTTTGTCGCAATGTGCCAAGTAACACACTTACTTTCATACTGGTATTGAAAAAAATTGTAAGGTCATGGATGGTACTTGTTGATAATAGTTCAACTTAATAAGATACTTTAAGCTTAACCTGATATTTTGACCCCCCCCAAAAAAAAAAAAAAAAAAAAAGCTTAATCTGATAAGAATGATCTCGATAGGGGAGATAAATGATTTTTATCACCTTCGAACATGGGTGAGAAATTTGCTGCGTTCGTCAAGTATTTATAAATTATAATTGTGTTCAAGCGGATTTATGTGCATTGTGGCCCGACCTCGAGATAGGCACAAAAGCTATGTTTTATCCGAGATTATTATTGATTTACTTGGACTCTAAAGCCATTTTGGATCTTCTTTTCAATAAAAATTTGGATGAATGTGATTCTTTGCTACTTCTTGGGATATATCTTGATTCGTTCATGGAGAGTGGAAGATCAAATTACATTATCAAATATATAGAACTGAAAACTTTTAGACTTAGTTGTATTTATAAATAAAGGTTTTGGACTAAACATCCGATTAATTGCATCAGTTGAAAGATTTAAGATTTCATTGCGTTCCTTATTTAAGACTTAATAGATGTGTGCGATTTTTCTCCAAAACTTCTTAATCATGAAAACTAGCTAAGAGCCCCCTATTTTGCTTTGGCTTGTCATTAAAAATAGAGTTGTTCATTTGTAAAACACAGTATTCTCATCAAAACATACAATTAATCAATTGTTAATGTAGTAATATTTTTAACAATAAGAAGTTAAAATAATACTAGGAAGGTGATGATGAACTTGATAAGTTGTATCAGTCTTTTTAAGTAACAGTGAGCGGTTAGCTATTAAAAGATAGTATTGTCCTACAAAATTAATTGTGTAATTTGGTTTGGAAATGTGAACCATCATGTCCAAAAATCTTTTAAATAGCATCCACTAACATATGCATGCAAAATAAGTAAGTTTATCGATGCCCTCTATGAGGGTTGTAACCTTTTTAACTCTTGAATGTTAAGTTATGTTTCCGAACAAAAAAAAAAATCAAATTTGTATAGGTAAAGCAATCTAAAATCTATAGAAGTTCAAAAATAAAAAAAAAATTGGTTTAAAAATAAATTGCTTCCATGCTTTAATTTTTAATAAAAGAAGACAATGTGTTTTTGTTTGTTGGTGGCAGGAGTCTCTACCAAACCAACCACCCGCAAAATTTCCATGTGTCAAGAGGGTTTGAGATGATGCTAAAAAAGTCATTTATATCTTCTTTAAATTGAAAAGTAAGGAGAATGACTAATTTAAAAAAAAAAAACCGAAATTAATTTCTACACTCTCCTGTGGCGCACCATCCTTTACTACACAGCGTATCTTCTTCTTAAACATCATTCTCGCGTTGCCACCGCCATGCCACCGCTAATGCTAGCCACCATATGTCGTTGAACCACCGCCGCCACCTCGTCATCACCATCTCCTTCGTCATCCACAGTCACCTTCAATAAAAATGAAATAAAAAAATTCCGGCCACCATAGAATTTTCCTTTTTTTCGCAGCCCCTCTCATTGCCATCATCGTCTTCTACTGTCAACCATCCAAGACCCCGCCACCATCGACCATCGCTTGGAACCGCCATCAAGAATCCTTAGCCACCACCGACTACAATGCCACGGGTAATGAACCTTCACCTCGACCTGGAACTAATCCATTGACTGCCTCAAAAATCGCTAGAAACAACCAACGAAGCAGTTCCATGGCCATCATCTTTGGGTTGTGATCAGATTTGAGGCGTTAGGCATCGCTGTGCACATCATATAAGAACGAAGCAGAAAAAGGGAAGGACAAAATAGAGGAAATGGGAATTTGTAAGTTGGACGCCAAAAGTTGAGAAAATTTCCAGGCCTAGATATCAGCGTAAGTGCGAGGCTCAATTCACGCCACCTTTGTATCAAACATTCTGCTTTTGATCCAATTACTGACACCAACAAATTCATTACAATCTTAAACTTCTTATCTAGCGTTTTGAGAAAAATCAAATTCCTGCATTTAGTTCAACGCAGTCAAGGAAAATAAGAATGTCGATTAGATTCCACATGACATATAAATTTTCTCATAAAGTGTGCAATTAGATCACCTAATAATAAGGAAAAGCACACCAGAGGTTCCAAATCTATTGTGCAGCAGTAAGGTTAGTACCGCAATTTTTCAATTGCTTATTTAAGCTCCTAAATTTCAAATTTTGTTCATTGGAGTGACTCGACTACTTGGATCATTTGAATTGGGGACATGGCATTATTTTAATGATAAAATCGTTGTTGCGTTTTTAAATAATGCCACTTCTGCTATTCTGTAAAGCAAATTCTAAATATATAACTGAATTAAATGAATTTCAAAAGTTAAGGAGCTTAAACGAGTTATCGAAAAATTGTGGCACTAAACTCAACTATATATGAAAGATTTTGAACCTTTAGTTTACTTTTCCCATAACAATAGCTAGTTTTACTATTTCAATGCTACATTCCACCACCACACAAATATCAAAAGCCCAGATCCATCACTGGTATCGCCCAGCACCGCTGGTAGGGGTTGGCCCCGCCGGTCGCTTAGTCCCTACCGTTATTGGTCGTCAATTCCTGCTCACAGTTGCCCATCACAAATCCATACCACCAATGAGAAGTACTCTTTCATAGAAGACCACATTTTTTTGGCAATCCAAACAATTGAATAGAAACCTTATTCCACTTAATGACATAACTTGTAATGGGAAATTTACACGAGGATTTTTTGTCGTGGAACCAAACAAGACCAAAATGCTTTCAGCAAGGTAGTTCAAATTAACATATTGCCGACAGACATCTATCAAGTGGAAAAGTGTCAATAGAAAGTTAACGAGCAATTACTAGAAATATTGTGTAGATTGTAATATAGTATGTGAGTTTGTGACATTGCAAGTCTCACATTAGTTGTGAGAGACCATGTTGAGTGATTCATAAATCAACACATGCCTTTGAATGGTCATCACTTTGTGTATTTACAAAGAAAACTTGTTTCGGGTCTTAGCGAATGTGTAATGAACCAGGTCGTGAAAGATGGTATTAGAGTAGGGACCTACTCTAATAGATGTGTGGTCGTTAGATAGACAAGGTGTAAACCCAATTGACAAGGATTAGACAAGTTGTCACGACAAGCATGCTTCCAAGATAGGAGAGGGTTTAGGAATGGATGAGGCCACACCTCATATAAGAGGAGTTTTGCTAGATGATATAGACTTGGCAAGGATAATGAAGCCAGTTCTTTCAACGAGAGAATTTGTGATATCTCAAGTCCTATATCAAATAGGAGAGATCTTGTTGAGTTTGTTGACCATAAAGAACTTGGCCCATTCCAAGTGAGTTATGTCGGGAAAACACCCATATGTAATTTTGATGATACCAAAATTATCTTTGGCACTAACATATACTTTGATAAGGTGCATATGGTAAATTAACTTTGTAGATGTCAATGATTCTTCTATTAGCAAATATAAGAAACTAGGTTGTGACAAATAGGTGAACAAACACTTAAGGAATGGCATTTCGTGGTGGCATAGAAGGACTTGAGTCAAGTTAATGTTTTTGAAGGTCTTTGGGACTAATGAAAATGGAAGGATCATTGATCTTGTCATCATGCGTCATTTCATCGGTATCTTCACTCATGAGTTATCACTAATAATGGTGTATGCGTATGAAAATGATCATTGATGGTACAAAAAATTGTTGTTGCAAAACTAGATTCTTTAGCTAGAAAACTATGAAAGATGTAAGAAAAACAGTTGTCAAGTTTCTGCTTCAATGAAGTGGTAGTAGTAGCAGACTTCATTTTGAGAAACCTGCAGAAGTTAGAAGAAATGATTGTATCAGCAGTCTTAATTCCGGCTCATGATTCAATCTACCCTTAAACAACTAGTTGGATCTCTTTGAAGGCTCCAATGATTAGATTGAAGAGATGTATAAATAAGGATCAATGCAGCTTGGAAGAGGTTGAACACAGGAAAACACTGTAGTGGTGCTTTGAATTAGAAATTCTCTCTGTTGATATATCTCTGTAAAGATTTAGGTCTGTAATTGTATATAGTCAAGTGTATAAGTAATAGAAGTCATTGTGTCCTAATAGTATGATCTATCTTGTGATATGAACAACATATGTCATTTTTAGGCTATCAGCTGGAGAGTGGATGTAGGCTTGGATATAAAATTGAACCACTATAAATCACAGTGTGATTTATCTTCTTTGTTCATCATCTGCCTCATCTACTCACTATTATCACACACACTAATAAACTTCTCACACAATCCAGTGTGGTTATTATTGTGTTATTCTGCAAAAGTTTCTTGGTATCCTCACTCAACCTATTCAACCCCCTTCTAGGTTGTATTGTTGGCCTCAACAAGTCAAGCCCTAAAAGGCATACTTTGAAAACATAGAGGGTAGTGATAATTGGAGTCAGTGTTGACTTGTTTATTATCTAAAAGATATCTCACTGGTACTTTAGGGATCACAAACTTTCCCACTTAAACAACCAACATCAATGTCAATGTTTGCGTGTATTGCCCAGTGATATTTTCTTAATTGATGAGTAGTTCGTCTATTTGTGCACCGTCCTTTGTCCTAGAAGTATGCTAGGAGGTGCACTTGATCTAAGCCCTCTATCTTCAGTGAACATTATGTTACGAAATCGCACGTCGATTCTAGAAAAATAACGCTCGCAAACAATTCACCGGGCATAATATAATAATAATAAAATAGAATCAGAAGAACACGCCCAAAAATTTGTTATCGAAGTTCACCCAAACCTAGGCTAGGTCTTCGCGCAAAGGCATTTTGTGAATCCGCTAGATTTCGAAAAAAGTTGGAATACAACAATGATCTTCTTTCAAGATCATGGCATAAAGAGATTGAGAATCCCCATAAAGAAAAAACTCACTTTTTTCTTCTCTCCTTTTCTTGCATCTCTATTTTCTTTTTCAGCGTCTTTTTTTTTTTTTTGCTAATATAAATGTATCACTTTTAACCTAAAAGTAAATATAATAGAAAAGACAAAAAAGCCCCTAAAAAATATTTGGCTTCATCTATAACAATTTCCCACTTGAAGACAAATATACTCAAGCACCAAGCAACTTTGCATCCATCTTCTTCAAAAAATAGTCGTTGAAAAACTTGTGCCTCTACAATACTTCTCATCAATCGGCATGGAGTAATACCAATGGTAGTAGTACAGAAAATATGCTTCTCTCTCGTCTACTACCTTGGTCAACATGTCAGCTGGATTCTTTAAGCCATCAATCTTCTGTAGCTTTAACTCATTATCTTTCAATGTTGACCTAATAAAGTGATGACGTTTCTTGATATGTCTAGTCCTTGAGTGATAAGCTGCATTCTTTGCTAAGTACACTGCACTTTGACTATCACTCCGCAGTGTACTGACTGGTTGTTTTCGATGTAGCTCTTCCATGTAATCTTGTAACTATATGATTTCCTTGGAGTCTTCTGTGATTGCCACGTATTCTGCCTTTGTCGTCGATAAAACCAATACTTTTTATAGTTGAGATACCCAACTCACTGTTGTACCTGCAACTATAAAGACATATCTAATGGTACTCTTACCACTATCTCGATCACCCGAATAATCTGCATCTACATAACCCTATAACTCTAGAGATGTACCACCATAACAAAGTGAGTAATTGAAAGTACCTGCTAGATATCTCAATATCCATTTCACTGCATTCCAATGCTTTCTGCCTAGGTTCTACATATATCGACTCACAACTCCCACTGCTTGTGCAATATCTGGTCATGTGCTCACCATGGCATACATCAAACTCCCCATTGCTGATACATATGTAACTACTGCCATCTCATCTTTCAAAGCATGAGTGCTTGGACACATATCTTTAAAAAGTTTGAAGTGATTCGCTAGAAGAGTTGCAACCAGTTTTGCCTTGTCCATATTAAATCTCTTTAACACCTTATTCACATAGTTTTCCTGCGACAATCATAATTTATTATTTTTCCTGTCCCTGATGATTTTCATGCCTAAAATATTATTGGCCTCTCCCAAGTCTTTCATAGCAAACTGTGATGATAACATCTTCTTCACTTCTACGATTCTCTTCATATTGAAACTAGCCACTAGCATGTCATCCACATATAAAGAGAGATACAAAATGTCATCACCATCATACTTGCAAAAATAAACACAGTGATCGGACTCATAGTGTGCAAATTCTTTTTCTTTCATAAAACCATCAAATTTTAGGTACCATTGTAGTAGAGCTTGTTTCAAGCTATACAAGCTTTTCTTCAAGTGACATACTATGTGCTCCTTACCTTTGACTTCAAAACTTTTAGATTGTGTCATGTATAGTTCTTCATCTAATTCACCGTGTAAAAACGTTGTTTTATGTCTTACTGCTCAAAATGAAAATCCTCCACTGCAACTATACTTAGCAGAACTCTAATTGATGTCATTTTCACTATAGGTGAAAATATATTGGAGTAGTCGATCCCTTCTTTTTGAGAAAAGCCCTTGACTACAAGTCTCGCATTGTATCTAATACTACCATTTGCTTCATTCTTAATCCTGTACACCCATTTATTTAATAAAGCTTTTTTACCTGTAGGCAACTTGGTCAACTCCCAAGTTTTGATCTGAAGTAACGAGCTCATCTCGTCTTTCATAGCACATTCCCACTGCAAGTGAGATGTGTCTACCTTTGCCTCATCATAAGTCTCCGGTTCCCTTAAATCTGTATATAAGACATGCCTCAAAACAATATTAATTGATGGATAAAAAATTACCTTTGGCTTTCTCACATATGTAGACCTTCTCAAGACAAGTACTTCAGGGTCGTTTGTTCGCTCCGAATCACTGCATTCCTCTTGAACTACCTCTTCATTGATAATAGGCTCATCTTGAACCCCTTTCAAGTGCACTTTAATCTACTGGAAACATCTTCATGGAGATTGTGTCTAATTCAACATATTCTTGTTGTACTATCTTCTCATGCTCTGTCTGACAATCCTTGTATATCTTTTCTTCATGGAATACTACATTCCAACTGCTGATGACTTTGTTATTCTCATAATCCCAAAGTCTATAGCCATACTCGTCGCCATCGTATTCGATAAAGACGCACTTTTGAGACTTAGCATCAAGTTTTTTCCTATCCTCCCTATCAATGAAAGCATATGCAATACAACCAAACGCATTTAGATGTGAATAATTAATCTTTTACCTGACCACTGTTCTTGTGGTATTTCTCCATCCAACGCACTAGATGGACTTATGTTGATAAAATAAACAGTTGCATCAACTGTGGTAGCCCATAAGTGTAGCGGGAGACTCGTGTGTAACCTCATGCATCTCGCACATTCTAAAATAGTCATGTTCATCATTTCAACTACACCGTTCTCTTAATGAGTTTTAGGAACAGTCTTTAACCCGTATATGCCTTCTCGACTCAAATATTTTGCAAATTCCTTACTTGTATATTCACCACTATTATCAGACTTCAAACCTTTAATCTAATAACATGTTTCTTTTTCTATCATGGTCTTCCGCATTCTAAATATCCCAAATACTTCTGATTTTTCTTTAAGAGCATAGACCAAAGTCTTCCTTGTTGCATCATCAATGAAAGTGACAAAATATCTCTTACTGCCATAAGAGAGTTCCCGAGCGATCCCCATACATCAACATTAAACCAACTCTAGCTTATGATCTTTATTTTGTCGCCTATTCAATTGAAAACTAACAACTCTATGTTTTCCATAGATGCAACTCTAAAAAATCTAACTCAATTTTTTGCAAACCTGGAAGTAATTCCCTCAAGTGTAACTGCTTTATATATTTTTCACCAAGATGTCCCAAACGATAATGCCAAAGAGTAGACAAATTACCCATAGCCATCATAGTTGCAACCATATCACTAATATTGTCTCCTTGGAGAAAATAAATTGTACCAATACGTCTTCCCTTTGCTACTACTCTTGCCCCTAAGGTTATCTTCCACTCTCCACATCCAAAGGTTATTACCAAACCTTCTTGGTCAAATTTACTAGTTGAAATTAGATTTTTCTTTAATTTGAGAATATACCTAGTTTCACGAAAAACTAGACGTCCTCCACCTGAGATGTTCACAGTCACAGTTTCTTTCCCAACAATGGGACACATGTGACCGTTTCCCACAACCACTTGTCCGAAATCTCCACTGGCATAATCATCAAATATGTCTCTTTGCGAGGTGCAATGAAAAGAAGTACCGGAATCAATAAACCATTTATCTGTCGTCAAGTCAAACCCTGCAGACAAACACAAGTTATCTAGCAAAGATTCATCACTAACCACATTAGCTCCTTGATTCTCATCTTGCTACTTCTTTTTGTAGGCTTCACACTGAAACCTCAGGTGTCCGGTTTTGTGACAAAACCAACACTCATCTTTTGCAACCTGTCTTTTACCCCTTGATTGTGATCTGTCACGCCCTCTAAATTTTCCTCTACTTTTACTTCTTCCACGGTTCTCCATTGTGAGTATCGTTGAAGATGTAGATATAGAAAAATTATCTCCACCTGAGACTTTCCTTTGCATCTCTTCATCCATGATACTACTCACAACATCATCAAGAGTTAAATCATACTTCATGGTGCTCGAAATTCCTTGCATTGCGGTATCGTAGCTTTACGGAAGAGAACATAAAAACAATAAAGTTTGAAGTTTCATATCTAAATTTATGCCTGTGGATTCCAATTGACCGATGACCTGCGTGAAACTATTAATGTGCTCTACCACAAAACCTTTATCAAATAACTTCATATTAACCAATTTCTTCAGCAAAAATAACTGATTTGATGTGGACGGCTTCTCATAAATATTCGTTAGAATATCCATGACTTCTTTTGCAGTTTTTGCTTTTGCGATGTGGTACCCTGTCTTTTTCGTCAACCCTAGACAAATCGCACCTAATGCCTTTTGATCAAGAATTTTCCATCCGGCTTTTTCTATTGGATCCACTTCCGCCATCTTGGGTTTCCAACCCTCAAGTGATGCATAGAGATCTTTTTTATAAAGATAATCCTCTATTTGTAGTTTCCACCATCCGAAATCCTGCCCATCAAACTTATCAATTTTGATTTTATCTACCATATTATTTGCTTTCAATCGAACGTCATCAAAAAAACCATCGATGTTCTCGATTAGCCAATCTAGGCTCTGGTACCAGTTGTTATGAAATCGCATGTCGATTCCTGAAAAATAACGCTCGTAAACAATTCATTGGGCAGAATATAATAATAATAAAACAGAATCGAAGAACACGCCAGAAAATTTGTTATCGAAGTTCATTCAAACTTGGGCTACGTCTCCGCACGAGATGGCACTCTAGAATCTACTAGACTTCGAAAAAAGTTGAAATACAATGATGATCTTCTTTCAAAATCATGGCACAAAGAGATTGAGAGCCCCCATAAAGAAAAGAAAAAAAAAAACTCACTTTTTTCTTCTCTCTTTTTCTTGCCTCTCTATTTTCTTTTTTAGCGTCTTTTTATCGCTAATATAAATTATCACTTTTAACCTAAAAACAAATATGATATAAAAGACAAAAAAGCCCCTAATAAATATTTGGCTTCATCCATGACACATTATTTTGTGAGATCTATGACCATAACCATTCCACATATGGCTAAACCTACTTTGAATAACCATATAAATAATGATTATCTCAGAGGTGCATATCCACTTATGAATTATAACTTTTTCCGTCCAATGTAAGACTTGGTAGTTATAGCTAGACTATAATAAGATTTTGAGTCCAAGGCATAGTTTCTAGCATCACCAAAAAGTGTGGTCGATGTAAACTCCCTATTGGCAATAGTGAAGTGTCTATTCGCAATGGCCATCGATGGAGCAAATCGGAATTTGTAAATCTGAATTGCTTTTCTTTGGGACCTTACAATCCTCAATCTTGCCAAAAACTAGGGTGTTCCATGAAAAATGAATTGTTTTTCTTAAGGATAAGGCCTCCTCCACTTATTGATTTTATAAATAAAACCTACATCTATTAGATGCATGTATTATCAAGTAGTTTAGATCGATCAAGTATTATCTAAAGGGAAAATTAGAGCCCTTAGATTTAGTATTTTGATTATGTATAAGAAAAGGTTAACTCTCTTATAACATTGTTACGGCACATAATTCATACTCTGGTGTGGAAAGAGATTAGCATGATATCATTTTAAGGAATATGCACATTTTAAAGGGAATATTGTCTAGAAAGTCTTAAACCTATTACACTTTTGTCAATTCAATCATAAATCTCTCAAATTTTACCAATTAAATTCAAAACTTTTTTACATTTTACTAATTGAGTACATCCGACCAATTTTAGCTAGAAAATACTGGTGTGGACCCCAACCATCCTATATAGTATCACTAGTGCTAATGAATAATATTTTCATATTTTTGAGTTTTTATTCTTTATTCTTTATTCTTTTATTCCCTAACCTAGGCCGATGAGGTCGTCGGCCGACGTCGTGGGCCATTAGGTGAAAGCATTAGGCTCCACCTAGATCTAGGCAAGGGCACGAAGGCCCTCGCCATGGTAGGGGAGGGCAGCGGCACCCTCACCAAATACAAGCTATGGTTGACCAATTACCTCATCGGGCTAAGGTTAGGAAAAACAAGAAAAGAATAGAAAAGAGAAAAAGGAAGAAGAAAATAAATCAATAAAAAATTCCAAAAAATTAAAATATTATTACAAATTGTCCATGTTAGCATCATCGGTACTACTTAGAACAGTTGGTATCAACATCGGTTATTTCCAGTTAAAATTGATTAAATTGACTCAATTGGCAAAATGTGAAAATGTTTAGGACTCAATCGATAAAATTGAAAGTTTTATACCTGAATTGATAAGAACGCAATTGGTGTAAGATTTTTTTGATAATTTTCCCCGTTTTAAATGGGGCCAAGGGTTCGTGTTTTCAAGTAAAAGAGAGCTTTACATGATTGGCAGACCAAGAGATCCCCAACCAATCCTAATGAACAGGGGCAATCAAAGTCCAATTGGTGCTTCAAATGATGTATTTGCCATGGGTTCTTAACTCAAGTTTTAACTCTTTAGAGAGAGTGAGAGATCACATCAAAATTGTCTCTACTCTTTCGTTGGTGTTTTTCCTATTAGACACCCATATTTGTTCCTTTTGGGTTTTGGCTTACTAACGGATGTAATTTCCACTATACGAGGTTATCCGAAGCATGGATCATTCATATGCTTGTAACGGAAATGGAAATACTGAATGTTACTTGTCAAAAAAGTGTTAAAAACAGCGTAGCTCATACGCACCGAGAAAAAGAAAGTAGTTTTTGGGTCATGTAGTAAAAATAAAACATTATTTCTTTAATTATAGTGAAGATAAGAAACAATATTATGTGCTTAAGACATGCTTGTATCCTAGACCCGTTAAACGGGTGGGTCGGGTCGGGTTTGGGTCGGGTCATAAATGGTCCGACCCAAATCAACCCATTTAACCCGTTTATGACCCGTTTATTGCAATGCAAAATTTTTGACCCATACCCGACCCGACCCATACCCAACCCATACCCGACCCATTTAATTAAACTTAATTTATTATATATGTAGATATATATATTTAAAAAATGGTATTGCTAAAATAATTTTATACAACACAAATTTAATGGACAATATAATTTTTAAAATAATTATTTTTAAAAATGAAATTTTAATTTTTTTTAAAATAAAATTTTAATTATTTTAATTTTTTAAATATAACTTTTCTTTTTCTTTTTCTTTCTTCTTCTTCTTCTTCTTCTTCTTCTTCTTCTTCTTCTTCTTTTTCTTTGGCCGGCCGCCGGCACACGACGACGATCGGCGGCCGGCCACGGCGAGCCTCGAGCTCACCGGATCTAGCGAGCTCGAGGCTCGCTAGATCCGGCGAGCTCGAGGCTCGTCGGGCGTCGGCGAGGCCTCCGCCTCCCTAGATCCAGCGAGCTCGAGGCTTGCGGACGTCGAGCGAGGCTCGAGCCTTGCCGATCTGGCGAGCCTCGAGGTTGCCTGGCCGGTCGCCGGCCATCGCCGTGCGCGGCGGCCGGAGGAAGAGAAAAGAAAAAAGAAAAAAGAAAAATAAAAAAAGAAAAGAAAAATAAATGGGTTGCACAACCCATCTTTAGACTTTAATGGGTTTGTAAATGGGTCTTAAATGGGTACCCATTTAAGACCCATTTATTTTAGTTCTTTTATTTTTAAAACCCATTAAGGTACCTTATTTCTCAAGGCCTGACCCATTAACGACCCATTTATGCTTAAATGGGTCCATAAATGGGTTGCACAACCCATTTAACACCTCTATTGTATCCCTAACTTGTATGTTAAAGAAAAGGTTTTAAAATGTTTAAATATGTTTCTTTCGGCACTGAAAATTTTACTCCGGCTATTGACCGAGATCAGAGATAAGGATCGTTATAGAGTCAACTCAAGGTGGATCAGCATTTAGTCCACACGTTCAAAACGGATCAGTCGCGTGCCCTCGCAATGACAGGAAGTTTTTTTTTTTTTTTGTCGAACAATGACAGGAAGTTAGTCAAGTGATCATTGACGGCGCGGCATTCGCCATTGATAAGGTTGAAGACGGTTGCTCGAAGGATCGACGATGTTTTTGGGGGCAACTATGGACGGAAACAATTATAAAATGGAGAACTAGAGAGGAATAGACCGGCATAAATTCCTGAAGAACAAGATGTACTTCTTTCAGTGCTCTTTATTTCCTTACAATCTATTTCTAATCACTCCTGCAATTTATTTCCACTCATTTCAGTTATTTATTTACCTTTGCCAATCAAACACTTACTCTTCCCTTAAGGATGATTTGTGTCGTCATTAGTGAAATCATTTCATCAATTTTTTGAATTCGATCATCAAGTTCTTGTTCCTCTCTTAGTGTACAATTGTCTATCAAGTTGAAGCTCAAGAACTATGACGTTTGGTTAGAATCATTGATTGATTAAAGCATGATAATTTCCAGTGTCTCAAGTCAACAATTCGAGGAGAGCAATTTTTGAGCGAGAAAAATTCCTAACACAAATGTCACCTTGTATATCACGTAAAAATAACATTATTATATAGATCAAAATGCTGAAAAGGTTACTTCCATGTGCCAAATCACTGGCATACTAAAATTGGTACTCTCATACTAAAATTGCGAAACACCAATCTCTATTTTTAGAAAATGTGGAAGTATACGAATGAATTTTGAGGTCAAATCTCATACCATCGAATGAGTAGAGAGAGCAGAAAAGATGATTCACCATTTGATATTGAATCAAACTACCATAACTTTTGAGTGATATTTATTCATATTAGCATGCTAATTTCTATCCGTACTCAAATTTTTGCCGAAAATTCTTCATTCATGAACAACTTGCCATTCTCCACTCTTTGGGTTCATATTCAAGAACATCGATTGTAGTGATCCGTTCTAATGAGATCAAGGAGTGATGGTTGGGACCATATACGTAAATAGGTTCTAACAAAGTACAGCTCTTGACCAGCTTATTGGATGGTGAAAGGAGTAGGATTGCACCAAATTGTACAAAGGGAGTGTTTCTAGATTGTATTTGTTAAAATTAAAGTTGACTCACAATATGCCCCTTTGGGCGCAATGGTACATTTTAGCATGGGAATGCCGATGTTAAATTACGAGGGTAAGTCACTTCTTGAGTCACAAAGATATTATAAGGTCGCACCCTTCGATATTAGAAGAGGAAAATCTCGATTCATGAACAAGAAAATACTCTTAAAAATTAGAAGTGGAGCGGCCATGAGAAATCGAAACACCCACAACATTTAAACATGCATAGGAAAATTTAGACGAACGAAACTCATGAACAAGATTTAGAAACTGGCAGCACACTCAACAGCGACACAAAATCCACGGTCAAACGGGAGTTTTCGATCTACTTGAACGAATAGAATTTTTCTAGACGGATTCCATCTGTGCTTTCACCTCTTCATCATTGCTATCCACTTGATGGGTTTCCCAGTGGCCGGCTCTCCATCTCCTGAAATAGACTTCTGATATGTGCTCATACTTCTCATGGTCCTTTCGTACCTTCTCGTAGAATTCATGAGACATATAAAAAAAAAAAACGTAAGCTTTTGGATGCCAATGTATTCGATGCCAGAGGGTACACTTTCCAACCATTGACAGCGGCAGATGGTTAAGTTTTCAAGTGCACAACAACTTACCATATTTCTTTCTCAACTTGGTGATTTCCAGCTGTCGTGGCCAAATTTTCGAGTGCACCACCTAAAATTAGATTAATTGATTGCTAAGCCTAAACTTAGTTTGGACTCTCTCAAGTCCATACCAACTCACGACTGAAGTTCAAATATCTAGCATGCAAAAAGGGAGTCGCCACTAATCAGTTTACGGTAGATCGATTAGACAATAATGGGAGAATTATTTCACTTCCATTGGGTACGGAGATTTGATTACATTATATTTCTCTAATGCTTTTTGGGTACATTTCTCTTTTATTTTTGAAAAATGTTTGACAAGCAACTTGAATTAATTTAAATTTATCTCCCTAACATGTGAGGTGATCATACGAGTGTGCAAACCACCACTTTAACACCCAAGAAAGCAAATAAATAAAATGTACAACTTATCTCAAAGCAACGAAAGCATCTGCGTTTTTATATTAGCATTCATATCAACAGTCCTAAATATTATTTCTAATTAACATGCAATCACTCAATTTTTTGTTTTGACTTTATTTAATGAAAATATATATGCAATGCAATGTTACCAATCTAATATGAAATAATATGACATGGCAATATGACCTAAATTATATGACATGAGTAAAGTAATTTTTAAAGAAATGCAATAATTAAATGTGCAATCTAAATTAACCAAATGACCTAATTCTAATGATGAGCAATTTCTAATTAAATAAACCTCTCAACAATCAATGTGCATTTCATAAACCTAATTCTATATGACGTGCACATGGTTTTTTATTTTCTTGAAAAATACAATATATCCTAATATGCCATGACGTACAAAAAATGCCCTAATTCTACATGACATATGCATGAAATTTTTTGTGTTTTTTTTTAATAAAATTCGAAATTAAAAATTTCAGATAATTAAACGTGCAATTCAAATTTAAAAAAAAAAAAAACTAACATCCTAAATTATTGATTAAGATTGCAATTCTAAATATGCAAGATAAACCTAAGATTATGAATATTCTAAAAAACAAACCTAATCCTAATTGAATTTTTTTATTTTTTTTCCTTTTAAGAAAATAAAATTGATTCAAACACCACAATAGCAAAGCAAGTAAGATAAGATTGACATCCAAAAATTAGCGAACCATATCTCGCGCATGAGATCGAGTTGACCAATTTTAAAATTAAATTGCAAATCGAATCTCGGGTGTGAAATCGGATTGTTGATTTTTGCAAGCAATTGCGAGTCGGATTTCGAAACACGAAAATCAAACTATCAATCACAAATTTCAGAAGCTATTTCATGTTGAACATCTCATCTTTACACTAAAGAATAATCATACTAAAAAAAGAACAAATAAAGTAAAATAAAATAATAAATAAATAAATAAACTACCTAGTTGCCCAAAATAATGTTTGCCGAAACCCAAAGATATGAGGGCCATGGAAGCTTCGACGGCACAAGAAAATGCATATTTTAAGTGATTGTTGGTCGTCGAAACCTCCTGGATAATTCCCAGGAGGTGACTTTCAAAGCTGACACTCCTAAGAGGTGGCGACAAGAGCGGGCTCGGGCTCGGGCTGGAAGAGAAGAACTCATCGAAACCCAAAAAATGACGTGAACGCCAAGTGTAGACAAAGAACGAGAGAGAAGCAAAGTGTAGGGGCAAAATGACATGAGGTGGGGAATGGCAAAGTGTGGGGGCAAAATGACATGAGGTGGGGAATGGCTCGTGGAACAAGTCAAAGCTCCGTTCCTCGTCGGCTGCGAATAGACTCTCGGAATTGCGCAACCACCTATCCCTCGCCGCCTATTTATTAAGTCCTCGACAGAGTACAAGCGACGCACCGCAAACACCAAGAAGAATGGCATCATGCAGCTCCAGCCCGAGCCCAAGAATGGCGGCCTAAAGCGTCGCCTCCTTGGGCTCGGGCTGGAGGTGCCGGATGATGCCATTCTTCTTGGTGTTTGCGGTGCGTCGCTTGTACTCGGGGACTTAATAAATAGGCGGCGAGGGATAGGTGGTTGCGCAATTCCAAGAGTCTTTTTGAGGCCGACGAGGAACGGAGCTTTGACCTGTTCCACGAGCCATTCCCCACTTCACGTCATTTCGTCCCCACACTTTACTTCTCTCTCATTCTCTGTCTACACCCGGCGTTCACGTCATTTAGTGAGTTATTCTCTTCCAGCTCGAGCCCGAGCCCACTCCCATTGCCACCTCCTAGGAGCGTCGACTCTGAAAGTCACCTCCTGGGAATTATTCAGAGGTTCCGACGACCAACAATCCCTTAAAATATGCATTTTCTTGTGCCGCCGGAGCTTCCATGGCCCTCCCCTTACCAACATAGTTGTCCAAAAGCGTCTCTTCAGCTCCCAAAAATGATAGCGATATCCGACCCAATCACCTTCTCGAATCAAACCTGAATCCCTGAAGGACTTTTGGTAACAGAACTTCCTTCCCCTGTTTCGTGATGCCTTTTGGTGACAGAAGATACTTTATCGTCACTATTGGAAGAGGATCCTTCTTTTGATGCTTTATCATCAATATTGGTAGCAGTTCCTTCTTCTTCTCTCTCTACGACCTCAACATCCCAGATGATGGTAGTGCGGTGGGGAAGGTCGTGGGTGATAGAGTTGGGATACATGGGGTGGACGCGGTTGGCGCGGAGGAAGGTGCCATCGTGGGTTTGGAACTTGACGTGTGTTCCCTCCATCACTGGCTCCAACTCGAGGGAGGAGTCCAGGAGGGAAGGGAGTGAAAGGAGGAACTTGCAACCAGTCATGCTGAAGAGGGAGGGCTGGTCGGAGGCAGTGAGGTACTTGCCGTAGCAGCTCTTGAGGCGGAAGAAGGGATTGGAGTTGTCGATGAACTCGACAGACCACCTGGTGCTGTCTTGTCGTCCGGTCTCCTCCTGCCAGGTGATTTCTCCTAGTCGCGTCTCCCCATCGTGAAGGATGATGACCTCATCAACCACCACAACGAGGTACTGGCCGTCGCAGCTCCGGAGGCGCACGGCCTTGGCATTGCAGAAGAAGTCCATGCCCGATCGGCAATGAAGAACTGTAGTTTGCGAAAAGAAAGGGGTTAGTTTATTTGTATTTGTATTCGGACATGAGGGAGGGAGATGAGGACCTCGAATATCTTCCTCTTCCTTGGGCGTGAAATCTTTCTTGATACCGAACGTCTTTGCGATCCCCTCGGGTGTCTTCCCCTTAGTCATGTCAGCCACAGTCTGGCAGGTGAGATCCAGCAAGCCCTTGATGTTCAGATAATTGGCCGCCTATGACATATCAAGCGAAACACCACAGAGCACACGGATAAGTATTGCAGTCCTTAACGAGACGAGACTTTCAATCAACTTCGCAAGTTCATGAATTAAACTATGATGGTGCTGCAGAAATAGGCAAACCTCCGCATTCACAAAGCAAGAACCCCAAGTCATAAAGTCATTATCGCTTAAGAATGCAACTGAGATGAGTTCCGAAAATTGGTACAAATCTTCAAAAGCCACATGAAACAGAAAATCATCCACCACAATAATCAGCAAAATCAACATCAAACTCTCACACTAGCCGACAAACGCGTAGACAAGGCGAAAAAACAATATCACCGCACAAAATCTCCCATGAAACCCAAACTCTACGCGAGATTCCACAACCGAAGAGTGGGTAAGAGAAAGAACACTGACCAGGATGAGATCGAAAATAGTGGCCTGGTCGACCTTGACGAACTCAGCATCCCAGGCCTTGAGGTCGTCGCCGGCGACGGAGGAGTCGCGATCGGTGTTAACGACGTGCTTCTTGCAGTACTTGATGACCTTGGAGAGGATCTAGCCAGTGGCGTTGAAGAGACCACCGGAGCCGAGTCCGGAACATCAAATCCGGATTCGCCATCGTAGTGTTGATCCATCGCCATCAAGCGGGCCAACCCGAAACTTCGATCCGGGAAAGTGGAGAACTCACTGACCCGACGGTGTCCCACGTCCGGTCCATGACGACGACCGGCCGTTACTTTCGAAAAAATCGAGAAACCATTTCACACGAAAAAACCAAACCACCTCAGCTAGAGAGAGAGAGAGAGAGAGAGTCGTGTCTGGAAGCTTCTCCATTTCTTCACCTTCTTCTATTCGAATCCGAGGTGTCTACCCCGCGATCCGCAGCAGCTTCGGAGGTACGCGAATCGGGGAATCTTCCCTTCCCATCTCTTCTTTATTCCGATCCTTGAATCGTCGGGATCTTCGCGGGTATCCCTTGTGTGAAAACCACGCCTTTTTGCAGAACCTTTTTTGATACGCATGCGCGAGGGAACAGTGCGCGAGGTTGCGGTTTGGACTTGGGGGTGATTTGTCGAGATCGTCAGGTTCGTCTCTCGCCCCCTGATTCCTTGCTCATCGGGGATCGTGGCATCTTGTTTTGACGTCGACTGTCGTGCTTGGTAACTGTTCCGTGAGCATTTTCGCGCAAGGTGTTTATTTTTTGTTGGGTTCTCGGAAGGGTTGAGCTTGAGGCTGGGGTCTTCCTTTCCAGCTCACGGTTTGTTTATGCCTGGATTGATGAAATTTGATCTCGGCTATCTTGCACTTCGACTGAGATTGCCGTGAGATCGGATCACCGTCCTCTGGATTTGAAAGAGATTCTTTGATATATTCGGTTAGATTTTTAGATAATATTGCTTGTTAAGTAGATTTTATTTTCTAAAATAGATTGCATGTTAGGGTAGACACTATCTAGTTAGAGATAATTTTTCTTTAAATTGGGATTTGGTGTAGTTTATTCCTCAAATTGAATTGGATAATACCTAGAACTAAGTAATTTATTTTGGTTATTTTCCAATTTCGAATTTTCATCAAAAACACAAAAAATATTACATGCATATCATGTACTTTGGGTCCCGCCATGTAATCATTGCATGCCATGTCATTAATCATATGTCATTTAGGGGTTACATATATAAATTGTTTGTCATTATAAATGGGTCATTTAGTTAAACTGCAGGACATATCATTTAAATAAGAAAAAAACCCAAAAAGAGATTTGAGTGAAACTTTGCGACAATCATAAATCACATTTAAGTTGAATATGCATTTCTAATTAATATTCGTTATAGATGTTTGTGTTTTCATCGAGAAAGTGTTCCTTCTTTATTTGAAAATTTTCCTTTATTTTTCCTAATCAAGAACGGGTCCCTTATTAGTCTTTTTGGGAATTTAAAATCTAGTGCATATTTTTAATCGGTCGTTGAAGGCGAGGTGCGGGATTAGTTGAATGAGTTCACGTTCGGAGACCCGGTAGACAATAAGAAAGGCGGTCGCATATGAGCGAGGGAGTGTCTTCGGCCCACCCGGAAGCTCCCTGAGTCCTAATTTTGGAGAGTCAATAGGCGGTCTCTCTTTTGGGAAGTGGCGTCTCGGCCAATTGAGGTGTTCTTCTTCTTCTGTTCTTTTCTTTCCCACCTCTTGAAGGATAATCTTGAATTTAGTCCTCGCGATTATTTATTTATCTAGCTGATTAGCATTTACCACCGAGGTGGTTGGTCGGCGATTTAAAATTCAGTCGCCCGCGTGTACACATCAAAGCACTAGAAAATCTCAAAGCAAAGCCGGTTCAACTTATCTCCCAATACGTGCATTCTTGTTCCGAGGCTCTTTATCATTCGATTTGATCGCGCTCTAGTGGATTCACAATCTCCCTTAGGTCCGCTAATGCAGAACGAACATAATTAACAATGTTCTGTTCCCTAGCGATGAGTTCTTCGCAGCTGAACTATAATTGTTGAGCTTATCAAGTAGAAACACCAAAAAATTACTGATATATATATATATATATATATATATATTTGTTATTATTGACAAGTGAAAACATAACCAAGTAAAAAAAGTTGGTCATTAGAGGAGTTATCAACAACTAGAATAGTTGATAAGTCAAAGGAAATTGACAATGTATCAATGAAATTATCAACAACAGACATCACAAGTTATCAATGAGAGCCATCACCATTTGATGAGATCGTTGACACAACTATGTAATGGTCAAGGTAGTAGAGTCGATGCAACAATCAAGCAACCATCAAAGTAGCGGCGATGTAACTATCAAGGTAGTGGAGTTGACAATCACAGATGTTACTATTTTGTAGATTAGTGTTGCTGAATAATAGGAGTCACGTAGAGCGTGGTTAATGGCTTAGTAACCCTCTGTGTAATTGTCAATAGTTAGTTATAAATACATCAAGTGTACACTTTGTAAGAACCCTCCAAATCAATTACAGATCTTAATGTTCTCCTAAAAATTTATTTTTATCTATGCTTCCATGTAGTTGTCTTTCCTTAATGATCACGATTGTAACAATATGTGTATGTTCAAATTTCTCATCATTTATAGTCCTGTCAACAAAAGACCACTCACAATTTTTGTCAATTTCAAAAATATATTTCTTCAATTTTTCGATGAAACATATTTTTGACATGCTTAATGGGACTCATTTTGTTGATTTGAGAAGACTGCGTAGCAAGAGCTAGAAATTAACAAGAGTCCGGCAATGTTGCTGGCAAAAACAACCCATTACCACAAATTGGTGATAATAAGACTGCCGCACATTCTCACCAAAAGAGTGGGGGTAACTAATAAGGAGATGTTGATCTTCCTGAACACCTTGGTAGAAGACAGTTTTCCTAAACTCCTTAGTAGAGAACAGTTTAGGGAAGTCGCACCAAATCCTAGTAAGACGTCAACCATACAGAGATTGTTTGAGGAGTAGCAAAATTAGGTGGCCAATTATACCATTAGCCCTATGTCAGACGTGATCAAGTTGACGGTCATCAATATTGTGAAAGATGTTCTGTCAAGGCAAGGTTTTTTTGACCCAACCACCACAAGCAAGTCTAGTGGTAACAGGTACCTTCCTAGTTTTTGTGCTTTTAATGATCTTGATAATGTTGGTCAGAGTAGTCAAGCCCATGTAAGGATTATGTGGAGGCCCGAATCTTCTAATCAAGACCAAAGTAGTTAAAATAATCAAAACAATGCTAGTCCAAATAACCAAATCGGCAATAACAATTTGGCAAACTAGACTAGCCAAATGCCAAATATAGAGAATTTAAGGCTAGCGGTTACTTTGGCACTACCTAATGTGAACATTCACGTTGGGTTTAATTTGCCGACTAATATTAAGATAGATAATCTGGTAAGATTAGCATAACCGCCTAGGGGGGGGGGGGGGGGTTAAGATGACCACTCGAATCCTCAATTTAACCCAACACAATTTGCTGAAGGTTCAACAACACTCGGCGTAGGATAGGGGTGTTATAAGACTTGTATATGGGAAACCTTATATTGAGTGAGTCGATAATCAGTACTTTCTATCAGGTTTAAAATCCATAACTTTGCCATCTTCACAAGCAAAGATGAAAAATCAACCATTAGACACATTAATTGATTTATAGCCCACCACGGGGATGCGGGAACAAATGAATTCTTAAGATGTAAGTTGTTTCCTTTATCTTTGTCAAAATTTGTCTTTACCTAGCATACTAAGTTACCATTTAACGTAGGGTAAAGATGGAAAGAAAATTCTATTCTCAATATTATAGAACCATATCCGAAGCATCAGTTGTTAATTTGGCTAGACTTTACCAAATACAATAATGAATTCATCAATCAGTTTTTTGCTTGATTTAAGAATGCTAGAAATATAGATGCCTTGTGCGCAAAAAAATAAATATAGATGCCTCACTTTGCTCTTAAAAAAAAAATTAACAAATTTGGCTTTTAACGAATTAAAATTCCAATTGAGAGAAGGATTCAAAGGCCAAGACTTAGCTGATTTATTGCATTTGGAAACGGAAGTGTCTACGTATGAGTAACTACTTAAAGAAAGAGACAATGGGGCTCTATTTGGTAAAAATAATTTATGTTCCCCATAACAACTATTTATGTTCTTTTGTTCCAGGGAACGAAAAAAGAAATAGAAACGTGTTTGGTAAAATCCATGTTCCCTATGTGAACGGAAGTAGTGAGAGGGAACGAGGGAACGTCCTCCTGATCTACTTTTGAGAGCCTTTTATAAATTTATAAAGATCTTATTAAAGAGTGCTTTGAAGGACACTAAAATAATCATACCTACTAAAAAAAAGATTTTCATTTTCGTTATACTAATTGCGCAATACATGAGAAATTTTTCCACCAAAAACTTTCAAATATCGAAATTAATTTACATGCAAATATATCATATACTATTTGTCAAATCTTTTGCATTTGTGTTAATTCAATCAATCTAGTCAATTTTAATCAGCCGACGGTAAGATGAACGTCCAGGATCTATCCGACGCTGATATGGCTTATTTTTAATAACTATTTTTTTTATCTTCTTTTTCTTTTTTTCTTTTTTCTTTTTCTTTTCTCCATAGTAACCGGCCATGGGCAAGGCCATAGACGCCTTGACCCGGGGCCGCGCCTCGAGATCTTTTTCAAGTCGCAGGAAGAGACCCGCTTCCACATGGCAACGGTTTTGGGTCCACCGCACGAAGGCCTTCGCATTTTTGCCATGTCGCCATCTCCGCTTCGTATTTTGGTCGCAATCTTTGAGTCAACCATTGCTCCGTATTTTGGTTGCCTAGGAGGCATCGTAAGGGAAGAGCAGCGAAGGAAGGGGGAGCAAAGATGGCGGAGAACACGGAGGCAATGTTGAAGAAGGACAAGAAAGGCTCAGGCTTAGGTTTTAGAGACAAATATAAAAGATGTTCCTTTATCTCCTTGTCGAATCGAACCTCAAGAATTTTAGAGACAAATCACCGTTGTTGGAAGCAATTACTCGCCTGCCTTTATTATTTTAACAAAGCAAAGCAGAGTGTCTTTGAATCAGAATTCATGATCACCTGGACCCAAAATACAGCGCTCACCTTAGTAAATGACTCTCTTCTATATATATATACACGTCTCTCCCTCCACCACTTCTCGGCGTTAATAAACAAAAAGACAAAGGAAGGAAGTCGGCGGTAAGGAAATGGGATTATCATATCACTTTCTCTAGTCCCTACCCCAACACCAGCAGTCCCACTGCGACAACATTCCCCCGATAGCTGCATTTATTATTATACTACAAATTAGCCCCCTCTTTTCTTTCTTTTTTGATCTTTTCTATCGTTGTAAGTTGTAGAATTTGGCAGTTACCCCAAAAAAAAAAGTTGTAGAATTTGGCCAAACATAATATGATTAAAGATTCGAAGTCGTTTGTCCCTTTTATATTTTAGTGAGAAAATTACTTTTTCAGCTTTCCAGCTAAAAATTTATAGTATCATTCAAATTTCAAATATCATAAGAAACAATGTGTGAATCTAAGTATCAATATTTGTGCTTTTACAAGTTTTCAGGTGCTGTCGACTAAATGAAAAGTTAAAATGCGTATGCCAGGAATCTGAAGGAAAAAATAAAGCGAATGGCAAAAGTAGTTTCAAACAGACAAATAGAATACTTACACACTAGCAATTAAAGTCTAAGGAAACTTGGCAGGCTGAGTTAACATGATATAACTATACTAAATTACCAACCTTAGTGATGCTTCCATTGTCACTTCGCTTTCTGTACGAAGAGTACATATCTAATATTGCATAACCAAGTAATGTGGGAGGAGCAGCCCACTAGTATCTGTCATCAATACGGGTAAAGCATCAAAGAGCTACTTAGACAACTGCAACCAAAAATCAAAACTCGATCAATCCAGATCGAATCTTCCAAGGTCAGCAAAAGCTTTTAACTTGCTCAGAAAGTTTTCTCTTGAAATCCTGCAATAGAGATTCGAACGCAATTCCAACAGAGAACAGGAAAATGGCAACAAGCATGTTAGGCAGACCAGCCACTAGCAGGCCTGACGAAGCCGAAAGAACTGCAGAAAATGCTCTCAGATTTGCTTTCAAAGGAGCGAAGGAAGAATAAATGGACTTCTGGTTCATCTTCCAGCTTGCAAAAGACACAAATTCCATCGAGGTGGCTCTGTTTACCTATCAAAGGTTTGCAACCTACTTAGAAGGACTGGCCAGTCAATGAAAGCAATCTTAGGCGCATTTGGTTTCAACCAAACAAGACAATGCCGACTGCTTTAAAGTCCTCTCTGCAGAAAGACCAAATTCCATGATGCAGCTGAGGTGAACTCCCCATCTGTCTTCTGGGTTTGAATCAGGATATATGTAACCATGCCAGCCACAAAGTGCAACCAGGTACAACCCACATATCACACAAATTCTTGAAGTCAATATCACAAGTTCACAACAACCAGCTGTCTTTGGAGCATCACTATTAGATTCGTCAGCCGTTATGTCCATCTCGATTTCTTTAAATGCAAACTCAATTTAGACTGGTCCATTTGTTAATGGAGGCCTATGTGAATTGGCTCAATAAAAGCTCGCAATCCATGAATTCACCTGCATTGAGTAATAACATTTGGATACGTGCATGGACTGGCACTCGCACTAAGTAAGATCCAGGACAGACATGGGGATTTAAATCCTTCCCTAAATGAATCACATGCTGACCAAGACGTTTCTATGCCAAGCTCAAGGCAGGATCGCATGAAATTTCTATGCTTGAAGTGTGACGTTGGGCACGAAGAAATGCCCTAACCAGCCATGCCCAAGCCCACTTAGTACCTACAAGATTCATCACTTTTACTATTCAACCAAAGCAATATCACAACACTATCACATTCAAATTTGCTATCTGCACAATGATACACAAAAGGTGCTCACATCTCAAGCATCGACCTTACATTCAAAATAATTCCAAAACCATGTTTATATATAAGACACAGCAAAGCATTCCGAACTTACTGAAGATTGTGCCTACCAAATCAAGCAAACAATGAATTTCTTCCATAGAGCTGCCAATTCATTCGTTTTGACTTTGAATGAGTATATGCTTCCATAAGATCAACTATCTGAACACATATTGAGCCGGACCTGTGGATGTCCAAACTTCATGCCATGTAGAAATGCCCATCTAGTGGTGCCTTTGCTGGTGACATTCTACACTAAAACAAAAATCATAATCCTCAACTTCCATATCGATTATAAGAGATTAAGATGCTTCCACGAGCACTGGGCAAAAAGTGAGATGTAACTCAAACATTATCTTTCTTTGTAAAAAAAAAAGGGTTGATATGAGTTTGGGAATTATTTAGGCAAACAAAACTACACTTTTAGCTTTAAACCTTCAGGCACATTATTGTTCCAAACACAATCTGTTATTGACCCAATGAAAATGACAGGTCTAGGAAGCTAGAGATACCAAGGAAGCAAGAACAAAGATCAAGAAGTAGCAAAAGTCATGCCAAAGAAAACTTCTTTTTTATTTTTCAAACAATGAAACAGGTGGAAAACAAAGCTACAGTCAAAATCACAAAAGGCCTAAAAGTAGTTAAAAACAATAAAAGGGTAGAATACAAACTCTAAAAGACAAGAGCATTGGACAGTACAATGAATAAGAGATTATTGAACTGTTGATAAAGTACCAAGTAACCACAACAATCTACAGAATAATGGCAACTCCTATAAAAATGAGGTCCGCATTGAAAGAAGCTATGACAACACACCATTCTACCACCGAAAGATACAGAGGCATTGTCATCTTTGTAGACAATTACCTCGTCGATTGTCATCTCATCCCTGACGAGACAACCAATGCTTCAAGAAGAAGTCTTGGGTGTCGGATGAAACTAATCTGCTAGGTGGGACTATTCTCCTTAAAGATGACCACATAGACAGCTTCCAATCTAAAAGTGGGAAATTGCCACGTCCATTATTGTAGTTCCGTACATTTATCCCCCTCAATGTATAGCAATTCTTCATCACCTTTTCTGGCCCTTCGTTCAACGGACGCACACAGTCCATTAAGTTGAGATTCTTGAGATGGCAACATTTACTTATAAATGCCACTAATTGCTCTTCGTTGAGTTTCAAGCCTTCTGCTTGCAAGACCTCTAAGCGTGGGATTCAAAGTCAATGCATAGATTCCTTATGTTTTTCAAACCACGGATCTTCAAATAACAGATTTCAGGGCAGCTCTTCAGCACACCCAAAATGCCATCCCCAGTTATCTTCAAACAATTGCTTACATCAAGATACTGCAAGTTGCGCACATACGCCCGATCTTCTTGAGGCATTTGTCAGTCAGTTTACCATTATAAGGTATGCGAAGATACCTCACTTGAGAATTCACCACGATATCAGTTTCATTAGCATCATTCTCCCTTAGGTTTGTCTTCCCCATTTTGATTGCCTTCAGGAAGGGACATTGTGTCATGAGGCTATACAATGTTGCCATCGTGAGATTGGAGCAGCGACAGATGTTAATGTGGGTCAGACTGCGAAGATCTTCACATATCACGCTCATGTTATCATCTGTGAGGAAACGTACTGCCTCCAAATCTAAGACCTCAATATCCTGGTGACATAGCATGATCATCTGAATCCCGTCGAAGGAAAACCCCAGGGCGCGCGAAAGTATGAGTCTCTTGAGCGGAATGTTTGCCTCCGCAACAGCCATCAGTAACCCATCCCAGATAAACGAGCCCGAGAAATCCAGACTAATAAAACCCTGGCGTGACCAAAGGAGTCCACCAACTCCTCACGTAAAATTGCCTCCAGTGTCGTATAATTCAGGGCCAAGGAGACCAAGTGAGGCCTGTTCACTATCAACGGAGCAATACCTCTCCCAATAATTGAGCCACATCCCCCAAGCTTAATTTCCTTCAGAGACGGGCAATTCACCGACAGAACCACGAGACTGATCAGAGAGAGACCGATTACCCGAAAGGTTCATTCGCGACAGGTCCGAGATACCGTCGTCCGTGACCCGAGCCGAATCACTCTGCAGCGGATAGCTAATGTCGAGCTCTTCGAGCGCGAGAAAGCACTCCGCGATCGAAACCAAGTCGGCATCCCCCAGCAACCCAATACGGGACAGCACCAAGACCCTCAAAGCCCCGAACTTGGACCCCATCTCGCGCAACCCACCGAAGCGGAGGGACTCCTGGTAGGAGAGGTCGAGGCGGTCGAGGGGCAACGGGAACTGGGCGATGTGGAGGAGGACGGAGGACGGGTCGCCGCGGAACGAGCTGAGGTCGATGGACTTGAGGGACGTGAAGCGCCGGAGGAGGGAGCCGAGGCAGCGCGGGGTCAGTCGGTTGGTGATGGAGAGGCTGGTGCGGACGGTGTTGGAGATGTGTAGCAATCGCTTGCAGACGGAGGAGACGGACTCGAGGTCATCGGCGGAGACCAAGCGGCGGAGGACGGCCTCCCAGCACAATGCGGGCAGGTCTTCCCACGGCGGTTGCTCCGCCATCGTCAGTTAATGCGCTGCTTCGGCTTGGTGGCCCCCTTCCTGGCTAGGTTTTACCGTATTGTAGTTGTCTAGACTATGTTTGGTCCTTGAAATTCGGACGTTTGTTATCGAAGGTCGGGATTGGTGTGGGCTGAACGAGATGGACTTTCATCTTTAGAGTACAAATTTCAAGCTCATAAAATAACACCCATTAATCTAATTATGTGCATCACAGAAGACATTCATCGAAATTTGATTTCAACGTGATGTCCGTCAAACAATCGACAATGTCACCAATTTCAATTTGCACCAAGCGTGTCCTATAATTTTAATCACCAGAGTTCCTTAACCATTGATTCAATGAAATATGGTTTAAGCATTACATAACAAAATACTTGTTGACATTTTAAAAACATTGCAAGACATGGGGAAATCCTTTTGAAAAGATCGGATTTGGTCACACATTAATCAAGAACGGACACCACTGATAAGCCTTGGCCTCCAATTCCAAAACCTAGTTTTGTTTATCAAAGTCCATTTAACAATTACCAAAGAGAAATGTTCTTGTTCAAATTATTAAAGTGTCTTGAATGTTGATCTAACTAAAAATTTGTAGAAGATTTTGCTTTTCGAAATTGTCAAAGAATACCCCAACACACTTGTCAAAACTCATTAATTGTGTTTTGTGAAATATGTTTCCTTCTCATGTGTTTATATGCGTTATTTTTAATTTCAATAGTTTTAGTTAATGCCCTTTGAGGCACTTGTTAACGAGTACATTTCTTTTTCTTTTTTAAAGTTATGTATCAAGTGCCATCACTGCCATCGCGGACACCAAGTAACTAGTGCCAAAACAAACAAATCATTGAGTTCGTGAAGAATAAGGGCCTATTTGTTAATATTCTTTGTTTCTATTTATGAACAAATTTTCTGTATTTTATTCTAAGAACAAAAAAAAAAAAACACGTTTATTTGCGTTTTTGTTCCAAATCTATTTTTTTTGTTCCCGAAACACATTTGAAACAGAAATAAGAAAAATGAAAAACGTGTTTCTTGTTTCTAGAATAATTTTTAAAAACAAATTTTCTCTCTCCTCTCTTTTTCTTCTCTTTTTTTCTTCTTTTTTTATTTATTTATTTTTTTTTGGCTGGTCGTCGGCCTTGGCCATGGGCTTATCGAGGGCCGACGACCTCACTAGAGTGTTGCCAACCCCCGGCGAGGCCGAGCGTCACCGGCCCCTGGTGAGGCTCGGGCTCACTTAGATCCGATGAGCCCAAGCTCGCCCAACCACCGGCGAGGCCGAGCCTCGCCGGTGGCTGGGTGAGCTTCGTGATCGGGCGAGGCCGCCGGCTCTCGTCGGCCGGTCACCGGCCATGGCCAAGGCCGTGACCAGCCAAAAGAAGAAAAAAAGATTACAAAATTAAAAAATTAAAAGAAACAAAAAAAAGAACACAAATTTACTAAAACGTGTTTATTCATTTTTTATTCACAACAAGTTTATCAAACGCATTTTTTATTCAAAAATTGTTCCCGAATATAAACATTTTTTTCTATTTCTATTTCTTGGAATAATTTTTAAACGAGAAAATGTTACCAAACACGCCTAAGGTGTTTTTCACACAATTATAGGAAACAATTGTTGATAAGATAAGAATGCATCTGTTCGACACTTGCAAGAAGATTTATAGCCGACTCGACACAGATGAAAAAATCAATATAGACAAGACTTGACACGCATCGACGTTGTTGACACTTAATTTTTACCACTTTATTTACGATCAATCGCATACAAAATTAAGATTAGTTACTAAAAAAAAAAGAAGAAGTAAAGAGTAAAGTAAATAACCTTCATTAAAATGCATCGTGTATGTTTTTATTAAAATCCATTATGCGTAGACATTAGGAGCATTTACATAACTATCACAAATTATTAAATCTAATTTTTTTAAATAATTAATTTTTTAAAAAATCGAAAATTGAGGGAAAAAATAAAACTCGGCCCGGCCTCCTTTCTTTTTCTCTTTATTCCTTTCCATTGGCTTAGGCCTGGCCCAGCCTTTTTCTTTTTTCTTTTTCTTCTTTCCTTCACCGGCCCAATCTTCTTTTCTTCCTCTCTCCCTCACGCTCTCTGTAGAAAGAAGAAAAAGCAAAGTACGAGCCAGAGGAGAGGGGGATCACGAGGGAGCAAAGGAGGCAGCGGATCGCGCAGCGTGATCCCAGGGTCGGAGTTAGGCCGGCAGGGCAGCTGGCGGTGGCAAGAGCCATGCCTTGCTGGCCAAGCTTAAAAGCGAGAGAAGGCTGTTGGTTTTGGGCAGATAGGAAGCTAACCGGAGGGGAGATAGAGAGAGAGGGGGGCTGTTGGTTTTGGGCAGATAGGGAGCTAACCGGGGGAGAGAGAGAGAGAGAGAGAGAGAGAGAGACCGAACCAGGAGAAAGCTTGAAGCTTGAGAGACAGAGCGTCGTGAGTGAGAGCAAAGCGAGAAATTGAGAGAAGAGAGCGGGAAAGAAGCTCGGCCGCGCCCGTGACCTCGCCTCTCGGCATCCATTCTTCCAATAAGTCTCCTTTCGAGTTCAATACCCTTTAACCCGATGATCTCGTCTTGACGACACCAGGGTGGTCGGCCACAGTTCGTGCCATCTCAAACCTGCCTGCAGGCCGCCGTCATCGAGCCGAGTAGGACCCGTCACCTGAGCGCGCAAACGCCCTCCTTTCACTCTGATTTTTTTAGCTCACCGGACCGGAGCTCGCGTTTCTCCCGCCCGCGCAAGTCTCCGATCCCGGTGAGCTGCGATTTTGTTGTTTTAGACTTTGCTTGGTTGTTGCTTCTGCCTTGACTGTTGATTTATCTCCCAGTTGAGTTTTTGTTAGCTTTTCAGTCGGCGCACCCCAGGTGTTCGACGTTCTGTCTAGGCCAGGTCTGCATATATTTTCTTTGTTTTTTTGTGGGTTGGTCGTGGATAGTGCGAGGAAAGGGAAGGTTACCGGTGATGGCACCGGCAGGTGTTAAAGGATGTCAGTATTATGGCTATCTCGAATGGTGCCCGGTCGTTCGGCCGAGTTTTGTCTCCTCGGCTAACCTCAGTGGGGGCCGAGCCATGTCTCAGTCAAGGGCTGTGGCCGGCGTCGGTCGGACTGAACGACCGACGCCGGATGGTGGTCTGGCGGTGGTCCCAAACTTTGGTGAGGGCTCGTCGAACGTGGTTTTATTTTGGTCATGGTTCGGCAAGGGAGACCACTTCGGAAGGAGTCGTCGAGGAAGAAGATGGCCACAGGGAAGGGACAAATAAAAAAACAAAAAAAAAAAAAGGCAAGAGGAAAAAAAAAAGTGCAGCAAAAAGTAAAAAAAAAAAAACCAAGAGAAGAGAAAAAGAAAGCAAATGTTGGCTTCGGGTGTGCAGAGGAGTTGTCGAGGGAAAAGTGCAGTAGACAAGACAAAATAGGGAAAAGACAAAAAAATACTTAAAAAAATTAATTAAAAAATAATATTAATATTAAAAAAAACGAAAAAAGGTTTTTTCTTCCAACACTACAGCACAAATGAAGTACATGTATAGAAAGAATAAAGCTGAGAATGTACAATACCTTTCCTTTCACAAACCTAAGTGAAATAGATAAGAACACATAGGTCAAACGTCTTCGCTCCTTATATTTCTTTCACAAACCTATACATGAAATAGATAAGAACACATTCTTTGCTCCTTACATTTCTTCAAAGAGGTGTACCCAAAATCCTTGAAAGAACTATTGGAGAAGGTTGAGAAGCTTAAGGTGTTACATATTCAAAGATATTTGACCGAAAATGAAGAAAAGCAAGCTTCTTTGAATTCTTTTCCCAAAAGATTCTTTAGTCAAGAAATCTTAGATACCTAAGTTGAAGGGTACCAACATAAGGAAAATTCTGTCAGGCATAAAAGATCTTGCACAACTGTTTTCTTTCCTCTCACTAATTTTAGCTCTATCATGTATAGTTTTTGCAATGATCTCAAATGTCTTAATGCTGATGGGACCTGTATACTAACATATGGCGCAGTTTTTTTAACTTCAAAATATCTTTTGGTAGCTCATGCACAAGGGTATCTTTCAGATCTAGGTTCTCCAGTTGTGCAAGATCTTTTATGCCCGATGGAATTTTCCTTATGTTGGTACCCTTAAACTTAGGTACCTAAGATTTCTTGAATGGAGAATTTTTTAGGAAAAGAATTCAAAAAAACTTGATTTTCTTCTTTCTTGGTCAAATATCTTTGAATATGTAGCATCTTAAGCCTCTCAACCTTCTCCAACAGTTCTTTCAAGGATTTTGGGTACACCTCTTCAAAGAAATGTAGGGAGCGAAGTCGTTTGACCGATGTGTTCTTATCTATTTCACATATAGGTTTGTGAAAGGAAAGGTACCATACATTCTCGGACAATAATTCTTCCAGGGGTAACAATCATCGCGATCTCTACATCTTTTGAATGAGAAATAATGAGTTGATGCTAAAGGTTGTGAACGTGGCAAGTTTTGACCCTCCCATAATTTGTTTTCTTTTCCCAAATTACATGATGTTTTAATTGTTTTTGTAGTGTTGTCATGGATTTTCCTAAACTGGATCATGCTTAGTGAACTCTTCTGCCATCCATAGTCGCATCATTGTGGAGCACCTTATGGGACGATCTAACGGAAAGATGCTCAAGTAAAAAATATATGCGTAGAGTAATTGTTTTTCCATTTGAGCCAACTTTGTGCCCACTAGATAGTAGTTCTTCCTCAAGCTTGTCACTCAATTTCTTCCATCAAACAGCATCAGAGTCACCTGCAACATCATCATCTTTATTATCTTCCAAATGCCTACACGTCGCCAGAATCGTGAGTGGCAATCCTTGACATCTTGTTAACATACGCTCAAAATCAGGTTGAGAGATATCCGAGGGGGAAATATTTCGGCGAAATAGAGAACGAGAATCATTCTCAGAAAGGAAAACATGCTCGAAGTTGTGGATAGAATAGTTTGGACTCTATAGATAAAGCTTGGAGTGAGATTTTAGGCTCTTGTCATGAGTTGTGACGAGCACGCTCGGATGAGTTTCAATTAATTTAATCTGGATGAAACTGAACACATCCTCTTTGCCTGCATCATCCAAGACGAAAGCCCAGCTGAAGTTTTCGGACGGCTTGCGTTCGAAAGCATCTTCAAGTTTAACTAACGTTCGTTGTTTGTTCACCCCCTCCATGGTCAAATTCCACATCGTTGCATTTGCTTTCATGAGCGCTTCCCCTATTTTGTCAGCAAACTCACAGGATCTTAAATCCTCGATCCATACACAGTATTTGAAGAGACGGCTTAACCTTTGGTCACGAAGCACGGCGCTCAATAGACTAGTCTTGCCTACTCCTTACACCCTGTGCACGAAAATCACTTTCGACTGCAGAGGGTTCTTTGTTAGCCATCGGACCAGTTGGTCCATAAGCTCTTTGATACCCACTAACACATATGTCTTCTCAATAAAGGCATTGAACGATGACCCACCGCCGGCCGAGCTGGAATGGGCTTAGTTGCCGGATAATCTAAAGTGAGCATCTGTAGGACTGTTTCTCCCAAGATTTTCTTCGTATTGCCGCAGTGTATCTTTGATATATCTTGATTCCTCTGCAAAAGTTCGGTCTCTGTATCTGTGACAAAGGTAGGAATCAAGACTTCTCCATTTCTTCTTGGATTTACGTTGCTTCATGTCCTCGATAGCGTCTTGAGAGATAGAGAAATTTCCAACATCCTCCTGATGCCCCTTTTGAGCTCCTCATCGATGACCTCCTTTGAGTAGGCTTTTGCGAGGAAATCCTCGATCTGCTGGATCAATTCCTTGAAGTTGTCAAATTCATTTTAGCAGATACATCGTGGTACAATTCTTCTTGCCATTTTTCCCATGCAGCAGGAATTAGCTGCCCTAGAGCAACCACCACTGAGGTGGGATCCATTTTCCCAGCCTCTGGTTGGATCAGAGAGAGAGAGAGAGAGGGAGAGGATGTAGTCACCGATGGAAATGGCCTAGTTGGCCATTTCTCCGAGCAAGTATTGATACAGACGAATCTTTCACGATGGGGATTTTGGGGGAGAGACAAAATCCCTAGATGGGGATTTCGGGGGAGAGACCTTTTAATAATTGGAGGTGGCTTGATAGTGAAGGAAGAACCCTTCTTCCTTGGGCTCTTTTGGCCCCCCTCCCTTCCTCTTTTATTTATGCTCCCTCCTCTCGTCTCGCCGTCGCTCGCATTAGGAAGGGTACCACCGCACAGCCAGCGAAGAGAGAGAGAGGCTTTCAAAGAGCAAAAGCAGAAGTTTGGGTCAAATCTGCTTGTGTGAAAATTTTTTTACACCTTGGTGGATATGGTGATGTAATTTGATGTAAGATAAAGTGCTATGTGGAAACCATACAGGATTAGAAGAGAAATTCTTTATTTTTTTAAATCCTATTCTAGACTTTGATTTTCTTGATTGTTCTTATTATCCCTCTCTTTTAAATACCATGTAAGAAGTCCCTTTTCGAGCAACAATCATTATAGAGAAGCCATTTATTATATGTAGATCAATTGATACTCTTTTTTGTTATGTCGAATTAATTCCACAAAAAGAACCATCTGTGACATGCTCAAAATAGGATAGGTCACATCATTCCAATTGTTTGTTTTAGTTTTGATATTATTATTTTTGTACGTCACAAGGTGCCAAATAACACGCTAACTTTCATACTGGTTTATAAGATCATGGATGGTACTTGTTGATAATAGTTCAACTAAATAAGATACTTTAAGCTTAACTTGATATTTCAACCCAAAAAAAGAAGAAGCTTGACCTGATAAGAATGATCTAGATGGGCGAGATAAATGATTTTTATCACCTTCAAACATGGGTGAGAAATCTATTGCGTTTTGTCGGTATATATAAATTATAATTGTGTTCAAGCGGATTTATGGGCATTGTGGCCCGGCCTCGGATAGGCACAAAAGCTAGGTTTTATCGGAGATTATTATTGATTTACTTGGACTCTAAAGCCATTTTGGATCTTCTTTTCAATAAAAATTTGGATGAATGTGATTCTTTGCTATTTCTTGGGATATATTTTGATTCGTTCATAGAGATTGGAAAATCAAATTACATTATAAAAAATATAGAACTGAAAACTTAATAGATTTTGGACTAAAAACATTCGATTAATTGCATCAATTGAAAGATTTAATATTTCATTGCGTTCCTTATTTGACTTAATAGATGTGTGTGATTTTTCTCCAAAACTCCTTAACCATGAAAACTAGCTAAAAGCCCCCGGTTTTGCTTTGGCTTGTCATTAAAAATAGAGTTGTTCATTTGTAAAATACGGTATTCTCATCAAAACATACGATTAATCAATCATTAATGTAGTAATATTTTTAACAATAAGAAGTTAGAATAATAGTAGGAAGATGGTGATGAACTTTTATCAAGTCGTATCAGTCTTTTTAAGTAATAGTGAGTAGTTTGCTATTAAAAGATAGTCTTGTCCTGCAAAATTAATCGTGTAATCTGGTTTGGAAATGTGAACCACCATGTCCAAAAAACTTTTAAATAGCGTCCACTAACATATGCATGCAAAATAAGTTTTAACATCAAATTTTGCATAGGTAAAACAATCTAAAATCTATAGAAGTTAAAAAGAAAAAAAAAACTTGGTTTAAAAATAAATTGCTTCCATGCTTTAATTTTTAATAAAAAAGAGCAGTGTGTTTTTGTTTGTTGGTGGCAAGAGTTTCTACCAAACCAACCACCTATGAAACACCGACACTTTTCAAGAGCTTTCGTGTCGTGTCGGACACTTCGAGACGTGTCCGACACTCTTCAACACTCAGTCAACACGTGTCGGAAAATCCGACACTCGATCAACTTTCTCGACACTCAAGTCGGAATTCTGATATATAAGTTTCGACACATAATTCCGATATCGATGTCAATTTTAAAAATTCAATAAATGAAAGGTCAAAATATATATATATATATATGTGAAAAAATAAAACACAATAATAAAAATAATAAATGGAGAAAAAAAAACCTAGTCTTCTCTTCTCCTTTTTTCTGACTCCCACTTCCCGTGATACACAATTCATCCCTTAAGTTTTTTTCTCCTCTTCCAACCTATCTAACATGCAAGTCCAGAATATGGATTGCTTGTTTTTTCTCCAAGCTTTATGAATTATTGAAATAGAGTTGAATTTGTCAAATTAAGACAATGAATGATATTAATAAATGGCGGATTAATGCTTTTAGTGTATATTCATTCTAAGTTTTTTTAATTATTTATTTATGAATTTGATTCAAATTAATTTGATTGAAATAATCATAAAAATGATAATTTATTATGTATATATAAAAAATATATTTTTAATATACAACATATCCCAACGTGTCGCAATTCTCTGTTTTTTTTTTATTTTTATAAACAATGTGTCAGCGTGTCGTGTCGTGTCGTGTTGTGTTGTGTCGTATGTCGCGATCAATGTCGGTGCTACTTAGCCAACTATCCGCAAAATTTCCATGTGTCAAGAGGGTTTGTGATGATGCTAAAAAATTCGTTTATCAAGAAAATATCTTCTTTAAATTGAAAAGTAAGGAGAATGACTATATATATATATTTTAAATGGAAATTAATTTCTACACTCTCCCATGGCGCACCATCCTTTACTATAACGTATCTTCTTTGTAAACATCATCCACGCGTTGCCACCGCCGTGCCACCGCTAATGAGGCGTTAGGCATCACTGTGCACATCATATAAGAATGAAGAAGATGGGGAGAAAAAGGGTAGGACAAAATAGAGGAAATGGGAAATTGTAAGTTGGACGCCAAAAGTTGAGAAAATGTCCGGGCCCAAATATTGGCGTAAGTGCGAGGCTCAATTCACGCCGCCTTTGTATCGACATTCTGCTTTTGATCCAATTACCGACGCCAACAAATTCATTACAATCTTAAACTTCTTATCTAGCGTTTTGAGAGAAATCAAATTCCTGCATTTGGTTCAACGCAGTCAAGGAAAATAAGAATGCCAATTAGATTCCACATGACATATAAATTTTCTCATAAAGTGTGCAATTAGATCGCCTAATAATAAGAAAAAGCACACTAGAGATTCCAAATCTGTTGCGCAGCAGTTAGGTTAGTACCACAATTTTTCAATTGCTTATTTAAGCTCCTAACTTTCAAATTTTGTTCATTGGAGTGACTCTAACTGCTTGGATCGTTTGAATTGGGGACATGGCATTATTTTAATGATAAAATCATTGTTGTGTTTTTAAATAATGCCACTCTAGCTATTCTGTAAAGCAAATTCTTAAATATATAACTGAATTAAATGAATTTCGAAAGTTAAGGAACTTAAATGAGTATTCGAAAAACCGTGGCACTAAACTCAGCTATATATAAAAGATTTTGAACCTTTGGTGTACTTTTTCCTTAACAATAGCTAGTTTTACTATTTCAATTCTACATTACACCACCACACAAATATCAAAAGCCCATATCCATCACTAGCATCGCCCAGCACCATTGGTACGGGGGTTGCCCCCGCCGGTCACTTAGTCCCTATTGTTATTGGTCGTCAATTCCTGTTGACAGTTGCCGACCACAAATCCAAACCGCCAATTAGAAGTACTCTTTCATAGAAGAACACATTTTTTTGGCAATCCAAACAATTGAATAGAAATCTTATTCCACTGAATCATATAACTTGGAATGGGAAATTTACATGAGGATTTTTTGTCGTGGAACCAAACAAGACCAAAATGCTTTCGGCAAGGTAGTTCAAATTAATAGATCGCCGATAGATATCTATCAAGTGGAAAAGTATCAATAGAAAGTTAATGAGTAATTATTAGAAATATTGTGTAGATTGTAACATGGTATGTGAGTTTGTGACATTGCACGTCTCACATTAGTTGTGGAAGACTATGTTGAGTGATTCATAAATCAACACGTGCCTGTGAATGGCCATCACCTTGTGTATTTAACAAAGAAAACTTGTTTGGGGTCTTAGCCAATGTGTAACGAACCGGGTCATGAAAGATGGTATCAAATTCGGACCTACTCCAATAGATGTGTGGTTGTTAGATAGACAAGGTGTAAACCCAATCGACAAGGATTAGACAAGTTGTCACTACAAGCATGCTTCCAGGATAGGGGAGGGTTTAGGAATGGACGAGGCCACACCTCATATAAGAGGAGTTTTGCTAGATGATATAGACTGGCAAGATGATGAAGCCAGTTCTTTCCACGAGAGAATTTGTGATATCTCAAGTCCTATATCAAATGGGAGAGATCTTGTTGAGTTTGTTGACCACAAAGAACTTGGCCCATATTCCAAGTGAGTTATCTCAGGAAAACATTCATATGTAATTTTGATGATACCAAAACTATCTTTGGCACTAATATATACTTTGATAAGGTGCAGATGGTAAATTAGCTTTGTAGATGTCAATGATTCCTCTATTAGCAACTATAAGAAACTAGGTTGTGACAAATAGGTGAACAAACACTTAAGGGAATGGCATTTCATGGTGGCTTAGGACTTGAGTCAAGTAAATGTTTTTGAAGGTCTTTAGGATTAATGAAAATAGAAGGATCATTGATCTTGTCATCATGCATCATTTCATCGGTACCTTCACTCATTAGTTATCACTAATGATGGTGTACGCGTATGAAAATGATCATTGACGGTACCGAAAATTGTCGTTGCAAAACTGGATTCTTTAGCTAAAAAACTAGGAAGGATCATTGAAGGTCTTTTGAATCCAAGGCATAGTTTCTAGCATCACCAAAAAGTGTGGGCGACGTAAACTCCTTGTTGGCAATGGTGAAGTGTCTATTCGTAGTGGCCATCGATGGAGTAAATCAGAATTTGTAAATCTGAATTCTTTTTCTTCGGGACCTTACAATCCTCAATCTTTCCAAAAACTAGGGTGTTCTATGAAAAATGAATTGTTTTTCTTAAGGATAAGGCCTCCTCCACTGATTGATTTTATAAATAAAACCTACATCTATTAGATGCATGTATTATCAATTAGTTTAGATCGATCAAGTACTATCTAAAGGGAAAAACAGCGTAGCTCATACGCACCGGGAAAAAGAAAGTAGTTTTTGGGTCATGTAGTAAAAATAAAACATTATTTATTTAATTATAGTGAAGATAAGAAACAATATCATGTGCTTAAGACATGCTTGAATCCCTAACTTGTATGTTAAAGAAAAAGTTATAATGTTTAAATATGTTTCTTTCGGCACTGAAAATTTTACTCCGGCTATTGACCGAGATCAGAGATAAGGCTCGTTATAGAGTCAGCTCAAGGTGGATCAGCATTTAGTCCAAATGTTCACAACGGATCAGTCGCGTGCCCTCGCAATGACAGGAAGTTAGTCAAGTGATCATTGACGGCGCGACATTCGCAATCGATAAGGTTGAAGACGGTTGCTCGAAGGATCGACGATGTTTTTGGGGGCAATTATGGACGGAAACAATTATAAAATGGAGAACTAGAGAGGAATAGACCGGCATAAATTCCTGAAGAACAAGATGTACTTCTTTCAGTGCTCTTTATTTCCTTACAATCTATTTCTAATCACTCCTGCAATTTATTTCCACTCATTTCAGTTATTTATTTACCTTTGCCAATCAAACACTTACTCTTCCCTTAAGAATGATTTGTGTTGTCATTAGTGAAATCATTTCATCAATTTTTCGAATTCAATCATCAAGTTCTTGTTCCTCTCTTAGTGTACAATTGTCTATCAAGTTGAAGCTCAAGAACTATGACGTTTGGTTAGAATCTTGATTGATTAAAGCATGATAATTTCCAGTGTCTCAAGTCAACATTTCGAGGAGAGCAAATTTTGAGCGAGAAAAATTCCTAACGCAAATGTCGCCATGAGTTGAATATCATGTAAAAATAACATGATTATATAGATCAAAACGCTGAAAAGGTTACTTCCACGTGCCAAATCACTGGCATACTAAAATTGGCACTCTCATACTAAAATTGCGAAACGCCAATCTCTATTTTTAGTAAATATGGAAGTATACGAATGAATTTTGAGGTCAACTTCATACCATCGAATGAGTAGAGAGAGCAGAAAAGATGATTCACCATTTGATATTGAATCAAACTACCATAACTTTTGACTGATATTTATTTATATTGGCATGCTAATTTCTATCCGTACTCAATTTTTTGCCGAAAATTCTCCATTCATGAACAACTTGCCATTCTCCACTCTTTGGGTTCATATTCAAGAACATCAATTGTAGTGATCTGTTCTAATGAGATCGAGGAGCGATGGTCGGGACCATATACGTAAATAGGTTCTAACAAAGTACAGCTCTTGACCAGCTTTTTGGATGGTGAAAGGAGTAGGATTGCACCAAATTGTACAAAGGGAGTGTGTTTCTAGATTGTATTTGTTAAAATTAAAGTTGACTCACAATATGCCCCTTTGGGTGCAATGGTACTTTTTAGCATGGGAATGCCAGTGTTAAATTACGAGGGCAAGTCACTTCTTGAGTCACAAATATATTCTAAGGTCGCACCCTTCGATATTAGAAGAGGAAAATCTCGATTCATGAACAAGAAAATACTCTTAAAAATTAGAAGTGGAGCGGCCATGAGAAATCGAAACACCCACAACATTTAAACATGCATAGGAAAATTTAGACGAACGAAACTCATGAACAAGATTTAGAAACTGGCAGCACACTCAACAGCGACACAAAATCCACGGTCAAACGGGAGTTTTCGATCTACTTGAACGAATAGAATTTTTCTAGACGGATTCCATCTGTGCTTTCACCTCTTCATCAGTGCTATCCACTTGATGGGTTTAACAGTGGCCGGCTCTCCATCTTCCGGAATAGACTTCTGATATGTGCTCATACTTCTCGTGGTCCTTTTGTACCTTCTCGAAGAATTCATGAGACATAAAAAAACGTAAGCTTTTGGATGCCAATATATTCGATGCCAGAGGGTACACTTTCCACCATTGACAGCGGCAGATGGTTAAGTTTTCAAGGCTCGGCATTGTTCCGTTCGGCAAATTTATCGCCCTCTAATTCCTCAAGCAGTAAAATCTTGAGCTTCGGAAACTGCCCATGCCCGAAATCCAATTGTTCTCCATCATAAGCCCGACGCAGTTCCAGCTCTACTAGCTCAGGCAATTTTCCTAAGCTTGCAAGGAGATCTTCCTCCAACTGACTCCATCTTAATATGATTTTTGTCAAATCATTGAGGGACAATATCCAATCCGGCAACTTCTTTAAATGGTCATGCAAGTAGAGATGTTTAAGAGACTTGGAAGGTGAAGTTTGAGCTTTGGACTTAGGAGGTGAAGTTCGGTAATGGAGATCAAGTATCTCATCCTTGCCAAGCGCATGTAAATTTCCTTTAACTTCCCAAGGGAAGTGCACAACAACTCACCATGTTTTCTTCTCAACTTGGTGATTCCCAGGTGTCATGACCTAATTTTCGAGTGCACCACCTAAAATTAGGCTAATTGATTGCTAAGCCTAAACTTAGCTCGGGCTCTCCCAAGTCCATACCAACTCGCGACTAAAGTTCAAATATCTAGCATGCAAAAAGGGAGTCGCCACTAATCATTTTACGATAGGTCGATTAGACACTAAGTATAATAATGGGAGAATTATTTCACTTTCCATGAACCAGAGATTTTGGGTACGGAAATTTGATTACGTTAGATTTCTCTAATCTCCCTAACATGTGAGATGATCATATGGGTATGCAAACTACCACTTTAACACCCAAGAAAGCAAATAAATAAAATGCACAACTACCTCAAAGCAATGAAAGCATCTACGTTTTTAAATTAGAATTCACATCAACAGTCATAGATATTATTTCTAATTAACATGCAATCACTCAATTTTTTTTTTCACTTTATTTAATGAAAATAATATACATATATATGCAATGCAATGTTACCAATCTAACATGAAATGATATGACATGACAATATGACCTAAATTATATGACATGAGTAAAGTAATTTTTAAAGAAATGCAATAATTAGATGTGCAATCTAAATTAACCAAATGACCTAATTCTAATGAAGAGCAATTTCTAATTAAATAAACCTATCAATAATCAACGTGCATTTAATGAACCTAATTCTATATGACGTGCACATGGCTTTTTATTTTCTTGAAAAATACAATCTATCATAATATGCCATGACATACAAAAAATGCCCTAATTCTACATGACATATGCATGATATTTTTTATTTTTTATTTTTTATTTTTTATTAATTTTTTTATTTTTTTATAAAATTCGAAATTAAAATTTTTAAATAATCAAATGTGCAATTCAAATAAAAAAACTAACATCCTAAATTAATGCATTTTTTATTTTTATTTAAAAATTCAAAATAAGATTGCAATTCTAAATATGCAAGATAACCCTAAGACCATGAATATTCTAAAAAACAAACCTAATCCTATTTCAATTTTTTTTTCCTTTTAAGAAAATAAAATTGATTCAAATACCACGACAGCAAAGCAATATAAGATTGACATCCAAAAATTAACGAACCATATCTCGCGCATGAGATCAAGTTGACCAATTTTAAAAATAAATTGAGAATCGAATCTCGAGCGTGAGATTGGATTGTCGATTTTTGCAAGCGATTGTGTCACACCCCGATCCTCGAGCACGCACTTATCCTTCAGACTTGGTTGATTTTATAATGCGATATCCCAGGACTATGTATCGCCGACCCTCTAATTTATTAAGCACATGCGGAAGCAGTTAAAATCCCCAGACAATAAAACAATGGGATAGAAAAACATGGCCATATTTTTCATATTGAAACTTATAACCAAACTTTTATACATAATACAAACCAAAGCACTTCACAACTTTATACTCTATCTCTATTCACATCAAAATAGAGATCTCAAAAGAAGGTAGAATCTTAATCCATCCAGGCCATACTCAAGGCCCCTCTCAGCATTATCTTCTTCTTCCAAAAATCCTTCTCCTTATATTTCACCTTCGAGTCCTCCTTCCTAGACTTCTCCTCCTCAACTTCTCATCGAGGTCCTGAAATGTTTTCCCCAAACTCGGATGAGACTACGTCTCAGCGAGTTCTACCCCACTAAGCCCGATTAGTAAACCATTATACTATAGGTTGCCTATACACGCATAGGGCAGAAGACGTAGCTTTGCCTCAGATCCCACCTGTATGTTAGCACAGGTCAAATAGACACCTAAGCAATCACATCACAGATCAAAGCATCGATCAAATCGACCTAGTCGATTATATGCCAACAAGACCACTCACGGTCATTCCCAATCAGTCAATCAATTCACAACATCAAATCAAAGCAATGATCAATCGACCTAGTCGATTACATGTCAATCGGACCATTTCTAGGTCAAATCACTTCTCATTATAAAACCTCCATTTGCATTCTTGGTCACAAAGCTACAGTAATGCTTTCGGGCGTCTATTCGCCAAGGTGATGCACAATAAACACTTTATGTACATGCTCTTAGGCATCCCAATTACCCTTAGCCACACGGGCACGATACTCGACACACGGAAATACGGCCACACAGGCACGATCTACGCCATACAGGCACGATCTACACCACACAGGCATGATCAACTATCGCCACACATGAATGATCAACTATTGCCACACAACATGATCAAATATCGCCACACAAGCATGATCAACTATCGTCACACAGTATGATCAACTATCACCACACAAGCATGATCAACTATCGCCACACAGGCATGATCAATATTCAACAATTTACGTTCATTCTCTAAGGCATCCTACATGCCAAAGCGGTATAATAATTGCTGAGCCACATCACATAGCATTTCTTTTCATCTTTTATCATCATTGATAAAATATCGTGCATTAGTACACGATTGGCCTTAGCCAAAATATAATGATTTCGATTCCACAATTCCCACCATTATTAGCGTCCACCAAAACACTTTTGGTGCTGTCAACCGACACCCGGTTATTTTCCAATTAATTATCCAAATTAATTAACCTAGGAAAATAATCTTGTAATCACAATTAATTCACTTCAGCACAAAATAAAGCTCAATTAAATAAATGGACTGTGCCAGGATGATCAGCACGAAATTTCGGTCGCCGGCCATCAAATTCTTAATTTCCAAAAAATAATTAATTAATTAATTAATTTCGAAAATTAATTAATAAATATTAAAAATTCCATTTAGCTCAAAATAAAGCCAATTTAAATAAACGAGCTGCACCAAGATCATCAGCATAATATTCCGGTCACTGACCATCTCAATCTTAATTTCTGAAAAATAAATAATTAAATAATTAATTTCGAAAATTAAACAATTAACATTAAAAATTCAATTTAGCTCAAAATAAAGCCCGATTAAATAAACGGACTTCACCACGGTCATCAGCATAATATTCCGGTCACTTGCCACCCCATTTGAATTTTCGAAAAATAAATAAATAATTAATTTAATTCCGAAAATAATATTTAAATACCAAAAATTCCACTTATGCCCGAAAAGCCTAATTGAAGCCCACTAAGGGTCGGGAAAAATCCCGAGACACTTCCAATAATTAGTAGACCACGTCTACTTGCTAATTGCGCAATCAATTTATCTAAATCGCATCACAATTGACTAATAATTGTTAATTTATTCTAATCTAACAACCTAAACATAATTAATTAAAAATAAACCAACCTTAAGCATAATTAGGCAACTAATCATGGATTAGTGAGATTACTTACCAAATCGCGCGCAAATCGGATCAATCCGACGAGGGCGACGCGAGGAACGATTCTTCCCAAAGCACGGCTCGAGTTCAGGGCCCGAAAACGGCCCAAAACGGGCCTGAACCAGCTGGAAACCCACTCCGTGGGTTGCTGGTTAGCTGCAAAACAGGGGAAAACAGAGATGGTTAGGCGCGGAGAAGGGTTCGGGAAAGTGGGCGGAGCTCCGGGGAGGGCCGGTGGAGGTCCGACGGCTTCAAACGGTGGCCGGAGGTGGAGCTAGATGGCGGAACGGGGGCTGAGCAGAGCTGAATCGAGCGGGGAAGAGGCGTCTGGGCGGAGGAAAGGGCAGGCGATGCACGGCGGCGAGCGGCGGGTGCGCGGCGTGCAGTGCGGTGGTGGGACGGGCGGCGATGCAGCTTTTGGTTCGGCGTTTCCACGAAGAAGAAAGAAGAAGAAAGAGGGGGGGTTCGGTCACGAGGGGATGGGGGAGAAGAGAGAGGAGAGAGAAGAAGAGATAGGGGGAGAGAGCTTTGACTAGTCAAAGAAGAGAGAGAAGTCGGTTGGGGGGGGAAATCGCACGAAGGAAAGAGAAAAAGGGAAAAAGGGAGGGAGAGGAGAGAGAAAAGAGATAGAAAAAGATAGAAAAGGAAGAGAGAGGGAGAGAAAAGAAATAAACTAAAGTAATACCATAGTCTAATTCTTTTCTTTTCTCTTTCCCTTTCCTTTTCTATTTTCTTTCGGTCTTCAATTTTTCCTACGATAATTTCTTTCTTGAAATTTCGGACTTGACAATAAATTAATAGATGATGAGACGGTCCTAAAAATGAATTGTGACACGCCCGAATATTCGATTCCCAAAACCGAATTAAATTTCATGATTAAAATCGACCGGACGCGATTTTAGTCCAATCCAACCAATTAGGTAGCTTTTAGGGATTTTACCGCGGTTATATCCCTTAACGGCTTCACCCAATAGGTTAGCTAATTCGCGAGTGATTAGCTCGAGAAAAAGGACCATAGGCGCGCCGACGATATGCACATTTCACTTTATCGAAACGGGGTCGAATTTCGGATGTCACAACTATTCTCCTCTTATAAAAATTTCGTCCTCGAAATTTAAACCATTACACTTTGCTCAAAAAGGTGGGGGTACAACTGTCTCATCGAGTCTTCAGTCTCCCAAGTCGCTTATTCAGTACCGTGGTGTTGCCAGACCACTTTGACCAACTGAATGGTCTTTGTACGCAGAACTTGCTCTCTTTGCGATCAACAATTTGAACCGGGCTTTCAACGTATGACACACAATCATCCACGTCCAATTCCTCGAAATTGAGCACGTGGGTCAGGTCAGGCTCACACTTCCTTAACATCGACACGTGAAAGACGTCATGCACTTACGCCAATCTTAGCAGCAACGCAAGACGATACGTTAGGTTTCTGATTCTTCCAAGAATCTAAACAGACCTATGTACCTCGAACTCAGCTTGTCTTTCTTACCAAAGCGCGAAGTTCCCCTCATTGGTGACACTTTCAAAAAAACGTGTTCACCAACTTAGAATTCCAAAGACCTTCGACGCTTGTCTACATAACTTTTCTGCCTGCTCTGCGCTGTCTTTAATCTATCTCTGATTACTGCCACGGCATCTATTGATTGTTGAACCAACTCTAGGCCTGTTTTCTTCCTTTCTCCGACTTTGTCCCAACATACTGGAGTTCTGCACGCTTTGCCATACAACGCTTCAAAATGAGCCACCTTGATGCTCTGCTGATAACTGTTGTTGTACGCAAATTCCACCATATAAAGCTAATCTTCTCAACTTCATTTAAAGTCTATTACACACGCTCTTAGCATATTTTCAAGAGTCTGAATTTTCCTTTCAGACTGGCCATTCATCTGAGAATGATATGCCGTACTATACTGAAGCTTTATACCTAAAGCACTCTGCAAACTCTTCCAAAAAACAGTAGTAAACCTCGGGTCTCTGTCGGATGTTATCGTAACTGGCACTCCATGCATTCGAACCACCTGACACACATACAGGTCCGCGTGCCTATCAAGACTAAGGTCCTTTCAAACTGCAATGAAATGAGCCGACTTTGTTATACTATCGACTACTACCCAAATCGAATCATTTCTTCTTTGACTCATTGGTAGTCCAGTCACAAAATCCATCGTGATATGTTCCCATTTCCACTCTAGGATCGCAAGAGGTTGCAGTAGTCCTCCCGGCTTACAATGTTGGGCCCTTACTTATTAACAAGTCAAACGTTTGACCACATGCTTGGCGATATCCGCCTTCATACCTAACCAACAGTAGTGTTGACGTAGATTCTGACACATTTTGATACTTTAAGGACGGACGCTATAACTGCCACAATGCAATTCAGGCAAAACATCCTCTCTAGGCTCTCCATCGTTAAGCACAAGTAAACGTCCACGGAACCTTAGTGTCCCATCGTCAGAACTTAGAAAGTCAGCTTTTCCATAAGCCCAACCTTTTTATATAGAACATCAAGTTATACATAAACAAAATATTCAAGTACCACTCTAGTTAGTGATTCTCCTCTTTACAACTTCATTTTCACAAACTGAAATTCTATAAACTTGACCAAAATTTCATTTTGCTGCTTCCATAAAGTCACTCCAAAAACGTTCTTCCTCTGATCGGTGCATAGTCCGTTCGTTCCTGTCCCCTTCACTATTCTAGTGATGCTCTATAATCGATGCTTTCCCTTTGTCCTGTCCATTAGTGATGGCATATGTCCGTCCTTGAGCTGGAGGTTCGAATGGTCTACCCTGCTGTGCAATTAATGGTGGGAGTCCTCGGTTTTGACCCATCTGTGGTGGTGGTGGCAGCTGTTGTTGTCCCATCTTTCTTTGGGGACAATCTTTGGCTATGTGGCCCTGGCGACATTCATAGCAAACTCTTATCCTAGGAAAGCATGGGGCCGATCCATGTTGTCTTCCATAGAAACGACACACACCAATCCAATTGGGTTCTGACTTTCTAATTCCACCCTCCTTACTGGGCGGAACATGTGATCTACCTCCAATCATCGGTCCTTTCTCAAACCGATTTCTATCTTGGTTCGAACCAACCCGCGATCCAGATATGACGGCTCGTTCATTCTAATCCTTCTCAATCTTCTGAGCTCTCCGATATAGATCATTATAAGTCTTTAGATCCAGAAGGACTAAGACACTCCTTATGTCCGGTATGAATCCATCTCTGAACCTCCTCGCTCGGTTCACAGGATTCTCAATTAACTCGGGGGCATACCGCGAAAGTTCAGCGAACTTCGCCTAATACTCATCAACAGATAGGGAACCTTGGCGAAGATGTTGAAATTCTGCCATCTTCACCTCTCTGGCAGTCTCAGAGAAAAAATTATCATTGAAGGCTTCACGAAAAGTGTTCCAGTCCAGAACAGCGCATTCTGGAAAGATTGTTTCACGAGTCGTCATCCACCAAGTGTCTGCAACTCCCTCCAGCTGGTAAGTTGCTACCATTACCTTCTCAGTCTCGTTGCACATCAGCAGTGCAAACGCCTTCTCAAGCTTCTGAACCCATGAAGAAGCAGCTTCGGGATCTCCATACCTAGTGAACAACGGCGGATTTAACCTTAGGAAATGCTCCACCAACCAACTTATGGATTGGTCTTGCAGGGACCACTATCTCTGGTAGATTTTCAACATTCACAGCGGCTGGAGCAACGGCAGGTGCAACTGCGGGTGCGACTACAGGGGCAACTCCGGTGGTGGCAGCAGCTGCGGCAGTTGCAGCGGCCTAAGCAACGGCTTCAACGGTAGTAGCTTGCTGATCCATTCTATTACCCATCGCTTCCAGAACACACAAGATCTCATCCACCCTGGGATCATTAGGGGCTGCTACCCCGACATCTACAACAGGTGGAATCATTCCACTCACACTAGCCTGTGCTGGCGCTCGACCACGTCCGCCTCGGGTTCCGACACGAGTCGAAGCTCTACCCCGAATAACGGCCCTACTGGTCCTCTTTGCAGGAGTTCTCGACTCCTGATCGCTCATGGTGTAGTTTTACTCAACTAACACCTATTTCCAATTCAACGCCGAATTAGAAACAGAGTGATCCAAACAATAAACAATTTTAGCACAGAGCTAACACAGACATGCACCAGCATGAATTTAAAGGCCATCCTACTAACTATCCCATGGTCAATGCTCCTTATCACTCCAATCTTCAACTTCGCTCTGATACCACTTAAACTGGATGTCACGCCCCGATCCTCGAGCACGCACACATCCTTCAGACTTGGTCAATTTTATAATGCGATATCTTAGGACTATGTATTGCCGACCCTCTAATTTATTAAGCACATGCGGAAGCAGTTAAAATCCCCAGACAATAAAACGATGAGATAGAAAAGCAGGGCCATATTTTTCATTTGAAACTTATAACCAAACTTTTATACATAATACAAACCAAAGCACTTCACAACTTTATACTCTATCTCTATTCACATCAAAATAGAGATCTCAAAAGAAGGTAGAATCTCAATCCATCCAGGCCATACTCAAGGCCCCTCTCGGCATTATCTTCTTTTTCCAAAAATCCTTCTCCTTAGATTTCACCTTCGAGTCCTCCTTCCTAGACTTCTCCTCCTCAACTTCTCATCGAGGTCCTGAAATGTTTTCCCCAAACTCGGATGAGACTACGTCTCAGCGAGTTTTACCCCACTAAGCCCGATTAGTAAACCATTATACTATAGGCTGCCTATACACGCATAGGGCAGAAGACGTACCTTTGCCTCAGATCCCACCTGTATGTTAGCACAGGTCAAATAGACACCTAAGCAATCACATCACAGATAAAAGCATCGATCAAATCGACCTAGTCGATTATATGCCAACAAGACCACTCACGGTCATTCCCAATCAGTCAATCAATTCACAACATCAAATCAAAGCAATGATCAATCGACCTAGTCGATTACATGTCAATCGGACCATTTCCAGGACAAATCACTTCTCATTATAAAACCTCCATTTACATTCTTGGTCACAAAGCTACAGTAATGCTTTCGGGCGTCTATTCACCAAGGTGATGCACAATAAACACTTTATGTGCATGCTCTTAGGCATCCCAATTACCCTTAGCCACACGGGCACGATACTCGACACACGGAAATACGGCCACGCAGGCACGATCTACGCCATACAGGCACAATCTACACCACACAGGCATGATCAACTATCGCCACACATGAATGATCAATTATTGCCACACAGCATGATCAACTATCGCCACACAAGCATGATCAACTATCGCCACACAGGCATGATCAATATTCAACAATTTACGTTCATTCTCTAAGGCATCCTATGTGACAGCCCGATTTTCCAATTTTAATTTCAATAAATTTAGACGGGCATTTCGTTGGCACGCATATAGTCCATTTCCTTGAGTCGGCTACTCATGTGAAATCTAGTCTATGCGGCGAAGCTGTTATGAAATTCTAATGCATAAGACTCGAGAATTTGATTAATAGGCGACGTTTCGACCGAGATAATCTGCAAGGGTCATTACGGCACAAATAAAAATCGATTAGAGATCGGAAATAGGTTGGCTCGACAGAGGCATGTCATCAGGTGTGGGTGATTCCACCGGATCGCACACATTCTTTGTCACGCCCCGCTCCTCGGGCACGTGCACATCCTTCACTCTTGGTCGATTTTATAATGCGATATCCCAGGACAATATATCGCCGACCCTTTCATTATTAAGCACATGCGGAAGCAGTTAAAATCCCCAGACAATAAAACGATGGGATAGAAAAGCAGGGCCATATTTTTCATATTGAAATTTATAACCAAACTTTTGTACATGACACAAACCAATTCATAGCTATTCACTTCAAAAGGAATTCTCAAAAGAAGATAGACTCTCAGCCATCCGGGCCGTACTCAAGGCCACTCTCAATAATATCTGCTTCTTTCAAAAAGTCCTTCTCCTTAAGTTTCACCTACGAGATTTCCTTCCCAGATTCCTCCTCCTCAGCTCCTCATCGGGGTCCTGAAATGTTTTTCCCCAAACTGGGATGAGACTACGTCTCAGCGAGTTCTACCCCACTAAGCCCGATTAGTAAACCATTATACTACAGGCTGCCTATACACGCATAGGGCAGAAGACGTACCTTGGCCTCATGTCCCACCTGCAAGTCAGTACAATTCATAATAGGCACTCAAGCAATCATATTACCGATCGAAGCATCGAGCAAATCGACCTAGTCCATTAAATGCCAATAAGACCACTCACGGTCATTTCTAATCAGTCAATCAATCAACAACATCAAATCAAAGCAATGAATCACATTAAGTCACACTCAGATCGAATCATCGATCAATCGACCTAGTCGATTACAAGTCAATCAGGCCATCTCATGGTCATTTCCAATCAATCGATCAATTCATAACCTCCGATCAAAGCAATGATCAATCGACCTAGTCGATTACATGTCAACCATGACCTTTCCCTGGCCAATTCAGATCAATCAATCAATCCATGACAAACGGATCAAATCATATCAATGATTCCATCTATACTCGATAATTAATCTCAACATTCCCATTCAACATTCCCGCTCAAATATAGGCTCAAGGCGCTAGAGGTGACCCCAACACGAAGTCTCGTCATCGTGCGGTACTTAGTCCTTGACCACAAATAACAATAGTATAAGGCGCTAGAGGTAGCTCACACGAAATCTCGCTGTCGTGTAGTACTTAGTCCTTAACTACAAAATGCAATAGGGTAAGGCGCTAGAGGTGACTCACACGAGATCTCTCATCGTGTAGCACTTAGTCCTCCACTATGCATAACAATGCAGCAAGGCGCTAGAGGTAATTCCCATGCGACTCAGGTCGCCATGTAATACTTAGTCCTTAACTACAATAAGCAATGGTATAAGGCGCTAGAGGTAACTCACACGAAGTCTTCTACTTGTGTAGTACTTAGTCCTTTACCTGCTCATGATCCATTGGTTTCCCTCAACACAACACACATCACATCACTTTCGATAATCATCTTGCTTCAACTATAAGCCAACACACGTTAATCCCTCACGGCCCAATGGCATTGTGCCTCGCACTATGTTGGCCTCATTTCTTCGTATCAAAAATATTCGATAAAATATCGTGCGTGGGCACACGGCTGGCCTTAGCCAAAATATAATATTTTTCTTTCCATAACTCCCACATTTTCTGAAGTCCATTCAAATATTTTTGGCATCATCAACCGATGCCCGGTTATTTTTCAATTAATAACCAATGATTTTCCAATGAAAGAATAATTCCAATCCTTCGCAAATAATTCAATTCAACACAAAATAAAGCTCCATTAAATAAACGGACTTCACCACGATGATCGTCACGAAATTTCGGTCGTCGGCCATCTCAATCTTAATTTCCGAAAAATAAATAAATAATTAATTAATTTCGAAAATTAATAATTAATTTCAATAAATCCAATTTAGTTCAAACTAAAGCCCAATTAAATTAACGGGCTGCACCATGGTCATCAGCATAAAAATTCGGCCACTAGCCATCCAAGTTGAATTTCCGGAAAACAAATAATTAATTAATTAATTTCGAAAAATAATATTTAAATACAAGAAATTCAATTTAGCTTAAAATAAAGCCCGATTAAAACAGACTTCACCACAGTCATCAGCATAATTTTCCGGTCACGGGCCATCTTCCCTTGAATTTTCGGAAAATAAATAATTATTTAATTTAATTCCGAAAATTAATATTTAAATGCCCAAAAATCTCACTTAGGCCCGAATTGCCAAATTGAAGCCCAATTAAGCGTCGGAAAATTCCCGAGATGCTTCCAATAAATAGTAGACCACGTCTACTTGTTAATTGCACAATCAATTTATCTAAATCGCATCACAATTGGCTAATAATTGCTAATTACTTCTAATCTAACAACCTAAACATAATTAATTAAAACTAAACCAACCTAAAGCATAATTAGCCAACTAATCCAAGATTAGTGAGATTACTCACCAAATCGCGCGCAAATCGGATCAATCCGACGGCGGCGACGCGAGGAACGATTCTTCCCAAAGCACGGCTCGGGTTCGGGGCCCGGAAACGGCCCAAAACGAGCTCGAACCAGCTGGATACCCACTCGGCGGGGTGGCTGGAATGGCTGGAAAAACACACAAAACAGCAACCTACAACCACAGCAAGGGCGGCAAGGCGCGGGGGAAGGCCGGTGGAGGTCCGGCGAGCTCAAACGGCGGCCGGAGGTGGCCGGATGGGGGCTGAACAGAGGCGAACAGGGCTGAGTAGAGGCTGAACGGTGCACGGCGAGGACGGCACGCGCGAAGGGGCGGTGGCGGAGCACGCGGCGTGCGCGGGCGAGCGTTGCGCGGGTGGTGGTCCGGCTCCGGTGCGGCGGCGATGAGCTTCGGCGAGCTGATTTTCTTCTTTGCTGGTTTTGGTCTCGTTCGCACAAAGAAGAACGAGGAAGAAGAAGAAGAAGGTCACGTGGGATGAGGGAGAAGAGAGAGGAGAGAGAAGAAGAGATAAGAGAGAGAAGTTTTGACTAGTCAAAGTGAAAAAGAAGGAGAGAGAAGCCAAATTGAATTTGGCAAGGGTCATTGGCGGTGGGGAGGGGGATTCGCACGAGAGAAAAGAAAAAGAGAGAGAGAGAGAGAGAGAAAAAGAAAAAGGGAAAGAAAATAATACTTTAATAAGAAAACCCAATTTTCTCATTTCTATTATTTTCCTTTTCTCATTCCCTTTTTATTTTCTTCCGGTCTTCGATTTTTCCTTCGATAATTTCTTTCTTGAGATTTCGGACTCGGCAATAAATTGACGAGCGATGAGACAGGATCCTAAAAATAAGAATTATGACGCGCTTAAAATTCGATTCCCGAAATCGAGTTCAATTTCGTGGTTAAAAATCAATCAGACGTGATTTTAGTCCGATCCAACAAATTGAGTAGCTTTTAGGGATTTTACTGCAGATACATCCCTTAACGGCTTCACTCAATAGGTTAGTTAACTCGTGAGTGATCAGCTCAGAGAAAAAGGACCGTAAACACGTCGACGAAATGCCCATTTCACTTTATCGAAACGGGGTCGAATTTCAGGATGTCACATTCTTACCGACCGACACTGGGCCGACTTTTCTAACGATTAGGTACCCTGTGCCCGTATTTAAAACCTTGAGATTTCCCCCGACAACCGAAAGTTGTGGCTTGAAATGATCAATCGCAAGTCGAATGAACAAAAATTTGTAAACGTTACTCGGTAGATTAGAATGCGCTAGTATTGTGCCAAAGTGAAATTAACTGTGAATTTGTGATTGAATTCTGAAATTGGAAGTCATGGTACGTCACAAAGCTTATTAGGAACATTGGATTAATTTGTGGACTTTAATTTGGACTCAATTGGATGAGGATTGATGGAAATTGAAGTGAGGGAATGTGCAAGGACTTAGACCTCGGCGGAAAATAAAATTGGACCCATTGAAACAAGTTGTAGAGGAAATGAGTTAGTGGAAGATGACATAGGATGATGTCATGGTAGTTGGGCCAAGAGAAGGAGATTTTGACAAGTGGAGGGTGGAGATGAGGCCTTGGAAAGGTGGGATGTCACTTCCCCCTTGTCCCCATCATCTTCAACCTTTTGAACTTGGAGGAGAGAGAGAGAGAGGGAGGGAGAAAACCAGCGGATCCGTGAGCTTCGTCCGCCCCCGTCACCCGCACGTCGTCGCCGCTCGTCTGTGCGTGGCCGCTCGCCGTCTCGTGCGCCGAGCCGCCTTGCCTCCATCTCCGCCGCGAAGCCTCGACCGTCACAGCTCCAAGCCGCGTGCCGTTCATCGTCGCCGAAGCCCCATCGCCGCCATCCGTTGCCGTGAGCTTCCGTTCGGAACCCTAGCTTCCCTCACCGGCCATTCTCCGCCGTTCCTCCGTCCGTTTGCCACCGTTCCGTCGCCCATGAAGCTCGGTTAGCTGCTGGAAAAAAACCAGCAAGCTCTAGCCCTTTCCAAGCTCGTTTTCGCCCTCTATTAGTCCTCATTTGGTGTTGATCCGTCTAGGTTTGTCGTTGCCGTCGTCGTGCTCTTCGCCGGAGACTCGTCGGAAAGCGATTCCGGTGAGTTTAACTCACTAAACCCCGATTAGCGGGTTAATCATGTCTTAAGTGTGTTTAGTTTAGGTTGATATGAATTAGGTTGTTTTATTAGTTCATTTAAATATGGATTAGATTAAGTGGTTTAATTAAAGTAAAGCATGTTTAGTTTAAGGGTTAAATAGGTTTATTTAAAATAAGCCTTGATGTGACTTAAAGGAATTTATTTATGATTTAAATAAATGGTTCGAAATTGTTGGATTATTTAATAATAAATCATATTCCGAAAATCATTAAAATATTATTTATTAAAAAAAAACTCGAAAAATTATTTTTGGCCCTAATTGCTCAGAATTTCGTGCCGATCGTCACTATATACTTAGAATTTGAAATTGATGAACGGTTAATGCAAATTGAGTGTTGATTGAGGAAAATATGGATTTTAATTAGAAAATCTCAAATGTCGGGTTTGATATTGAAATTGAGTTCTTAAAGATTAATGTTGCAATTGAAATATGTGAATGACGTGTGATGTGCTTTAAATTGATTATGAATGGTGTTATGATAATTGTGAGAAATTGTTTGGAACTATTAAGTTGGAATTGCCCCTATATGGGATGCCCACGCGGTGGATGCGGGTCGCAGTCGATTCTGGGCCCATGCTCCTTCGGGAACGCCGTCGATGTACTGACGAAGCTGCGCTCCAAGGGGGGAGGCGATGCCTGGCTTTATGTCAGTAAATAGCCGAACTGCGAGTACGCTATGCCCTTGTGTGGCGCCGATGAATGATGAATTGAAATGCTTGCTGTGAATTTGAAATTAAATGAATTGACTGTATCCCGATAGTCCACGTGCGTATTATAATTTGTACTTGAGTGTTATGAATTGTACTCATCTGCAGGAAGGCTAGAAGGCGAGGTAAGTCCTTTGTACTACGTGGCTAGACCACTATGGGGCGTATTTTCTTTCTAATAGGGGTTTAGGAGGGGTGAACTTGCTGAGACAAAGTCTCATCCCAGTTTGGGGAAAAATATTACAAGACCGTAGATGACGGGACCCTCAGAGAGGAATGGCATCCCGGTGCAGATTATCGAGTAGGTGCACAATTTCCCTGACCCTGGGAGCCACTGGGTCTATGAGTTGATCAGGACGACTGTTTGGATCCAGGAGACTGAAGATGTTAGAGTACCCCATAGGTATAGGGCTTGATTCCGTTTTGGGGCTAATGGCTTTAGGTTCGGTCCGCTTGACAGTTTTGATATCCCACTGGCCATGATGGATGCCATCCTGGGTGAGGGTGTAGCTGACCTGCCTGACGGTAGGGTGGAGGACCCATCGTCTGTGGACCCAGTGTTGTCTGATGTGGAGGATGTGGGATCGACGAACGAGTCCGACTAATAGTTATAGGACTGTTCCTCTTTTTGGTGGGCTGATCCATGTTATGTAGGCAGACCCCTTTTTGTTGATGCAGATAAACTTTGACCCATTTTTTGTGCATATAGTCTCCGGATCCTGTCCGTGTATGTAAGTCCTGGATTGACGTTGATGTATGAAAGTATGATGTTTAATTTCGACTTGATCTTCCTATTGTCCTATCCCGTATGTTTATGTTTTTGTAAGGTGCTTCTTAGTACGTTCCGCTTGCGCATTAATAATTAATTTGTGGTCGGCGACACTACCTGGGAATGTCGCATTTGCATGACCATGGTGGGATGTTGGCGCGCTCGAGGTTCGGGGCGTGACATCCCCGTTTAAGTGGTATCAGAGCATGGTTCATGTGTGGAGTGATAAGGTGCGTGGGAGTCATGGGATAGTTGGTAGGAAAGACTTTTATTATAATGATGCAAGTGATTGTTAGTTGTTTGTTAGCTTGCGTGAGGTCACTTAGATTCTGATGTTATATTGGAATTTGCAAATAGGCATCTCTATTGAGCCTGTAGCATGAGTGACCGAGTGCCAAGAGCTGCTAGGAAGAGAGCAGTAGGCCCTGTGTTTCGGGGTGGGCCGTCGATGAGAGGCGGTGCCCGAGGTGCTTCGGGAAGAGCGCAAGCTGAGGCCAGTGCGAGTGGTGCAATGTCGCCCCCAGAGGATGCAGCAGTCCCCGAGGATCCGAGATTTGTTGGAATCATGCAGATGCTTGAGATGATGGGTGTCAGACTAGATTAGCAGGCCGCCGCTTCAGCCGCTGCTATCGCCGCTGCCACCAATGCTGCTAATGCCGCCAATGCTGCTGCCGCCGCTAATGCCGCCGCACCGGTTCCAGAGCCAGAAGAGGAACTTGAGGAAATTCCACCTGAGAATGTGGCCGCTGAGAGGCATAGACAGAAACCGGTACAACATTTTCTGAGGTTGAATCCGCCAACGTTCACGGGAGCGGGATATCCCGAAGCTGCAGCACTATGGGTTCTAGAACTAGAGAATGCTTTTGAGCTACTGTTGTGCTCTGAAGCGGAGAAAGTCGTACTGGTAGCCTATCAGTTGAGGGGGATCGCAGCCACCTGGTGGAAGACAAATAAAGGGATATTGTTCCCCGAGGGTGTAACCCCAAAGTGGAATGCGTTTCTGGAGGCTTTCAATGAGAAGTATTTTTCTGATTGTGCTAGAGAGCTGAAGATGGCGGAGTTCCAACGCCTTCGTCAAGGTACGATGACAGTTGATCAGTATAAAGCGAAGTTCGCTGAGCTGTCACAGTATGCCCCCGAGTTGGTTCAGAAACCGGCAGACCGAGTTCGAAGGTTTAGAGATGGGCTTCGGGCAGAGGTGAGGAGCTTCGTGGTACCCTTGGATCTGAAGGAGTACAAGGACCTTTGTAAGCGGGCCCAGCTGATTGAGAAGGACCAGAATGAGAGAGCTGCTTCATCTGGGTCGCGGTTTAATTCAAACAGAGAAGGTAATCGGTTTGGGAAGAGGCTGATGTCTGGAGGAAGATACCCTGTTCCACTTTTAAATGAAGAGTGGGATAGGGAAGCCATCACCGAACCATCAAGGAGTGTGTCGTTCCTGTGGAAGACGACACGGTACAGGTCCGTGTCCCTCTAGGACAGGAGCCTATTATGAGTGTGGCCAACAGGGTCACATATCCAGGAATTGCCCCAGGAATCAGATGGGATAGCGTCAGTTGCCGCCGCCGCCCCCATGGGGTCAGAACAGGGGTGTCGCGCCGCAGATCTTGCCGCAAGGTGGATTGAATCGACCTCCAGGTCAGGGAAGGACTTATACGATCACCAGGGGACAAGCGAAGGATGCGCCCAACGTGATCACAGGTATGGTCTTGCTGAACGACCAACCTGCTTATGCTTTATTTGATCCTGGAGCTTCTCATTCATTTATAGCTGAAAGATATGTTGAAATGGTAGAATTAATTCCTGAGTTGTTGGAGTCTGCGATTAGCATATCTACGCCGTTAAAAGATAAAGTATTAGCTACAGTGGGTTGTCTCGGTTGCAAGTTAGTGATTGGTGAGCGAGAGGGGAGGATAGACTTGATAGTCCTAGTCATGTTTGATTTTGATGTGATAATTGGTATGGACTGGCTCACCAAGCAACGAGCTAAAATGGACTGTTATCGCAAAGCGATCCAGTTTAACCCGTTAGGGGGTGAGAGCTTCGAATTTATTGGGAATCGAGGAGGACCCTCGGTTTCCTTAATTTCATCGCTCGAAGCAACTCGCTTGCTAGACAAGGGTTGCCAAGGTTACTTAACGACTGTCGTAGATACAACAGTGGAGGAGTTAAATATTGAAGATATTGCAGTGGTACAAGAGTTCCCAGACGTATTTCCAAAAGAGTTACCGGGTTTGCCGCCCGAGAGAGAGATAGAATTTGTGATCGAATTAGCCCCTGGGACAGAACCGATCTCTAAAGCCCCTTATCGGATGGCCTTATCAGAACTTAAAGAACTGAAGGTGCAGATGCAAGAGTTGTTAGATAAAGGGTTTATTCGCCCTAGTGCATCACCTTGGGGAGCGCCAATTCTGTTCGTAAAGAAGAAGGATGGTTCCTTGCGTTTGTGCATCGATTATCGCCAACTCAACCAGGTGACGATTAAAAACAAGTATCCATTATCAAGGATCGATGACTTGTTTGATCAGCTTCAAGGAGCGTCAATATTTTCTAAGATCGACCCGAGGACAAGGTATCATTAGCTAAGAATCAAGAAGGAAGACATACCGAAGTCGGCATTTCGCACCCGATACGGCCATTATGAGTTTACTGTGATGCCGTTTGGGTTGACAAACGCCCCGGCCGCTTTCATGGATCTGATGAATCGGGTGTTTAAAGAGTACTTGGACCAGTTTGTAATTGTTTTCATCGACGACATCCTGGTGTATTCAAGAAGTACTGAGGATCATGAAAAGCATTTAAGGATAGTGCTTCAGACCTTAAGAGATCACGAGCTGTACACCAAGTTTAGTAAGTGCGAGTTTTGGCTGACTCGTGTAGCTTGCCTAGGTCATGTCATCTCCGGAGAAGGAATCTCAGTGGACCCCGCAAAGATTGAGGCAGTGATCAACTGGTCGAGACCGACGACAGTGACAGAGATCAGAAGTTTTCTGGGTTTAGCAGGATATTACAGACGGTTTGTAGAAGGGTTTTTAAGGTTAGCATCACCGATGACGAGACTTCTGAAGAAGGAAGAAAAATTTGTGTGGACGGATAAGTGCGAGAGTAGTTTCCAAGATCTTAAGCATAAACTAACTATCGCACCTGTGCTTACTATTCCATCTGGTCCATGAGGGTTTGAGATCTATAGCGATGCATCATTTAAAGGATTGGGTTGTGTATTGATGCAACACGGAAGGGTTGTTGCATATGTGTCCCGTCAGTTGAAACCTCACGAGTTGAATCTGACGCATGACTTGGAGCTTGCAGCAATCATCTTTGCCCTAAAGATTTGGAGGCATTATTTGTGCGAAGAAAGATTTTAGATCTTTACTGATCATCAGAGTCTTAAGTACCTATTCTCTCAGAAGGAGTTGAATATGAGACAGCGCCGGTGGATGGAGCTCTTAAAGGATTATGACTGTGAGATTTTGTATCACCCGGGAAAGGCGAATAAGGTCGCCGATGCACTGAGTAGGAAGTCCTCAGTTGCTCAGATGGTACTCAAGGAATAGGGTCTAATTGAAAGAGCACGAGATTCAGATTTCAAGTTTGAGGTAGGCCACCTTTCGAATCTTGTGGCTACCCTTAGAATTGAGCCGGAAGTACAGGTCAAAATCAGAACGCTTCAGCAGACGGATCCAGATGTTCAGAAGATCCTACAAGAGGATGCAGCAAAAAGGAAGGCTGATTTTCAGATTTCTGAGGATGGAACATTGAGGTTCCAAGGACGATTAGTTGTACCTGACGATGTGGGGCTTAGAGAAGAAATTCTGTCAGAAGCGCATCGTAGCAGTTACAGCATTCATCCTGGTAGTACCAAAATGTATCAAAATCTGCGTCAACATTTTTGGTGGCGTGGCATGAAGGCGGACACCGCCAAGCATGTTGCCAAGTGTTTGACGTGTCGGCAAGTGAAAGCTCAACATTGCAAACCGGGAGGACTTTTGCAACCCCTTGAGATCCCAGAATGGAAATGGGAGCATATCACGATGGACTTCGTGACGGGTCTACCGAGGAGCCAGAGAGGGAATGATTCGATTTGGGTGGTAGTCGACAGGCTGACAAAGTCGGCTCACTTCATTGCAGTTCGAAGGGACTTGAGTTTGGATAGACTTGCAGACCTATATGTACGTCAGATAGTCCGTATGCATATAGTGCCGGTTACAATTACTTCAGACAGAGATCCGAGGTTCACCGCCGCTTTTTGGAAGAGTTTACAATCCGCTTTAGGAACGAAGCTGCAGTATAGTACGGCCTATCACCCACAGACTGATGGCCAGTCTGAGAGGACAATTCAGACTCTCGAGGACATGCTGCGAGCTTGCGTCTTGGACTTCAAAGGAAGCTGGGAGGAACAGCTTCATCTGATCGAGTTTGCTTACAACAACAGTTACCAGCAGAGTATTCAGATGGCTCCTTTTGAAGCATTGTATGGCAAAGCATGCAGAACGCCAGTTTGTTGGGATGAAGTCGGAGAAAGAAAGATCATCGGTCCGGAATTGGTCCAGCAGTCAGTGGAGGCAGTTGCAGTTATCAGAAACAGATTAAAGACCGCTCAAAGCCGCCAGAAAAGTTATGCCGATAAGCGTCGAAGGCCATTGGAGTTCCAAGTCGGTGAGCACGTCTTTCTGAAGGTGTCACCGATGAGAGGTACTTCACGCTTTGGCAAAAAGGGAAAACTGAGCTGAGGTAAGTAGGTCCCTTTGAGATTTTAGAAAGAATAAGGACTCTGGCGTATCGTCTTGCGCTACCGTCGAGGTTGGCACAAGTGCATGACGTCTTTCACGTATCGATGTTGAGGAAGTATGAACCTGATTCGGCACACGTCCTAAATTTTGAGGAATTAGACGTGGATGACCGGGTGTCGTACGTTGAAAGCCCGGTTCGGATAGTGGATCGCAAGGAACAGTGTTTTATGCGTACCAAGACCATTCCATTGGTCAAAGTGGTCTGGCAACACCACGCACCGAAGGAGCAACTTGGGAAACCGAAGATTCGATGAGGGAATTGTACCCTCACCTTTTCAATGCAGATGTGTAATGATTTAAATTTCGAGGACGAAATTTTTTATAAGAAGGGAAGAGTTGTGACAGCCCGATTTTCCAATTTTAATTTCAATAAATTTAGATGGGCATTTCGTTGGCACGCATATAGTCTATTTCCTTGAGTCGGCCACTCATGTGAAATCTAGTCTATCCGGCGAAGCCGTTATGAAATTCTAATGCATAAGACTCGAGAATTTGATTAATAAGCGACCTTTCGACCGAGATAATCTGCAAGGGTCATTACGGCACAAATAAAAATCGATTAGAGATCGGAAATAGGTTGGCTCGACAGAGGCATGTCATCAGGTGTGGGTGATTCCACCGGATCGCACAATTCTTACCGACCGACACTGGGCCGACTTTTCTAACAATTGGGTACCCTGTGCCCGTATTTGAAACCTTGAGATTTCCCTCGACAACCGAAAGTTGTGGCTTGAAATGATCAACCGCAAGTCGAATGCACAAAAATTTGTAAATGTTGCTCGGTAGATTAGAATGCGCTAGTATTGTGCCAAAGCGAAATTAACCGTGAATTTGTGATTGAATTCTGACATTGGAAGTCATGGTACGTCACAAAGCTTATTAAGAACATTGGATTAATTTGTGGACTTTAATTTGGACTTAATTGGATGAGGATTGATGGAAATTGAAGTGAGGGAATGTGCAAGGACTTGGATCCCGACAGAAAATAAAATTGGACCCATTGAAATAAGTTGTAGAGGAAATGAGTTAGTGGAAGATGACATAGGATGATGTCATGGTAGTTGGGCCAAGAGAAGGAGATTTTGACAAGTGGAGGGTGGAGATGAGGCCTTGGAAAGGTGGGATGTCACTTCCCCCTTGTCCCCATCATCTTCAACCTTTTGAACTTGGAGGAGAGAGAGAGAGAGGGAGGGAGAAAACCAGCGGATCCGTGAGCTTCGTCCGCCCCCGTCGCCCGCACGTCGTCGCCGCTCGTTCGTGCGCGGCCGCTCGCCGTCCCGTGCGCCGAGCCGCCTTGCCTCCGTCTCTGCCGCGAAGCCTCGATCGTCACAGCTCCAAGCCGCGTGCCGTTCGTCGTCGTCGAAGCCCCGTTGCCGCCGTTCGTCGTTGTGAGCTTCCGTTCGGAACCCTAGCCTCCCTCGCCGGCCATTCTCCATCGTTCCTCCGTCCGTTCGCCGCCGTTCCGTCGCCCTTGAAGCTCGGTTAGCTGCTGGAAAAAAACCAGCAAGCTCTAGCCCTTTCCAAGCTCGTTTTGGCCCTCTATTAGTCCTCATTTGGTGTTGATCCGTCTAGGTTTGTCGTTGCCGTCGTCGTGCTCTTCGCCGGAGACTCGTCGGAAAGCGATTCCGGTGAGTTTAACTCACTAAACCCCGATTAGCGGGTTAATCATGTCTTAAGTGCGTTTAGTTTAGGTTGATATGAATTAGGTTGTTTTATTAGTTCATTTAAATATGGATTAGATTAAGTGGTTTAATTAAAGTAAAGCATGTTTAGTTTAAGGGTTAAATAGGTTTATTTAAAATAAGCCTTGATGTGACTTAAAGGAATTTATTTATGATTTAAATAAATGGTTCGAAATTGTTGGATTATTTAATAATAAATCATATTCCGAAAATCAATAAAATATTATTTATTAAAAAAAAACTCGAAAAAATTATTTTTGGCCCTAATTGCTCGAATTTCATGCCGATCATCGCTGTATACTTAGAATTTGAAATTGATGAACGGTTAATGCAAATTGAGTGTTGATTGAGGAAAATATGGATTTTAATTAGAAAATCTCAAATGTCGGGTTTGATATTGAAATTGAGTTCTTAAAGATTAATGTTGCAATTGAAATATGTGAATGAGTGTGACGTGCTTTAAATTGCTTATGAATGGTGTTATGATAATTGTGAGAAATTGTTTGGAACTATTAAGTGGGAATTGCCCCTATATGGGATGCCCACGCGGTGGATGCGGGTCATAGTCGATTCTGGGCCCATGCTCCTTCGGGAATGCCATCGATGTACTGACGAAGCCGCGCTCCAAGGGGGAAAGAGATGCCTGGCTTTATGTCAGTAGATAGCTGAACTGCGAGTAGGCTATGCCCTTGTGTGGCGCCGATGAATGATGAATTGAAATGCTTGCTGTGAATTTGAAATTAAATGAATTGGATTGTATCCCGGTAGTCCACGTGCGTATTATAATTTGTACTTGAGTGTTATGAACTGTACTAATCTGCAGGAAGGCGAGGTAAGTCCTCTGTACTACGTGACTAGACCACTATGGGGCGTATTTTCTTTCTAATAGGGGTTTAGGAGGGGTGAACTTGCTGAAACAAAGTCTCATCCCAGTTTGGGGAAAAATATTACAGGACCGTAGATGGCGGGACCCCGAGAGAGGAATGGCATCCCGGTGCAGATTATCGAGCATGTGCACAATTTCCCTGACCCTGGGAGCCACTGGGTCTATGAGTTGATCAGGACGACTGTTTGGATCCAGGAGACTGAAGATGTTAGAGTACCCCATAGGTATAGGGCTTGGTTCCGTTTTGGGGCCAATGGCTTTAGGATCGGTCCACTTGACAGTTTTGATATCGCACTGGCTGTGATATATGCCATCCTGGGTGAGGGTGTAGTTGACCTGCCTGACGGTAGGGTGGAGGACCCATCGTCTGTGGACCCGGTGTTGTCTGATGTGGAGGATGTGGGATCAATGAACGAGTCCGACTAGTAGTTATAGGACTGTTCCTCTTTTTGGTGGGCTGATCCATATTATGTAGGCTGACCCCTTTTTGTTGATGCACATAAACTTTGACCCATTTTTGGTGCATATAGTCTCCGGATCCTGTCTGTATATGTAAGTCCTGGATTGACGTTGATGTATGAAAGTATGATGTTTGATTTCGACTTGATCTTCCTATTGTCCTATCCCGTATGTTTATGTTTTTGTAAGGTGCTTCTTAGTACGTTCCGCTTGTGCATTAATAATTATTTTGGGGTTGGCGACACTACCTGGGAATGTCGCATTTGCATGACCATGGTGGGATGTTGGCGCGTTCGAGGTTCGGGGCTTGACATCCTACATGCCAAAGCGGTGTAATAATCATCAAGCCACATCACATAGCATTTCTTTTCATCTTTTATCATCATTGATAAAATATCGTGCATTAGTACACGATCGATTGGCCTTAGCCAAAATATAATGATTTCGATTCCACAATTCCCACCATTATTAGCGTCCACCAAAACACTTTTGGTGCTGTCAACCGACACCCTTATTTTCCAATTAACTATCCAAATTAATTAACCCAGGAAAATAATCTTGTAATCACAATTAATTCACTTCAGCACAAAATAAAGCTCAATTAAATAAATGGACTATGCCAGGACGATCAGCACGAAATTTCGGTCGTCGGCCATCAAATTCTTAATTTCCGAAAAATAATTAATTAATTAATTAATTTCGAAAATTAATTAATAAATATTAAAAATTCCATTTAGTTCAAAATAAAGCCAATTTAAATAAACGAGCTACACCATGATCATCAGCATAATATTCCGGTCACTGACCATCTCAATCTTAATTTCTGAAAAATAAATAATTAAATAATTAATTTCGAAAATTAAACAATTAACGTTAAAAATTCAATTTAGCTCAAAATAAAGCCCGATTAAATAAACAGACTTCACCACAGTCATCAGCATAATATTCCGGTCACTGGCCACCCCATTTGAATTTTCGGAAAATAAATAATTAATTAATTTAATTCCAAAAATAATATTTAAATACCAAAAATTCCACTTATGCCCGAAAAGCCTAATTGAATCCCACTAAGGGTCGGGAAAATTCCTGAGACACTTCCAATAATTAGTAGACCACGTCTACTTGCTAATTGCACAATCAATTTATCTAAATCGCATCACAATTGACTAATAATTGCTAATTTATTCTAATCTAACAACCTAAACATAATTAATTAAAACTAAACCAACCTTAAGCATAATTAGCCAACTAATCATGGATTGGTGAGATTACTCACCAAATCGCACGCAAATTGGATCAATCCGACAAGGGCGACGCGAGGAACGATTCTTCCCAAAGCACAGCTCGGGTTCAGGGCTCGGAAACGGCCCAAAACGGGCCTGAACCAATTAGAAACCCACTCCGTGGGTTGCTGGTTAGCTACGAAACAGGGGAAAATAGGGATGGTTAAGGGCGGAGAAGGGTTCGGGAGAGTGGGCAGAGCTCCGGGGAGGGCCGGTGGAGGTCCGGCGACTTCAAACGGTGGCCGGAGGTGGAGCTGGACGGCGGAATGGGGGCTGAGCAGAGCTAAATCAAGCGGGGAAGAGGCGTCTGGGTGGACGAAAGGGCAGGTGGTGCACGGCGGCGAGCGGCGGGTGCGCGGCGTGCGGTGCGGCGATGGGACGAGCGGCGACGGAGCAGACGGTGAGCTGCAGCTTTTGGTTCGGCGTTTCCATGAAGAAGAAAAAAGAAGAAGAAGAAGAAGAAGAAGAAGAAGAATGCGGTCACGTGGGGATGGGGGAGAAGAGAGAGAAGAGAGAAGAAGAGATAAGGGAGAGAGCTTTGACTAGTCAAAGAAGAGAGAGAGAAGTCGGTTGGGGGAGGGGGGAATTTGCACGAAGGAAAGAGAAAAAGGGAAAAAGGGAGGGAGAGGAGAGAGAAAAGAGATAGAAAAAGAGAGAAAAGGAAGAGAGAGGAGAGAAAAGAAATAAACTAAAGTAATACCATAGTCTTATTCTTTTCTTTTCTCTTTCCCTTTCCCTTTCTATTTTCTTTCGATCTTCAATTTTTCCTTCGATAATTTCTTTTTTGAAATTTTGGACTTGACAATAAATTAATAGACGATGAGACGGTCCTAAAAATGAATTGTGACACGCCCGAATATTTGATTCCCAAAACCAAATTAAATTTCATGATTAAAATCGACCGGATGCGATTTTAGTCCAATCCAACCAATTAGGTAGATTTTAGGGATTTTACCGCAGTTATATCCCTTAACGGCTTCACCCAATAGGTTAGCTAACTCGTTAGTGATCAGCTCGAGAAAAAGGACCATAGGCGCGCCGACGATATGCACATTTCACTTTATCGAAACGGGGTCGAATTTCATGATGTCACGTATTATGAGTCGTAGTTCAAGCACGAAAATCAGACTATCAATCACAAATTTCCGAAGCTATTTCATGTCGAACATCTCATCTTATGCTAAAGAATAATCATACTAAAAAAAGAACAAATAAAGTAAAATAAAATAAAATAAAAAATAAATAATCTACCTAGTTGTCCAAAATAATGTTTGCCAAAACCCAAAAATATGAGGGCCATGGAAGCTCTAGCGGCACAAGAAAAGGCATATTTTGAGTGATTGTTGGTTGTCAAAACCTCCTGGATAATTCCTAGGAGTTGACTTTCAAAGCTGACGCTCCTAAGATCGCAACAGGAGCGGGCTCCAATTGGGGCTAGAAGAGAAGAACTCACTGAAACCCAAAAAATGACGTGAACGCCAGGTGTAGACAGAGAATGAGAGAGAAGCAAAGTGTGGGGACGAAATGACATGAGGTGGGGAATGGCTCGTGGAACAGGTCAAAAGCTCCATTCCTCCATTCCTCGTTGGCCGCGAAAAGACTCCCAAAATTGCGCAACCACCTATCCCTTGCTGTCTATTTATTAAGTCTCTGATAGTGTACAAGCGACACACTGCCTCCTCGCTGCCTATTTATTAAGTTCCTCGTTGGTGTTGCCTCCTCGCTGCCTATTTATTAAGTTCCTCGTTGGCGGCGAGGGATAGGTGGTTGCGCAATTCCGAGTCTTTTTGCGGCCGACGAGGAACATAGCTTTGACTTGTTTTACGAGCCGTTCCCCACCTCACGTCATTTTGTCCCCACACTTTGCTTCTCTCTCGTTCTCTGTCTACACCTGACGTTCACATCAGTTTTGGGTTTTGGTGAGTTCTTCTCTTCCAGCCCGAGCCCGAGCCCGCTCCCCTTACCGCCTCCTAGGAGTGTTGGCTCTGAAAGTCAACTCCTGGGAATTATCCAGGAGGTTCCGACAACCAACAATCCCTTAAAATATACATTTTCTTGTGCCGCCGGAGCTTCCATGGCCCTCCCCTTACCAACATATTCTTCCTTCCAGAGTTGTCCAAAAGCCGTCTCTTCAGCTCCCAAAAATGATAGCGACATCTGACCCAATCACCTTCTCGAATCAAACCTGAGTCCCCTGAAGGACTTTTGGTAACAGAACTTCCTTCCCCTGTTTCATGATTCCTTTTGGTGACAGAAGATGCTTTATCATCATTATTGGAAGAGGATCCTTCTTTTGATGCTTTATCATCAATATTGGTAGCAGTTCCTTGTTCTTCTCTCTCTACGACCTCGACATCCCAGAGGATGGTAGTGCGGTGGGGAAGGTCGTGGGTGATAGAGTTGGAATACATGGGGCGGTCGCGGTTGGCGCGGAGGAAGGTGCCATAGTGGGTTTGGAGCTTGACGTGTGTTCCCTCCATCACAGGCTCCAACTCGAGGGAGGAGTCCAGGAGGGAAGGCAGTGAAAGGAGGACCTTGCAACCAGTCATGCCGAAGAGGGAGGGCTGGTCGGAGGCAGTGAGGTACTTGCCGTAGCAGCTCTTGAGGCGGAGGAAGGGATTGGAGTTGTCGATGAACTCGACAGACCACCTGGCGCTGTCTTGTCATCCGGTCTCCTCCTGCCAGGTGATTTCTCCTAGTCGCATCTCCCCATCGTGAAGGATGACGACCTCATCAACCACCGCAACAAGGTACTGGCCGTTGCAGCTCCGGAGGCGCATGGCCTTGGCATTGCAGAAGAAGTCCATGCCCGATTGGCAATGAAGAACTGTAGTTTGCGGAAAGAAAGGGGTTAGTTTATTTGTATTTGTATTCGGACATGAGGGAGGGAGATGAGGACCTCAAATATCTTCCTCTTCCTTGGGCGTGAAATCTTTCTTGATACCGAACGTCTTTGCGATCCCCTCGGGTGTCTTCCCCTTAGTCATGTCAGCCACAGTCTGGCAGGTGAGATCCAGCAAGCCCTTGATGTTCAGATAATTGGCCGCCTATGACATATCAAGCGAAACACCACAGAGCACACCGATAAGTAATGCAGTCCTTAACGAGACGAGACTTTAAATCAACTTAGCAAGTTAATGAATTAAACTATGATGGTGCTGCTGAAATAGTCAAACCTCTGCATTCACAACAACAAGAGCCCCATGTCACAAAGTGATTATCGGTTAAGAATGCAACTGAGATGAGTTCCAAAAAATGGTACTGAAATCTTCAAAAGCCACATGAAACAGAGAATCATCCGCAACACTATTCAGCAAAATCAACATCAAACGCTCACACTAGCCTAGAAACGCCTAGACAAGGCAAAAAACAAGATCACCGCACAAAATCTCCCACGAAACCCAAACTCTAGCTGAGATTCCGCGATGGAAGAGTGGGTAAGGGAACGACACTGACCATGATGAGATCGAAGAGAGTGGCCCGGTCGACCTTGACAAAATCGGCGTCCCAGGCCTTGAGGTCATCACCACCGCGATCAGTGTCATTGACGTGCATCTTGCAGTACTCAATGACCTTGGAGAGGATCCTGCTGGTGATGTTGGGGAGGGGGATGCTTTCGGTGGGGAAGCCCATCTGCTCGATCATTTGATAAATGGTACCGAACTGCAGAGCCACCGCCCTCTCTACCTCGAAGGACTTTCCGTCCAAGCTCTTGAGCAGCTGGGGGCCCTCCATCATGGGCTCCAACTCGTGGGAGGAATCAAGGGGTAAAGGGAGAGGCTGGAGGACCTTGTTGCCAGTCATGCCAGAGGGGGAGGGCTGACAAAAGGCCCATTGGTTCTTCCTTCGAAGCTCTTCCTCTTCCTCGGGCGTGAAATCTTTCTTGATGCCGAGCGTATTTCGGCTCTCCTCGGGTGTCTTCCCCTTAATCATGTCAGCCACAGTCTGGCAGGTGAGATCCAGCAAGCCCTTGATGTCCAGATAATTGGCCGCCTATGACATATCAAGCGGAACACCACAGAGCACACGGATAAGTATTGCAGTACTTAACGAGACGAGACTTTAAATCAACTTCACAAGTTCATGAATTAAACTATGATGGTGCTGCAGAAATAGGCAAACCTCCGCATTCACAAAGCAAGAACCCCAAGTCATAAAGTCATTATCGCTTAAGAATGCCGAAATCTTCAAAAGCCACATGAAACAGAGAATCATCCACCACACTAATCAGCAAAATCAACATCAAACTCTCACACTAGCCGAGAAACGCCTAGACAAGGCGAAAAAACAATATCACCGCACAAAATCTCCCACGAAACCCAAACTCCACGCGAGATTCCACAACCGAAGAGTGGGTAAGGGAAAGACCACTGACCAGGATGAGATCGAAGAGAGTGGCCTGGTCGACCTTGACGAACTCAGCATCCCAGGCCTTGAGGTCGTCGCCAGCGACGGAGGAGTCGCGATCGGTGTTAACGACGTGCTTCTTGCAGTACTTGATGACCTTGGAGAGTATCTAGCCAGTGGCGATGAAGAGGATCTTGAGATTAATTACAAAAAATCGTACTGAAATCTTCAAAAGCCACGTGAAACAGAGAAAAACAATATTACCGCACTAAATCTCCCACCAAACCCAGACTCTAGCCGAGATTCCTCGACCGAAGAGTAGGTAAGGGAAGGACACTGGAGAGGATCCCGGTCCTTGAGGTCGTCGCCGGCGACGGAGGAGTCGTGATCGGTGTTAACGACGTGCTCAACTTTAGCTTTAAGGTTTCAAATTAATATCAGACCTTTAAGGCATATCGATTTTATCCATGACAAAATTTCAGGTTGAATTATATTATTTTCTAACTTGAATTGTGGATGATATCTTTTGGTGGTTGAGCATATCTTGAGTGTTCAAATGCATATCTTACTTTGATTGTTTACCTTTTCTAAAAAAATATCAAAGAGATTCTTTGATATATTAGGTTAGATTTTTAGATAATATTGCATGTTAAGTAGATTTTATTTTCTAAAATAGATTGCATGTTATGGTAGACACTATGTAGTTAGAGATAATTTTTCTTTAAATTGGGATTTGGTGTAGTTTATTCCTCAAATTGAATTGGATAATACCTAGAATAAGTAATTTATTTTGGTTATTTTCCAATTTCGAATTTTCTTGAAAAACACAAAAAATATTACATGCGTATCATGTACTTTGGGTCATGCCCACCATGTAATCATTGCATGCCATGTCATAACATGTGCCATGTCATTAATCGTATGTCATTTAGGAGTTACATATATAAATTGTTTGTCATTATAATTAGGTCATTTAGTTAAACTGCAGGACATGTAGCTTAGTTTTCATTTAAATAAGAAGAAATCCAAAAAGAGATTTGAGTGAAACTTTGCAACAATCATAAATCACATTTAGATTGAATATGCGTCTCTAATTAATATTTGTTATAGATGTTTGTGTTTGCATTGAGATAAGTGTTCCTTCTTTATTTGAAAATTTTCCTTTCTTTTTCCTAATCAGGAATGGGTTCCTTATTAGTCTTTTTGGTGGGGATTTAAAATCTAGTGCATATTTTTAACCGGTCGTTGAAGGCGAGGTGCGGGATTAATTGAATAACTTCACGTTCGAAGACCCGATAGACAATAAGAAAGGCGGTCGCATATGAGCGACGGAGTGTCTTCGGCCCACCCGGAAGCTCCCCTAGTCCTAATTTTGGAGAGTCAATAGGCAGTCTCTCTTTTGGGAAGTGGCGTCTCGGCAAATTGAGGTGTTCTTCTTCTTCTGTTCTTTTCTTTCCCACCTCTCTTGAAGGATAATCTTGAATTTAGTCCTCGCGATTATTTATTTATCTAGCTGATTAGCATTTACCACCGAGGTGGTTGGCCGGCGATTTAAAATTCAGTCGCCCGCGTGTACAGGTCAAAGCACTAGAAAATCTTAAAGCGAAGCCGGTTCAACTTATCTCCCAGTACTTGCATTCTGGTTCCGAGGCTTTTTGTCATTCGAAGTGATCGCGCTCTAGTGAATTCACAATCTCCCTCAAGTCCGCTAATGCAGAACGAACATTATCAACAATGTTCTCTTCTCTAGCGATGAGTTCTTCGCAGCTGAACTATAGTTGTTGAGCCTAAAAATAACCAATTTTATTATTATTATTATTATTATTATTATTATTATTATTATTATTGATGACAAGTGATAGACATAACCGATGTAAAAAAAGTTGGTCATTAGAGGAGTAATCAACAACTAGAACAGTCAAAAAAGTCAAAGGAAATCGACAATGTATCAGTGAAATTATCAACAACAGACATCACAAGTTATCAATGAGAGCCATCACCATTTGATGAGATCGTTGACACAAGCATGTAATGGTCAAGGTGGTAGAGTTGATGTAACAATCAAGCAACCATCAAAGTAGCAGCGATGTAACCATCAAGGTAATGGAGTTGACAATCTCAAATGTAACTATTTTGTAGATTGGTGTTGCTGAATATTAGGAGTCATGTAGAGCGTGGTTAATAACTTAGTAACCCTCTTTGTAATTGTCAATAGTTAGTTATAAATGCATCAAGTGTACACTTTGTAAGAACCCTCGAAATCAATTACACATCTTCATGTTCTCCGAAAAATGTATTTTTATCTATACTTTCATGTAGTTATCTTTCCTTAATGATCACGATTGTAACAATATGTGTATTTTCAAATTTCTCATTGTTGACACCTAAATTTTGGCGTCATATTTAGTCATTTATCGCCTTAAAAAATTAGGGATTAATTTTATCCCTGAAAAAATATTAATTGCATAGCATATAGATTTAGGTGCATTTGTTTTTAATTTGCATTTTTTTACATTTATTTATTGGACCGTGGCGGATGGGTCGAATTAGTGGTTTTGGGTTTAAATTAGCAGGTCAGGCTAGGCCCACGAAAGAAGAAAATTAACCCAAGCCCGTCATTATGTTTAATTAATTATCTTGTAAGAATTAAGATTTGATGCGATATTATGATAATTTTTGAAAATTAAAAGGATCGCATTGTAATCTTATCTCTATCAATAGATAATGAAATCGGGGAGAATATTCATGAGATAAAGGATTTTGTGATTTGGAGGTTATAGGCAATTTTCGAAATATTTTACGAAAATCACATTATGTTTGTCTATAAAAGGAGACAATGTACGACAGAGAAAATGGTGGTGGCTTTTTGAAGGTTCTTTTCTCGGAGGAAGTAAAAAAATCGAAAGAGAGGGAAGAGAGTTTCGGTCTGGGGCTTCTTGGGGTTCAAAAAAGGTAAAAAAAAGAAGAAAACAACCAAGAGAAGAAGAACCGTGCGTGGAGAAGGGGAAAAGCAAAAAGTAAAAGGAGGAACAGTGTGGGGGCAGGGACTGTTCACTGTCTCCTTCCCTTCGTTGCTCACGATCGTGCATTACCGGACGGAGGTCCACACCGCCGGGCAACCCGGAGCCTCACGCCGCCCCTACTCAGCCCATGTTGACCCGCAACAATCAGGTGCTCCTGCAGCTTCTACCACCTCGCCTTGGCCGCTCATCCCCGACGCCCGTGAAGCTCCACATCGCACCACCGCGCCAAAATCCACCGTGCCTTGCTGCCCGATCCACTAACGCCAGACACCACGCCACGCTGTAGGACGTGTGTGCGACCACCACCGCTCCTCACCTTCCGCGAAGCCCGACGCCCTCCTCCGCTTTCCGCCGATAATCGATCCGCCCAACGTCGCTTGCTGTTACTCGGAGCCGAAGCCCTGCGACTCGTCTCCGTCTGCCCGTGCCCCTGCAAAGCGGCGACCCATCTGCCCTTGGTGCCCTCGCCAGCCACTGCCGCGTCCCTGCACTGACGTTGTTGCTGCTTCCGCACCGACCCGCGATCCACTTGTTGCTCATGACCTCGCCATCCGAGTCCCCACTCGCCCGACGATATGTCGTCAGGACGACTCTGCCTGTGATCCGCCTGCTTCGGCCCACGACCCCAGCACCGACGCCTAGCTGTACCACCGGAGTTTGACGCCACCATGCTGTCTCCCTCCTGTCGTCGTTTGCTCGCAGCAGTTGCCGGACCCCCTCAGCCTCCGCCTACGCCCCTGCTCAGAGCCTGATCTGCTGCACCGGAACGCTAGTCTCGCCCCCGACTCGTCTGCAACTTGCGGTTCAGCTTTGTCGGAGCTCTGAACGCCAGCGACCCAACCTCCGATGATCCACCGAAGCCACTCAGCCGTGGGTGAAAAAAAAGCAAGAAAGGAAAAAACAAAAAAAGAAAAAGAAAAAGAAAAAGAAATTAGGTAGTTTTATCTTCTTTTTATATTTACTTTATTTTATTTATTTCTTTTAAGTTTAGTTGTTATTGTGTAAATTTGAAGTGATCTTCATTTCACGAATTTTGTAGGCATTATCCGTAGAGTCTTCCCTATAATTATTGTAATTACTAATTTGATCCGTAAGATATCGGATCATTTTTTTAATTATATTAATTTTTGGGGTTTGTCGATAGTATTTTATGTGTTGAATCAATATAATTATTAATTTGATTCGTAAGAATTCGGATCAGATTTTTAATTATTTTGAACTCTTTGTCGTGATAATTAGAGTTAGGATAATCGTTAATTTGACCTGTGAGATAACGGGTTATTTTTTCGATTATTTTAATCATTTATTTGATTGAATATCTTGATTGTTTAGATACAATGTTTATTTGATAATTGCTTGTTTTTGGAAAACCACTAAAAAAAATCCAAAAAAAAAAAAATATTTGAATTAAGATTCAATTTGTTTTAGAATATTTTTTGTTATCTTGCATATCTAGGATAGGGATTTTAGTTCAAAAAATATAAAAACAAAAAAACAAAAAATGTATACATTTAGGATTTTAGTTTTTGTTTAATTTAAGTTGCATGTTAAGTTATATGGCAATTTTTAATTTCGAAATTAATATAAAAACACAAAAAATCATCATGCATATATCATGTTGAATTAGGGCATTCTTTGCATGTTTATCAATTATAGGTAGATAATCTCTCCTAAATAAATTGCATGTTTTGTTAAGAAAATAAAAATGTCCATGTCATATAGAATTAGGTTCATGAAATGCACGTCATTTATTGATTGTTGTTAGGTCCATTTAATTAGAAATTGCCCGTCATTAGATTAGGTCATTTAATAAATGCCGCGTGACATATAGCTCGCATATTAAATTGCATGTTGAATGTCATTTTAGATGAAATAATTTTGTACATCATTGCATTGCATTGCACGTCATTAGAATTAAGTCATTTTGGTTAATTTAGTTTGCATATTTGACAATTGCATGTTCATTTAGAGATCATAAAAATTTTATTCATATAGTTTAGGACATGTTGCCATGTCATATCATTTCATATTAGATTAAAAGCATTGCATTGCATCGTCTCGTTAAAAAATGAAAAAAAAAAAAAGAAATTGCGTGTTAATTAGAAACCATATCTAGGGTTATTGATATGGATTTTAATTTAACACTGCAGATGCATTTGTTGCTTTGAGGTAAGTTTTGCATTATTTAATTGCTTTCTTGAGTGTAAAATTGGTGGTATGCGCACATGTATGATCATCTCACATGTTAAGAAGTTAAATTAAAATCAATTCAATTGCCAAACATTTTTTGAAAATGAAATAAAAGGGTACCGAAAGGGCACTAGGATAGTCTGGTGTAACCAAGTCCCCGAACTCATGAATCTCTGGTTCGTAAGAGTAAAATAAATCTCCCGTTACTTTACTTGAGTTTCTAATCGACCCACCAAAAATAGATTAGCGGTGGCTCCTGATTGAAAATCATTTGCATGTTAAGAATTCAAACCTAAGTTGCGAATTGGTATGGACTTGGGAGAGCCTGAGCTAAGCTTAAAGACTTAGTAATCCATTAACCTAGTTTTAGGTGGTGAACCCGAAAAATTAGGTCACGACACTCATCATTTATAGTCCTGTCAACAAAAGACCATTCACAAATTTGTCAATTTTATAAATATATTTCTTCAATTTTTCAGTGAAACATCTTTTTGACATGTTTGATGGGGCTTATTTTGTTGATTTGAGAAGACTACGTGGCAAGTGCTAGAAATTAACAAGAGTCCAGCAATGTTGATGGCAAAAACAATCCATTACCACAAATTGGTGATAATAAGGCTGCTGCACATTCTCACCAAAAGTGGCAAAGGGTAACTAACAAGGAGATGTTGATCTTCCTGAACACCTTAGTAGAAAACAGTTTTCCTAAACACCTTAGTAGAGAACAGTTTAGGGAAGTTGCACCAAATCCTAGTAAGATGCCAACCATGCAGAGATTGTTCGAGGAGTAGCAAAATTAGGTGGCCAATTATACCATTAGCCCTATATCAGACGTGATCAAGTCCATGGTCATCAATATTGTGAAAGATGTTCTGTCAAGGCAAGGATTCTTGACCCAACCACTACAAGCAAGTCTAGTGGTAACAGGTACCTTCCTAGTTTTTGTGCTTTTAATAATCTTGAAAATATTGGTCAGAGTAGTCAAGCCCATGTAAGGATTATGTGAGGCCCGAATCTTCTAATCAAGGCCCAAGTAGTAAAAATAATCAAAACAATGCTAGTCCAATAACCAAATCGGCAATAACAATTTGGCAAACTAGACTGGCCCAATGCCAAATATAGAGAATTTAACGCTAGCGGTTACTTTGGCACTACCTAATGTGAACATTCACGTTGGGTTTAATTTGCCGACTAATATTAAGATAGATAATCTGGTAAGATTAGCATAACCGCCTAAGGGGGATTAAGATGACCACTCGAATCCTCAATTTAACCCAACACAATTTGCTGAAGGTTCAACAACACTCGGCGTAGGATAGGGGTGTTATAAGACTTGTATATGGGAAACCTTATAATTGAGTGAGTCGATAATCAGTACTTTCTATCAGGTTTAAAATCCATAACTTTGCCATCTTCACAAGCAAAGATGAAAAATCAACCATTAGACACATTAATCGATTTATAGCCCACCACGGGGATGCGGGAACAAATGAATTCTTAAGATGTAAGTTATTTCCTTTATCTTTGTCAAAATTTGTCTTTACCTAGCATACTAAGTTACCATTCAACGTAGGGTAAAGATGGAAAGACAATTCTATTCTTAGTTTTATAGAACCATATCCGAAGCATCAGTTGTTAATTTGGCTAGACTTTACCAAATACAATAATGAATTCATCAATCAGTTTTTTGCTTGATTCAAGAACGCTAGAAATATAGATGCCTTGTGCGCTAAAAAAGAAATATAGATGCCTCACTTTGGTCTTAAAAAAGAGAATTAACAAATTTGGCTTTTAACGAATTAAAATTCGAATTGAGAGAAGGATTCAAAGGCCAAGACTTAGCTGATTTATTGCATTTGGCAACGGAAGTGTCTACGTATGAATAACTACTTAAAGAAAGAGACAATAGGGCTCTGCTTGGTAAAACTAATTTCTATTCCCCAGAACAACTATTTATGTTCCTTTGTTTTAGGGAACAGAAAAAGAAATAAAAACGTGTTTGGTAAAATTTTTGTTTCCAAGAACAAAAAATCTATTTTTTATTTTTTATTTTTTTATTTTTTGTTTCCAGGATTAGGTGCTAACATCTCAAGCATCGACCTTACATTCAAAATAATTCCAAAACCATGTTTATATATAAGACACAGCAAAGCATTCCAAACTTGCTGAAGATTGTGCCTACCAAATCAAGCAGACAATGAATTTCTTTCGTAGAGCTGCCGATTCATTCGTTTTGACTTTGAATGAGTATATGCTTCCATGAGATTAACTATCTGAACACATATTGAGCTGGACCTGTGGATGTCCAAACTTCATGCCTTGTAGAAATGCCCATCTAATGGTGCCTTTTCTGGTGCCATTCTACACTAAAACAAAAATCATAATCCTCAACTTCCAAATCGATTATAAGAGATTATGATGATGTGCCGAGGCTCTCGGATTCAATCTATCAAGACTGCCAACACTGAAGCACAAATCAAGTACATGTATATAAGGGAGAAAGTGAAAAGTAACTGAAGTGTGATAGTTATGAGTAGTTTAAGACGGATACAAGTATCCAACATTACCCTGACTAGTTTTATAATGCTTTCGAATTTGCTTCCACGAGCACTGGGCAAAAAGTGAGATGTAACTAAAACATCATCTTTGTTTATAAAAAAAAAAAAAAAAAAAAAAAAAGAAAAACTTGATATGAGTTTGGGAATTATTCATGCAAACAAAACTACACTTTTAGCTTTAAACATTCAAGCACATTTATTGTTCTGAACACAGTCTGTTATTGACCCAACGAAAATGACAGGTCTAGGATGCTAGAGATACCAAGGAAGCAAGAACAAAGCACAAGAAGTAGCAAAAGTCATCCCAAAGAAAACTTCTTTTTTCTTTTTCAAAAAATGAAACAGGTGGAAAACAAAGCTACAGTCAAGATCACAAAAGGCCCAAAAATAGTTAAAAACAATAAAAGGGTAGAATACAAACTCAAAAAGACAAGAGCATTGGACAGTACAATGAATAAGAGATTATTGAACTGTTGATAAAGTATCAAGTAACCACAACAATCTACAGAATAATGGCAAGTCCTATAAAAATGAGGTCCGCATTGAAAGAAGCTATGACAACACACCATTCTACCACAGAAAGATACACGGGCAGTGTCATCTTCGTAGACAATTACCTCGTCTATTGTCCCTTTGAAGTCAATCATCCCCGACAAGACAACCCATGCTACAAGAAGAAGTCTTGGATTTCGGATGAAACTAATCCGCGAGGTGGGACTATTCTCCTCAAAGATGGCCTCATAGACACCATCAAATTTGAATCGTCACCTACATTATTGCAGTTCCATAGATTTATCTCCCTCAATGTATTGCAATTCTTCACCACCTTTTTTACCCCTTCATTCGACAGATGCACACAGTCCTTTAAGTTGAGATTCTTGAGATGGCAACATCTACTTATAAATGCCGCTAGTTGCTCTTCGTTGAGTTTCAAGCCTTCTGCTTGCAAGACCTCTAAGCGTGGGAGTTCAAAGTCAATGCATAGATTCCTTATGTTTTTCAAACCACAGATCTTCAAATGCCTGATTTCCGGGCAGCTCTTCAGCACACCCGAAATGCCATCCCCAGTTATCTTCAAACACTTGCTTACATCAAGATACTGCAAGCTGGGGCACATACGCCCGATCTTCTTGAGGCGTTTGTCGGTCAATTTACGATTAGAAGGCATGCTAAGAGACCTCACTTGAGAATTCGCCACGATATCAGTTCCTTTAGCATCATCCTCCCTTAGGTTTGTCTTCCCCATTTTGATTGCCTTCAGTAAGGGACACTGTGTCATGAGGCTATACAATGTTGTCATCGTGAGATGGGAGCAGTGACTGATGTTAATGTGGGTCAGACTGCGAAGATCGTCACATATCACGCTCATGTTGTCATCTGTGAGGAAACGTACTGCCTCCAAATCTAAGACCTCGATGTCCTGGCGACATAGCATGATCATAAGAATCCCGTTGAAGGAAAACCCCAGAGCGTGCGAAAGTATGAGTCTCTTGAGCGGAATTTTTGCCTCCGCAACAGATATCAGCAACCTATCCCAGATAAACGAGCCCGAGAAATCCAGACTAATAAAACCCCTGGCGTCACGAAAGGAATCTACCAACTCATCACAGAAAATCGCCTCCTCTTTCATATCATTCGGGGCCAAGGAGACCAAGTCAGGCCTGTTCACTATCAAGGAAGCAATACCTCTCCCAGTAATTGAGCCACATCCCCCAAGCTTAATTTCCTTCAGAGACGGGCAATTCACCGACAGAACTGTTGGAGAAATCTTTCCAGAATATTTTGAAGCTGACAAAACGTTTCTATAAGTCTAAGTCTGGATGTTCGGAGACCGACAGTTTAAAGTCTGAAGACTTTGTATTCTCAAGACTCAAGACCCAAGACTCAAGACCCAAGACTCAAGACTCAAGACTCAATTCTCAAGACTTAAGTCTATTCTCACCGACGCTTTCTAATCCAAAGGACGAAGGAAATCCAAAGCCGAGGTATATGGTTGAGGATTCGATCCTATCCTCTCGGAAAAGATTCTTTGGTTGGATAATCATTTCGGACTCTTTGATTCTTATCTAAGATCGATTGAAGATCCGTTGGTCGACGAAATATTCTTGGAATGTTCTATTCTTGGAAACCAAGATCCCGATTGTATGGGCGAACGAGATTGATGGGCTATCATCGATTCCTTAAATAGCTCGGATGATCTTCTTGATTGATTCCGTCCAACGGGTAGATTGGAGGAATTCCTTTGGTAAGTGCCAACGGCTATGATGGCATAAAGGAGTATAAAAGGAAGACGTTCTAGTTGTTTTAAGTGTGTGAATGATAGAAAAATTCCGAGTCTCGAAGAACCTTGATTGTTAGTCGATACGGTTCGAGCGATATTGTACACACAGAGAGTGTTTATACCTGGTGATACCTTGAGCGAGTGTAGTAGATCATCTACATCGAGAGATCAAGGAAGAACAACACTGTAACATCTCTTTGTTCATAGTGGAATCCAGCCAAATTGGCTGTCAGTGCAGAAGAGTGGACGTAGGCTTGGATCAAGCCGAACCACTATAAACCGCGTGTTTAATTCTCTCTTTCCTTACTCAGTCTTACATTGATTGTTATCTTTTGCTAATCTTTGAACTGTCTAAGTATTGCGTAAGTATACAGAAATTATCAAGAAAAATCTTTGTATACCTATTCACCCCCCTCTAGGTACTCATACTAGCAACATCAATTGGTATCAGAGCCCGTGTTCTTACTTTGTTTGAAGTGTTTTACTTCAGAGTAAAAGATCCATGGCTGGTATGCTAGCACCAGGGCTGATGGAAGGGCAAAGCAATACAAGACCACCCTATTTTGATGGGAAGGATTACAACATTTGGAAGAACAAGATGAAAGCCTTTCTACGTTCCAAGGATCCTCTGGAATGGGACGTTGTGGAAAGAGGAATCACTCCTACTGCTGCATCAATCTCTAAAAGAGGGAAAGAAACTGTTGAAGCCAGCGGAATGTCTCAAGAAGAGATAAACAAGAGACAAGCACTCGATGCTAAAGCAATTTATTCTTTATATTGTGCTTTGTCACCAACTGAATATAACAGAATATCTTATTGTATTACAGCAAAAGAAGTCTGGGATAGATTACATATCACTTATGAAGGGACAGACCGAGTGAAGGAGACCAGAATTAACATTCTCCTTGGTCAATATGAAGCCTTCAAAATGAAACCAGGAGAATCTATAACTCGACATGTTTAGCCGTTTTACGATATTGTCAATGGTCTTGAGAATCAAGGACAGAAAATTTCTGATCCTATAAAGGTGAACAAGCTACTTGCGTGGACTCTCCAAGGATTGGAATCATATAAAGACTTCAATAAGAGAGACGCAAAGAATTATGCCATTATCTCGTAGATGAGCTGATTGGAACTCTTCGCCTTACGAAGTGGAACGAATTAATGAAGACGAAGATCCGAGAGGTAAGAAATCCATTGCATTAAGATCTAATGATGATTCGATGATACGGTCCGAAAGAAGATCTGGACGATGAGGAGCTTGCTCTTATGATTAGAAGGTTCAAAAAGCTGAATAGAAAAGGAAGAAGGTTCAACTCAAAGAAACAAAGTTTTCAGAAACAGCAAACCAAGTTTGTTGATAATGAGGAACCAAGCAAAGATGTAGTTTGCTTCGAATGTAAGAAAAAGGGACACATAAGACCCAATTGTCCTCTCCTGAAGAAGAAGAGAGGAAAACCTGAGAAGTCTCGAAAAGCTCTTAAAGCCGAAACCTGGAGCGATACAGAGTGTGAAGAAAGTGATGAGGAATATGCCAACCTGTGTCTGATGGCGCAATCAGACTCAGATTCTGGATCAGACTCAGACAGTGAATTTGAGGTAAGTGATTATAAAATTCCTGTCAAAGTCTCTAAATACATTGATGAATTATGTTTTAGTCTTAAGACTTCTCTCAAAAAGATTTCCGAACTTAAAAAGGAAAACTCGGTTTTAAAACAAAAGGAAAACATTTTGGAAGAAAAAGTGAAAAGTTTAAACTTGAATGTTTCGACTCTTAAAGAGAATGATGATAAACTTTCAAAAGAAAATACTTTCTTAAAGACTGATTTATCAAATATTTCAAAGAAATTTTCAATAGGGTCGGAAAAACTTGAAAAAGTTCTTTCGGTCCAAAGACCTTACTTTAATAAGTCCGGTCTAGGTATGACAGCAAACAATTCCCTTGATTGATTTTCCAAAAGTAAAAGAAAGAATTAAGAAAAGACCGTCAAAAGAGGCTTACAAAAATCATTTCAAGAAAGTCTTTGTAAAATCTGTAGGTCGAAATGCTCTAAGATGTTCAAAGTGTAACAGTCAAGATCATTTTGAAAAAGACTGTCCTATGGTTTGGAAACCTGTTAAGAGAGTATGGCCTAATAATGCTTATCCTACTAACACCAAAGGACCCAAGAAAATTTGGGTACCAAAGAAAGCTTGAGACTCTATTTTGAATGCGTCTCTCTGTCAAAAAGAAGGTAAAGTGGTATCTTGACAGCGGATGCTCAAGACACATGACAGGAGACTCAAATTGCTTCATAAAGCTTATTCAAGTAAATGGTGGAAAAGTTTCATTTGGAGGAAATAGCAAAGGAAGCATTGTGGGATTCGGAACTCGTGAAAATTGGAAATCTCACAATAAGCAATGTATCTCTAGTGGAAGGACTCAATTACAATCTTCTCGCATTAGCCAATTGTGTGATACCGATTTCAAGATCTCCTTTCAAGAAGGCATATGTTCTGGAATTAGTAAAGATTCGACTCGCTCTTTCATGGGTCGAAGGCATGGAAACATCTACCTCCTTGATGTAAAACCAAATGAAGCACAATGCCTAATCTCAATTCAAGATGAAGCAGTCTTATGGCACGAAAGCTTGGCCATATCAACATGAAGCAATTAGCCAAAATCTCATCAAAGAAGCTTGTTCGAGGACTACCTAAAATGCCATACCAAAAGTCTGACTTATGCACTCCATGCATTCTGGGAAAGCAGGTAAGAAATTCATTTAAGTCAATAAATCATATCTCTACTAATCATGTACTACAATTACTTCATATGGATCTCTTCGGACCAACAAGAACCCAAAGCATTGGAGGTAAGAAGTATTGTCTAGTAATTGTAGACGATTACTCTCGCTTTACCTGGGTATATTTTCTTGCAAGTAAGTCAGAAACCTTTTCGTACTTTGAGAAGTTTGCAAAAAAGGTTCAAAATGAAAAAGGATGTGCTATTTCAAGTATAAGAACAGATCATGGAAGTGAATTTGAAAATCAAGATTTTACGAAATTTTGTGATAAATCTGGTTTTAATCACATGTTTTCCTCTCCGTATACTCCAGAGCAAAATGGAGTTGTGGAAAGAAAGAATAGATCTCTTCAAGAAATGGCTAGAACACTTTTAATTGAAAGTAAAATCTCTTCACGATTTTAATAAGCTGTTTCAACAGCTTGCTATATCATAAATAGAGTCTTCCTAAGACCTATTCTCGAGAAAACCCCTATGAATTGTTCAAAGGTAAGAAGCCAATCGTTTCATACTTTCATGTGTTTGGTTGCAAATGTTTTATTTTGAAAAATGCAAATGATCGAGTCGGTAAGTTTGAAGAAAGATCGATGAAGGTATCTTCCTTGGATATTCTACATCAAGCAAAGCCTACAGAGTCTACAACAAGAAAAGCCGATCCAGAGGAATCAATGAATATCAAATTCCAAGACTCAACGCAAGATGAATCGAGCGACTCAATATGAAGAGTCTCGAACCCGCTCTAGACTTTTCAATGTCTTCAACTCAAGAAGCATCTCGACTGGAAGTCCAACATCAAGATGCTCATGAAGATTCAAATAAAGAAAGAGATCATCAACCAGGCAAATCAACTAGCAACTGGAAGCACAAATCCACCATCCCAAAGATCTCATTATTGGCGAAATCAATGAAGGAATCCGCACCAGATCAAAAAGGCGTGAAGAATCTAGTGCTGTGGCTCTCATTTCTGAAATTGAACCAAAAAGCATAGAAGAAGCTTTATCTCGATGAAAGTTGGATCGAAGCTATGCAAGAAGAACTCGAGACAATTCAACATCAATGATGTCTCGGGAATTGACATCTAAACCAAAAGGTAAAACTGTTATTGGAGCCAAATGGGTATTCGGAACAAAATGAATGAAGAAGGAAAAGTCGTACGAAATAAAGCAAGACTCGTGGCCAAAGGATATACGCAAGAAGAAGGAATAGACTATGACGAGACTTACGCATCGTAGCAAGGTTAGAAGCTATTCGTCTATTACTTGCGTTTGCTTGTTATAAAAATTTCAGGTTATTCCAAATGGACATCAAAAGTGCATTTCTAAATGGATTTATCCATGAGGAAGTTTATGTGGAACAACCGCCTGTGTTTGACGACCCAAAGAAGCCAAACTCAGTCTTCAGACTGAAAAAGGCCCTGTATGGTTTAAAGCAAGCACCTCGAGCTTAGTACGGCAGACTAAGTAAGTTTTTATTACAGAATGGTTTTGTCAAAGGTAAAGTTGATACTACCTTATTTATCAAAAGGGAAAACAAAAGCTTTTTACTTGTTCAAATATATGTGGACGATATTATTTTTGGTTCACCTAATGAAAGTCTATGCAAGAAATTTTCTAAGTCTATGCAGGATGAGTTTGAAATGAGTATGATGGGAGAGTTAACATTCTTTCTTGGACTCCAAGTGAAACAAATGAAGGAAGGAACTTTCATTCATCAAGAAAAATATGCAAATGATCTTGTCAAAAGGTTTGGATTGGGAAAGTGCAAAAAGACCGACATACCAATGTCATGTTCTCGAAGATAGACAAGGATGAAGAAGGAAAGAAAGTAGATCAAAAGCTGTACGGAGCATGATCGGTTCACTTCTTTATCTTACCGCTTCTAGACCCGATATTTTGTTGAGTGTTTGTATCTCGTGCTAGGTTTCAATCGATCCTAGAGAATCACATCTCATTGCCGTAAACGTATTATCAAATACGTTGCCTCATCTTCAAGCATCGGTCTTTGGTATCCAAAGAGGGGAGACTTTAATCTTCTAGGATACTCGGATGCGCATCTAGCCGGTTGCGAGTCGATAGAAAGAGCACTTCGGAACTTGTCAACTCGCTGGAAACAGATGCTGTCTTGGTTCTCAAGAAAGCAAAGCACCGTAGCTCTCTCAATGACAAGCGTAGTATGTAGCTCTTGGAAGCTGCTGTTCGCAAATTCTATGGATAAAACAACAACTACAAGACTTTGGCATTGAAGACTCATGCACGGAAATCGATGTGACAACACCAAAAGCGATCAATCTCACCAAAAATCCAATCCTTCATTCAAGAGCAAAGCATATTGAGATTCGACATCACTTCATTAGAGATCATATTCAAAATGGAGAAATCTCGATTCAATTTGTTGATTCAAAGAGTCAACTAGCGGATATATTCACAAAGCCTTTGGAGAAAAATCAATTCGACTTTATCCGCTCAAGACTCAACATTTTGAAGCTTGAAGAAGTTAAAGTCTAGAGACTCACCAACTCCAAGACTCGATCTCTCGACTTTAAATCATGAGACTCATGGCTAAAGACCGTAAGTTGCTATTCGAAAAGGTACGAATTCTCGTTTAGTTATCTAATCTCGAAAAGGTACGATCTTTTATTTAGATATAATTCGTGTGAAATTTGAAAATTTTTAGGAATTAATTTTGGTAGTTATTGATTTTGAAAAGATGTGTTCGTACACTTTCCTTGTACCGATTTAAACTTCTCTTCAAATCCGAGGTACATATATATATACAGTTTTTCTTCGCCCAATCTTCAAAACCCTAAAAAGTCACTCTCCTCCCGATATCTGTTTCTACTTCTTGTTCGTCGTCGAGAAAGTAGTCATTTTTCTTGGGAAAAGCAAGTGAAGGAATCTTCCAATAGACGAAGAAAGATGTCGTCTTCGAGGAAATCATCAAGAATAGCAAGCGGGGACCACAAAGAATGGAGAAGGGACCGATTCACTTCGATCTTACTGAGGAAGAAGACTTATTAAGTCAGCGACAAAGTCCGATTCGCTCTCCTCCACGTCATTCAGCACCTCCGCCCCCACAAGATGCAAGTCAACATCTGGAAGAAGAGATAATCGAGGAAGCCGACCCAGTAAGAGTCCAAAGACCCTCCTTTATCTATAAGCTTTATCGTGCGTTGAAAAGCTCTGGTTCTTCATTAAAATATATAGATGACTTCCTTAAGGACAAAAATTATGGGAATGAGTATCTTTTTCTGCGGAAAATGGAGGAATTGGGAATTGCTCCTAAGGGAAGGGCAGAGGAGGCTCTTGAGAACATTCTCAGTGACCCTCGTTTGCCGGACAAAATCTGATTGAAGGAAATGATGATGACAAAATGTTCCTTGAATTTAAACCTAGAATGGGTGTGGCAGCAAAGGTGAAAGGAAATCGGATGGATTTGTTTAAATCCAAAGATCAAGAAAAAGTGTATTTCGTGTCTGTTGAAAAGAGGGGTGATAAACCCTAGAAGTGTTGATTTTGACTTCCCGGACTCCATCAACATGAACTTAAGAGAGAAGTTGAATTTGCTTCAACTTGAGACTTTTTGCTCGAATCTACGGACGGGTATGCTCAATCGATCGCTTACTTCTATTCAAATCTTAGCTTTTTGGATGCGAATAGAATTTCATTAAGTGTTCGAGACAAAGTCTACGTGGTAGATGTGAATATGTTGGCGGACATAGTTGGGGTTGAACGTGGACGCTATATTCCAATTAAAGTCTCACTTGCTCGTACTACTCTGGATCTTGTCAAAGATATGGACGCAGAGAAGAAAATTACCTACTCAAGAATGAAGGCCATCAACATCGTGCTTCATAAGATTGTGATCAACTGTCTCAGATCGAAGTCTACGTCAAAGACTTTTGTGTCTCTTCCTGAAGCAAAGTTGATGTACGCGATCAACTCAGGACGGAAATTTTCTCTCCCGCACACTATTCTCTTCCATATGTACAGAGCAATGTCAAAAGACAAAGGACAATTGCCTTATCTTGGTCTGGTGACCAAGATCTTCAGACACATGAACATTGAACCGCCACATACATTTTGTGTTCGACCGTGTGATAAGATGGTGGTAGGGTTGAAAATGTTAATGAAGATGCGTCTGCAAGAACTCTCCAAGGCAATGGAGAAATTCAAAGTGAAATCTCCTGTCACCGCCTCAAAGAGAAAAGGAAAGGAGGCCATTGGTGCTCCATCGAAAAAGAAGAAAAGAACTCTCATCCTGGAGGATGAAGATGAAGATGATGAAGATTCCACTATCCAAGCACTGACAAGAACCAGACGTTCTGTGTCTCAACCGGCGTAACTTCAACGTACGTAGAAGAAGATGAGCGAACGAGAAGAAGAAGAAGAACAGAGAGAGAAGGAGAAAGAAGTTGAAGAAGAAGGAGAACGAGAAAAAGAAAAGTCTGCTGATGAATCTGGAGAGAATGGAATTCAAGAGCATGATCATCACTCCTCCTCTTTCGATGTCCTAGAGACAGGGGGAGTTGGCGAGCAAGAGAGGTCTACACCTCATGCCGCTGTCAATGAAGATCTAAGACAATCTCCGTAAGACCCGGAAGAAGTTCAGGTCTCTCAACCGCCTGAGGAAGGTCACGATACGTCAGAACCAAATCTGCAAGACTTAACAGAAGCGCCATCATCTGCATACACTCCTTCTGAGAAAGCCCAATGCCAGTACACAGACGGAAGATTCTGCAAATTTTCGTCGTATCATGGATATTCTTCTGGAAAATGCGTGGACAGATATACGCTCTGGACTGTGAAATCCAATCCTTGAAGAATGCTGGACAAGCATCTTCAGTTTCTCTTGAGGATAAATTCAAAGACCTCGCTCTGCAACTTCAAGCCAATGCTAAGGGAGAAGAGGTAGCTCAATTGAGAGAAGACCTGAAGAAGCTCGAAGGAGTCGTCCAGTCCATTGGGGATTTCCAGATCGTGCGCGTTCCCAAGCAGACATGACTCCTTTCTCACCCCTTTTTAATGCTGACAAAAAGGGGGAGAACAAATTTGAACAACAACCTTTTTTAATACCTATCTTTTAAAATTCTTAGTGGTTATGTTTATTTTTGAGTATGACTTGAGAACTTGAACTTGGGTGTGAATATGACTGAATTGGCTGTGGATTGTGATGCTTGACTGGTTGCATATTTATTTCAAGTGTTGTTATATGGTGTTACTCATGAAAGACTAACCAATTTTCTCGTGGATGCGAGTCCGGTTGCTTTATTAATCTTTATGAGTTAGCCATATTGCTCGAGAAATGTTTTTGCAGTCAAAGTTGTTCAAATCTACAAGAAAGTTTTGTCACCATCAAAAAGGGGGAGATTGTTGGAGAAATCTTTCCGAATATTTTGAAGCTGACAAAACGTTTCTATAAGTCTAAGTCTGGATGTTCGGAGACCGACAGTTTAAAGTCTGAAGACTTTGTATTCTCAAGACTCAAGACCCAAGACTCAAGACTCAAGACTCAAGACTCAAGACTCAATTCTCAAGACTTAAGTCTATTCTCACCGACGCTTTCTAATCCAAGGACGAAGGAAATCCAAAGCCGAGGTATATGGTTGAGGATTCGATCCTATCCTCCGGAAAAGATTCTTTGGTTGGATAATCATTTCGGACTCTTTGATTCTTATCTAAGATCGATTGAAGATCCGTTGGTCGACGAAATATTCTTGGAATGTTCTATTCTTGGAAACCAAGATCCCGATTGTATGGGCGAACAGATTGATGGGCTATCATCGATTCCTTAAATAGCTCGGATGATCTTCTTGATTGATTCCGTCCAACGGTAGATTGGAGGAATTCCTTTGGTAAGTGCCAACGGCTATGATGGCATAAAGGAGTATAAAAGGAAGACGTTCTAATTGTTTTAAGTGTGTGAATGATAGAAAAATTCCAGTAGTCCGAAGAACCTTGATTGTTAGTCGATACAGTTCGAGCGATATTGTACACACAAAGAGTGTTTATACTTGGTGATACCTTGAGCGAGTGTAGTAGATCATCTACATCGAGAGATCAAGGAAGAACAACACTGTAACATCTCTTTGTTCATAGTGGCATCCAGCCAAATTGGCTGTCAGTGCAGAAGAGTGGACGTAGGCTTGGATCAAGCCGAACCACTATAAACCGCGTGTTTAATTCTCTCTTTCCTTACTCAGTCTTACATTGATTGTTATCTTTTGCTAATCTTTGAACTGTCTAAGTATTGCATAAGTATACAGAAATTATCAAGAAAAATCTTTGTATACCTATTCACCCCCCTCTAGGTACTCATACTAGCAACATCAAGAACCACAAGAGACTGATCAGAGACAGACGGATTACCCGAAAGGTTGATTCGCGACAGCCTCTGCAGCTTTCGCGACAGGTCCGAGATACCGTCGTCCGTGACCCGAGCCGACTCATTCTGCTCCGGATAGCTAATATCGAGCTCTTCGAGCTTGGGAAAGCACTCCGCGATCGAAACCAAGTCAGCATCCTCCAGCAACCCAATATAGGACAGCACCAAGACCCTCAAATCCCCGAACTTGGACCCCATCTCGCGCAACCCACCGAAGCGGAGGGACTTCTGGTTGGAGAGGTCGAAGCGTTCGAGGGGCAACGAGCACACGGCGATCTGGCGGAGGACGGAGGACGGGTCGCCGCGGAACGAGCTGAGGTCGATGGACTTCAGGAACGTGAAGCGCCGGAGGAGGGAATCGAGGCGCGGGGTCAGTCGGTTGGTGATGGAGAGGCTGGTGCGGACGGTGTCGGAGATGCGTAGGAATTCCTTGCAGACGGAGGAGACGGAGGAGACGGACTCGACATCGGCGGAGAGCAAGGGCGGAAGACCTCATCCCAGAACAGTGCGGGAAGGTCTTCCCACCGCCGTTGCTCCGCCATCGTCAGTAAAGCTTAGAATCGGATAACTTTCAATTCTTCCGTGCTTCGAGATAAGCAGTAGAGTATTGTTCCGTGGGGCTAAGGTCCAAAATAGAGAAGAGAGGGGTGTTTTCACGATCCTGCCACGCGGTCAATTCTGTTCCACGTAATCCCTATTTCACGGTCACATGTTTTTCCGGCTAAGAAATGAAGGCGAAACAAGGTTGGCCTTCATCTTTAGAGTACAAATTTCAAGCTCATGAAATAATCCCTTAATCTAATTGTATATATCAAAAAAGACATACATTGAAGTTCGGATTTAATGCGAGATTCGTTAAACAATCGATGGTGTCCGTTAAACAATTAACAAGCCACCCAACTCATAATCACCTCTGCTCAATGTATGTTAGTTATTTAGTAACAATATTTAATAATTCAAATTCAATCGAGTTCCTGGAAGTATTCTGATGATTTTTTTTTTTTTAGCTTGTCAATACCAAATTAATGGGCAAAACAATAATCAGCCTTTTTAGTTGAACAGGAATCGGATGGCTCAAATACCTCAAATGCTTATAGCTGCAAACATTCTTTGGAAATTTACTAAGAAACATACCTTGTAGATCCAAAACATGGAGCATCTTGAAATTTGTCTGTAGAAGTTAATTGACGAAGGACTCTTGGGATTGCTGATGTGACTGCTCGAAAACGAATGGGAAGCGAAGTCGCTTGAATCTGCCTATATCTCGAATAATGTTCTGAATGGATAGGCGTCGAACAACATGAGGCCATGATTCGTCCTCTTCAAGAGCGACGAACACAAACCTCACATCCTTGGATTTAAAAACAGTGATCTCGTGAAGAATGGTGTGGACGCGGCAGGCTTTGACTCTTCCATCGGTGCTTGTATCAGCCACTTCGATCACGTTTTTCAGCAGAAGCCTTTTCAAGAACTCATTGGCTTTCTCCAGTGCTATATTCCCCCGACTACTTGACGAATCCTTCCACTATCCATAACCGAATCAATTGGCAGCACTATATTGGATGATCAGGCGGGTAGATGCTCAAGTAGAGAAAACATGATTTGAGATCATAGGGGAGCATATTAGTGCTGACTGAAAAAATTCGGGATAAGTATCCTAGAAGTGTCAAAACTTGTGTACATCGCTTATTTTAGTACCAAAAATTTCTTTTGGATCAGTTAAGTGTTACTTTTTTTCAAAAAACGATCATTCAAGTGTTAACTCCGATCATGATTGTTAGAAATCCCATGTGATCATATTTTATTAGTTTCTCAATCCTATGTGACTTGTTGGTGTGTTTAGTCAACATATAACACATAAACAACACAATGTAGACAAATTGACAAGTGATTATTTGAGTGCCAAAAATTGTAAATATAGGTAATTTGAGTGTCAATTATTGTTAAGAGTTAGTAGTTAGTAAAAAATAATCACTTTAGTGTTAATCATTATTAAAAAGTGATTAATTCAATGTCAATCTCATTTAAAATGTAATCATTGTGTGACGTCATTTTGGATGTCCACGTGGACTAGATTTTTTTTTTTAAATGTGTCAAATCATATTAAAATTTTAATTGTAAATGCCACATAATCAATTTGACCGGAATGTCTCACCGTAAGTACTTAAGTGATATTTTTCTCCGATTTGGCACTTAAGTGAGCTGGTAAAAACTTTTAACACTAAAGCGAACGCCGCACATAACTTTTGGCACTTCTAACGTACTTAATTCGAGAAAAATCTCTTCGTTGTTTCAATTTTGCCTTGGTTATCTGCCAGCGCTTTGCCAAGTCTGTTGCATTCCTCTCTCCACTCGGTTAGATCAAGGGGCTTCGTGATGAATAGGCCACTAACTGCACTGATTGCGAGCGGCAATCTCCCGCACTTCTTCAAGATTTTCTTAGAAACTTGGGCGATACCAGGCGGACATGAATCTTGCCTGAACGTTTTTCGGCAAAACAACTTCACTGAGTCCTCCCGAGAGAGGAGATCCATCTTGTAGACGTGACCTTCCAAGTTCTTAGCAAAGGTGTTTTGCTTTGGCTTCATCTCGTCTGGTGATGATCAACCGCCCACTTGTTCCTACCAATGAGTGTTTGATCGAGTTGAGCAAATCCTCGATCCACACGTCGTCTAAGACAAGCACATGCTGCCTCTTTTTCAGCAGCCTCTTGATCTCCGACCTCAGGGCAAGGTCGTCTATTCCTAGCAGGTTTATGTGATCTACTGGTTTACAGAAAAAGTTCCGAGTCTCAGTTTTCCAGAGTTGATTGATGAACTGCTATGTTTGTTTTGCAATAAATGATTTTAGAAATATTTTTTTAAAGATGACCACTTGTATTACTTACAAAAATGAACTAACGAACAAATATGTTCATTATAAATAAAAATATTTAGGCATAAATTATTGTTTATAATGAAAATATTTTTCATTGACTAATTTTTCTAAGCAACATAAATAATTATTTTTTGGAAAATACTTTTCAAATCATTGATTATCGTGGAAACAAACGAACTGTAAGGAAAACCACCTAAATGTAGGCACATCTCTGCATATGAAATGAAACTGTGTTGGACCAAAAACTAAACAAATAAATAAGATGCTTTTTATGCGATTGAATGGATATATTTTTAACTCTAACTTGAGAAGTATTTAAGAGTTCCAACCTTTCGCAAACTGAAGCACTGCCTGGCAGGGAGGGCCTGCGGTACTTGCTGGGAGTAGATGATCTGGAGCGAAACGCAAGTGATCCGTGCCCGTGTATCGAAACTGACAACTTATCGGTGGTGGAAATGGTCACGGGCCAAACTCCAAGCCCATGGGCCCAGTGCCAGGATTTGCTGGCCCAGCTGAAGACAATCAAGCAAGTCCATTGCCCTCGCGATGCTAATCATTGTGCAAATTGGGTCGGTACTGCCCACCACAGGAATATCTTACCATCTTCTTGCTGGCTAACTTTCCCACCTCAGCCTATTTTTGAATATTTTATGTTCAGAAACTCATAAGTCATGTTCTAGCAGTGCTCGTTTATGACTGAAAAAGCTTTACTTTGACCACCAAAAAAAAAAAAAAAATCCCTTCATCGGTCCATGCACTAATGACTAAGCAATGGAGGCCGGAGATCATGAAGCTTAAAATCTAGCAAAGGAGTCCAATTACTTCCATCTTAAAGAGGGGTGCTACGGTTCGACCAAAAAACAAAAAAAGAAGGGTGCTACGATCTTAAGTCACAAATGAATTTATTATTGTATCGAAGATTTCAAAAAATTCATGAAAAATCTAGTGTCTCTCGATCACCACTACCTTTTTTTTTTTTTTTTTTTTTTTTTTCTTTTATTTTTTTATCTCCTGTGCAAGGGGAGACTTGGTTTCTCAACGAAATGAGGAAGGGAGCATGAGGAACACTTACGAAAGCCAATGGGATCTCTCGTTTAGTATTTTATTTCTGGATATGCTTTTGAGTCATCTTGTGTGAACCAATTGCATTACGATCGAGGGTAGCAAATTTTATCGTGCCATGTCATTATGTTCACCTCAGCAATCGACGTGTACTAGTATAACATGAGGCTTCACTAAAAGCATGCCCAATAAGATGAAATATTGGTCCTTATTGAAATGTGTCAATATGTGTTATGTCAAGCTAGATGCAAAGCTTCTCTCAGGTGACGAATTGATGTTATTTTATCTTTACTTGTGGCGAAGTTTACCGAATACAAACTTTGTATCTTATCTTACTGTAATTTTCTTCAGATCAAGGGAAAGGAACCCTGGTTGGCTATTTCACAAAGAAATGGGATTATCATATCACTTTGTTACTCTCTAAAAATTAGCCATTTCTTTCTCTTCTATCCTTGTGAGCGGTACAATTTCACCAGAAACATTATGATTAGAGATTTAGGGTCATTTGTCTGTAAATTTTTAGCATGAAAATTACTTTTTCATCTTCCCAGCTAAAATTTAAAAAATCATTTGACTACTTGAATATTGTAAAAAAAATATAAGTGAATCTATTTATCTAAATTTGTGATTTCACAAGGTTTCAGGTGCTTTGGATTATATAAAAGTTGAAATACGTAAGCCGTAGTCTGAAGAAAAAAGTGAAAAGCAAAATTAGTTTCAAACAGACAACTAAAATACAGATACACTAGGATTATAGCCGAAGCAAACTTGGCGAGCTGATTTTAACGTAATTTTACTGAATTAAATTGCCAAATCTAGTGATGCTTATATTGTCAATTTTTTTGAAAAATAAATATCTTTCGTTGCAAACGAATTGACGTAGGACGACCAGCGCACAAGCATCTGTCATCATACAAGTTAAAGCAAAGATTTTTCCAGGGCCTGCAAAAGCTTTTATCTTAGCTCGGCAAGTGTTCTCTTGCGATCTTGCAATGGAACTTCAAACTCAATTGCTGCAGACAACAGGATAGTGGCAACAACTCTTTAAGAAGTGCGGCTGCCAAGATCCAAGCAAATCAAGCAGACCAGCCAATGGCAGGTCTGATGAAGCCAAAGAAACAGCAGAAAATGCCCCCAATTTGCTTTGGAAAGTAGCCATGGAAGAATAGACGACCTTCTGATTCGTCTTCCAGTTTGCGTAAAATGCGAACTTCCGTTATCACAAGTTCCATTTCTTTATCCTATCAAAGGTTTGCAACCTACCGAGTAGGTCTGGCCCGTCAATGAGAGCAAACTTAGGCGCATTTAGTTTCAACTAGAGTAGACTGATGCTGACTGCTTTGAAGTCCTGAGCCAATCCCATTCTGTGTCTGAGGTGAACTCTTTATCTGTCTTCTGAGTTTGAATCGGGAGATATGCAGCCTTTCCAGCCACAAAACATAAAGCCACGTATACGAGCCTGCATATCAGACAAATGCGTGAAACCATAATCGCAAATTAAGGGCTCGAGTTGTGTAAGAATGGTGAGTTCTGTTACGAAATTGCACGTCTATTCCAGAAAAATAATGCTTGCAAACAATTCACCAAGCATAATATAATAATACAAGAACAGAATTAGAAGAACACGCCACCAAATTTTTTTATCGAAGTTCACCCAATCTGGGGCTACGTCTCCGCACAGAGGCACTCTGTGAATCCACTAGATTTCGAAAAAAGTTGTAATGCAATGATGATCTTCTTTCAAGATCATGGTACAAAGAGATTGAGAACCCTCATAAAGAAAAAAAAAAAAAAACTCACTTTTTTCTTCTCTCTTTTTCTTGTCTCTCTATTTTCTTTTTCAGCGTCTTGACGGCTAGCGTCTCATCATCGCTAATATAAATGTATCACTTTTAACCTAAAAGCAAATTTGATAGAAACAAAAAAAAAAAAAAAAAAAACCCTAAAAACAAATATTTGACTTCATCTATAATAATCTCCCACTTGAAGACAAATATACCCAACCACCAAGCAACTTTGCATCCATCTTCTTCAAAAAAATAGTAGTTGAAAAACTTGTGTCTCTGCGATACTCCTCATCAATCAACATGGAGTAATACCAATGGTAGTAGTACATAAAATATGCTTCTTTTTGTCTACTACCTTGGTTAACATATTAGTTGGATTCTTCAAGCCATCAATTTTCTGTAGCTTTAACTCATTATCTTTCAATGCTGACTTGATAAAGTGATAACGCTTCTTGATATGTTTAGTCCTTGAGTGATAAGCTGCATTCTTTGCTGAGTGCATTGCGCTTTGACTATCACTCCACAGTGTACTGACTAGCTGTTTTTGATGTAGCTATTCCATATAATCTTGTAACCACATGATTTCCTTAAAGGCTTTTGTGATCGCCACGTATTTTGCCTCTATTGTCAATAAAGGCACTACTTTTTGTAGTTGAGATACCCAACTCACTGCTATACCTACAATTGTAAAGACATATCCAGTGGTACTCTTACCACTATCTCGATCACCTGAATGATCTGCATATACATAACCCTGCAACTTTAGAGATGTACCACTATAACAAAGTGAGTAATTGGAAGTACCTGCTAGATATCTCAATATCCATTTCACTGCATTCCAATACTCGCTATCCAAATTCTGCATATATCGACTCACAACTCCCATTGCCTGTGCAATGTTTGGTCTTGTGCTCACCATGGCATACATCAAACTCCTAATTGCTAATGCATATGGAACTACCATCATCTCATCTTTTAAAGCTTGAGTGCTCGAACACATATCCTTGGAAAGTTTGAAGTGACTCGCTAGAGGAGTTGCAACCGGTTTTGCCTTGTCCATGTTAAATCTCTTTAACACCTTTTTCACATAGTCTTCTTGCGACAACCATAGTTTCTTATTTTTCCCGTTCCTAATGATTTTCATGCCTAAAATATTCTTGGCCTCTCTCAAGTCTTTCATAGCAAACTTTGATGATAACATCTTCTTCACTTCTACGATTCTCTTCATATTAGAACTAGCCACCAGCATGTCATCCACATATAAAGAGATATACATAATGTCACCATCATCATACTTGCAAAAATAAACACATTGATCAGACTCATAGTGTGCAAAATCTTTTTCTTTCATGAAACCATCAAATTTTAGGTATCATTGCCGTGGAGCTTGTTTCAAACCATACAAGTTTTTCTTTAAGCGGCATACCATGTGCTCTTTATCTTTGACTTCAAAACCCTTAGGTTGTGCCATGTATAATTCTTCATCTAGGTTACCATGTAAAAACACTATTTTTACGTCTAACTGCTCAAGATAAAAATCCTCCACTGCAACTATACTTGGCAGAACTCTAATTGATGTCATTTTCACTACATGTGAAAATATCTCGAAGTAGTCGATTATTTCTTTTTGAGAAAAGCCCTTGACTACAAGTCTCGCCTTGTATATAATACTACAATTTGCTTCATTTTTAATCATGTACACCCGGTTGTTTAATAAAACTTTTTTATCTGTGGGCAACTTGGTCAACTCCCAAGTTTTTTTTTTTGAAGTGACGAGCTCATCTCGCCTTTCATAGCATACTTCCACTGCAAGTGAGACATGTCTGCTTTTGCCTCATTGTAAGTCTCCGGTTCCCCTAAATCTGTATATAAGACATGACTCAGAACAATATTAGCTTATGGATAAAAAATTACCTTCGGCTTTCTCACACGTGTAGACCTCTTCAATACAGGTACTTCAGGGTTGTTAGTTTGCTCCGAATCACTGCGTTCCTTTTGAACTACCTCTTCACTGATAATAGGCTCATCTTGAACCTCTCTTTCAAGTGCACTTTGATCTACTGGAAACATCTTCACGGGCATTGTGTCTAATTCAATATATTTTGGTTGTACTACCTTCTCATGTTCTATATGATGATCCTTGTACATCTTTTAATTATGAAATACCACATTTCAACTGTGGATGACTTTGTTACCCTCATAATCCCAAAGCCTATGGCCATACTCGTCGCCGCCATATCTGATAAAGACGCATTTCTGGGACTTAGCATAAGCTTTTTCCTATCCTTCTTGTCAATCAAAGCATATGCAATACAACCAAACACCTTTAAATGTGAATAATTAATTCTTTTACCTAACCATTGCTCTTGTGGTATTTCTCCATCCAACGCACTAGATGGACTTTTGTTGATAAGATAAATAACTGCATTAACTGTGGCAGCCCATAAGTGTAGCAGGAGACCGGCGTGTAGCCTCATGCATCACGTACGTTCTAGAATAGTCCTGTTCATCTTTTCAGCTACACCGTTCTCTTGAAGAGTTATAGGAACAGTCTTTAACCCGTGTATGCCTTCTCGACTCAAATATTCTGCAAATTCCTTACTCGTGTATTCACCACCATTATTAGACTTAAGAGCTTTAATATGATAACCTGTCTTTTTTTATACCATGATCTTCCACATTCTAAACATCTCGAATACTTCTGATTTTTCTCTAAGAGCATAAACCCAAGTCTTCCTTGTTGCATCATCAATGGAGGTGACAAAATATCTCTTACCGCCATAAGAGAGTTCCTGAACAGGTCCCCATACATCTGTATGAACCAACTCTAGCTTCTAGCCTTTATTTTGTCGCCCATTCAATTGAAAACTAACAACCTTCTATTTTCCATAAATGCAATTCTCACAAAAATCTAACTCAACTTTTTGCAAACCTGGAAGTAATTTCCTCGAGTGTAACTGCTTTACACCATTTTCACCAAAATTTCCCAAACGATAATGCCAAATAGTAGACAAATTACTTGTAACCATTGTAGTTGCAATCATATCACTGATATTGTCTCCTTGGAGAAGGTAAAGTGTACTTGTACGCTTTCCATTTGCTACTACTCTTGCCCCTAAGGTTATCTTCCACTTTCCGCATCTAAAGGTTATACCAAACCTTCTTGGTCAAGTTTCATGCAAAACTAGACGTCCTCCACCTGAGATGTTCACAGTCACAATTCCTTTTCCAACAATGGGACACATGTGGCCGTTTTCCACAACCACTTGTTAGAAATCTCCACTAACATAACCATAAAATATGTCTATTTGTGAGGTGCAATGAAAAGAAGCATCGGAATCAATAAACCATTTATCTATTATCAAATCAAACCCTGCAGACAAACATAAGTTATCTAGCAAAGATTCATCGTTAACCACATTAGTTCCTTTATTCTCATCTTGCTGCTTCTTTTTGTAGGCTTCACACTAAAACCTCTGGTGTCCGGTTTTTTTGTGACATCCTTAATTTCTCAGCTTGTTTTTTACTGAATTAATCGGGCATTTCATTGATGTGTTTATAGGGCTATTCTCAGAGCCGATCATTCTTGAGATAACTAGACTGTCTGGGTAAGTAATTAAGAAATTTTAAGGCAATAAACTTGAGAATTCGATTAAGAATCGATTTCTCGACCGTGCTCATCTTTAAAGGCCATTGCGGCACAATTAAAAATCAATTTAAGATCAAAGATAGGTCTGTTTGACTGAGATATATGACCAATCGTGGGTGACTCAACTAAATTGGAAAATTCTTGTCGACCAACACTAATATGATTTTACTGTCGTTTTGGTACCTGTGTCCGTAATTGAATCCTCAAGATTTTCACGACAATCGAGAGTCGCCATTAAGTTGAATGGGTTCATAGTGGTTCGAAGAAAATCAATCACGGGCCATTTGTCTTAAAAAGTTCTGAAAACCACCTAGTAGCCTAGGTCACATTAAAAACACGCCAAATGGAAATTAACCCGTCGATTCAAGTCCGATTTCAGAAATTGAAGTTTCTGTCATGTCACAATAAATTTTAGGATCCATGACTCGCCTTAAAAGATTTTTTCGACAATCGACACTTTTTGGGAAAAAGTCGTTTATGGCCGTTTTCGTTCAGTGGAAGCCGGGGATTAATTCTGGTTGTGGATTTGAGAAGCGAGAGGGATTCTTGGGAAAAGAAAATAATCAATTTGATATTGAGACATCAATTGATTTTTATGAGAGTTAATTGAGAGAAGATCAAGAGGGAATTTGGATGCGTAATCGCATTTTGGGACCAAGTGCTCTAATTTGAATTTTCTTTGGAAATCATAGAGCTTATTAAAAAGAAATTGGGATGAGAATTTTCTATTTTAAGAAATTCTCTTAGCTTTCTTCCCATTTCTCTTTTTTTTTTCCTTTTTGGGCCAAACACCATTTTGTTTTCTTTTTCTCCCCTCCCCTTTTTGGCCGAACTCTCCTCTCTCTTTCTCTCTCTCCCTCTCTCTCTTTTTCTTTTCCCTCGTGTAGAATCCCCCCTCTGCCGGTTCCCACTTTGCTTCTCTCTCTCCTTTTTTTTTTTTTTTTTTGCTTTTGACTAGTTAAACATTCTTACCTCTTCTTCTCACTCTTATCTCTTCTTCTCTCTCTCCCTCAACACACTCCCTCTCCCCCTCTATTTGAACGAAGACAGAAGACGGAAGACAGAAGCAGCACCACACGAAGACAGAAGCAGTCTGCTGTCGCCACCCGTGCTCCGCCACCCATGCCCCGTCTTGCGCTCCGCCGCTCGCCTTCGCCTCTCCCTTACCCCCTCAGCCGTCGTCGCCCCCCTTCTCTTCCTTCCTATTTGTGTGAAGACTAGCAGAAAAGGAAGCAGTGGCCATCGTCACCTGAAGACCGGAGCTGCTGTCGCTGTCGCAACCACGCCGGGCTGCCGTCTGTTCTGCCCGCATGACGTCTCATGCTCCACCGCCTCACGCCCACGCTAGCTGTCCCTATCGTGCGACCCTAGCCTTGTTTCGCCTCTGTCCAGCCACGTTCAGCTACCTCTGGCCACCGCCCAGCTCCGCCCGGCCATTGTGCGGCCTTCCGGAGTCCTGCTTGCCCTTCGCCAGCCTTGCTTCTCCGTTTCAGCCGCCGAGACAGCTCCGTCTAGCCTAGAACAACGGCTGGAAAAGTGGGTTTCCAGCCCTGTTCAAGGCCCGTTTTGGGTCGTTTCCGAGCCCCAAACCCGTGAGTTGCTTTGGAAAGAAACGATCCTCGTGTCGTCCCCGTCGGATTGATCCGATTTGCGTTTAATTCCGGTGAGTAATCTCACTAATCCTTGCTTAGTAGACGAATGATGCTTAAGAGTTGATTATTTTTAATTAATTAGGTTTAGGTGGTTAGATTAGTATGGATTAGTGTTTATTAGTCAATTGTGATACGAATTAAACAAATTGAGTGTGCATTTAGCAAGTAGACATGGTCTACTATTTATTGAAGGTAGCTCGGGATTTTTCCTGACCCTTATCGGGTTTCAATTTGGCAATTCGGGCATAATTGAAATTTTTAGTAATTAAATATTATTTTTCGAAATTAATTAAATTAATTAATTATTTTTCGAAATTCAACTGGGATGGCCGGTGGTCGAAAGTTTATGCTGATGATCGTGGTGTAGTCCGTTTATTTAATTGAGCTCAAATTTGAGCTAAATTGGATTTATTGTAATTAATTATTAATTTTTGAAATTAATTAATAAATTAATTAATTTTAGGAAATTAAGGTTGAGATGGCTGACGACCAGAATTTTGTGCTGATTGTCGTGGTGCAGTCCGTTTATTTAATTGAGCTTTATTTTGTGTTGAATTGAATTAATTGTGAAATTGGAAATTATTTTTTAATTGAATAATCTTTGGTTATTAATTGAAAAATAACCGGCATCGGTTGATAATGCCAAAGTTATTTGAATGGACTGCAGAAAATGTGGGAGTTATGGAAAGGAAAATATTCTATTTTGGCTAAGGCCGTCGTGTGTCCACGCACGATATTTTATCGATATTTTTAATACGAAGAAATGAGGCCAAGACATTACTTTAATTGAGGAAGTTAAGTGTGAGGCACAATGTCATTAGGCCGTGAGGGATTAGTCTTGTGTTGGCTTATAGTTGAAGTAAGATGATTATTATAAGTTGATGTGATGTGTGTTGTGTTGAGGGAAACCAATAGATCATGAGCAGGTAAATGACTAAGTACTACACAAGTAGAAGATTTCGTGTGAGTCACCTTTAGCGCCTTATACCATTGCTTATTGTAGTAAAGGACTAAGTACTACACAAGTACAAGATTTCGTGTGAGTCACCTCTAGCGCCTTATACTATTGCTTTTTGTAGTGAAGGACTAAGTACTACACGATAGCGAGATTTCGTGTGAGCTACCTCTAACTCCTTATACTATTATTATTGGTGGTTAAGGACTAAGTACCGCACGATGATGAGACTTTGTGTTGGGGTCACCTCTAGCGCCTTTAGCCTATATTTGAGTGGGAATGTTGAATTGAAATGTTGAGATTAATTATCAAGTACAGATGGAATCACCGATATGATTTGATCTGTTTGTCATGAATTGATTGATTGAACTGAATTGGTCGGGGAATGATCATCGTTGACATGTAATCGACTAGGTCGATTGATCATTGCTTTGATTTGATGTTGTGAATTGATTGATCAAATGGAAATGACCGTGAGTGGTCTTGTTGGCGTGTAATCGACTCGGTCAATTTGATCGATACTTCGATTAGTGACGTGATTGCTTGGATGCCTATTTGATCTGTGCTAATATGCAGGTGGAATCTGAGGCGAAGGTAAGTCCTCTGACTCGTGTGTGCATAGGCAGCCCGGTTAGCATATTGGTTTCCTAATCGAGTCTTGGTGGGGTAGAACTTGCTGAGACGTAGTCTCATCCTAGTTGTGGGACAACATTTCAGGCCCGTAGATGAGCCTGTGGAGGAGGAACTAGAAGAGGACGATGAGCCGGAAAATGATGAAGAGCTTGAAGAAAAGTCAGAAGAGGCATGACCTAAATGAGGATTGAAATCTCATCTCTTGGTGAACCCTTTGTATATGTGTAGATAGAGTGAGACTTTGAAGTTGTGAATAGTTTGTGAAGTGTTTTGTCTAATGCCATGTATAAAGGTTTGGTTGTAAATTTCAATATGAAAAATATGCAATGCTTTTTTATCCTATTGTTTTATTGTTTGGGGATTTATAATTGCTTCCGCATGTGTTTAATAAATGAAATGGTCAACAATACATAGTCCTGGGATATCGCATTCTAAAATCGACTAAGTAGAAGGATGTGTGCATGCCCGAGGATCGGGGCGTGATATTTATAACAAAACCAACACTCCTCTTTTGCAACCTATCTCTTACCCCTTGATTGTGATCTGCCACGCCCGTTGAATTTTCCTCTACTTTTACTTATTCTACGATTCTCCACCGCAAGTGCCGTTGAAGATGTAGATGTAGAAAAATTATCTCCACCTGAGACTTTCCTTCGCATCTCTTCATCCATGATACTACTCACAGTATCATCAAGAGTTAAGTCATCCTTCATAGCGCTCGAAATTCCCTACACTGCAGTATTGTAGCTTTTTGGAAGAGAACATAAAAATAATAAAACTTGAAGCTTCATATATAAATTTATGCCTGCGGATTCCAATTGACCCGTAACTTGCGTGAAACTATTAATATGCTCGCTACAGAATTTCTATCGATAACTTCATATTAACCAGTTTTCTCAACAAAAATATCTAGTTTGATGTGGACGACTTCTCATAAATATTCTTTTGCAGTTTTTGCTTTCGCAATATGGTACCCTGTCTTTTTCGTCAACCCTAGACGAATCGCACCTAATGTCTTTCGATTGAGAATTTTCCATCTGATTTCTGCTGTCAAATCCACTTCCGCCATCTCAGGTTTCCAACCCTCAAGTAGTGTATAGAGATCTTTTTGATAAAGATAATCCTCAATTTGTAGTTTCCACCATCTGAAATTTTGCCCATTGAACTTATCGATTATGATTTTATCTTCTTCCATTTTGTTTGCTTTCAATCGAACGTCACTGAAAAACCCTCGATGTTCTCAATTAGCCAACCCAGAATTTGATACCAGTTGTTATGAAATCGCACATCGATTCCAGAAAAATAACACTCGCAAACAATTCACCAGGCAAAATATAATAATAAAAGAACATAATCAGAAGAACACACATTTATTATCGAAGTTCACCCAAACTTGGGCTACGTCTCCGCTCAGAGGCACTCGCGAATCCACTAGACTTCGGAAAAAGTTGGAATACAACAATGATCTTTTCTCAATATCATGGCACAAAGAGATTGAGAACTTTCATAAAGAAAAAAACTCATTTTTTTCTTCTCTCTTTTTCTTGTCTCTCTATTTTCTTTTTCAGCATCTTGACGGCTCATGTCTCACCATCGCTAATATAAATGTATCAATTTTAACCTAAAAGCAAATTTGATAGAAAAGACAAAAAAGCCCCTAAAAACAAATATTTGACTTCATCTATAACAAGTTCATGTCTGAAAAACCAGTTGTCATTAGAGCATTGCTGTTAGACTTGCTAGCCATTATGTCCATCTTGGATATAGTGATTCAGCCATTACCTCATCATATAAGTTTTCTAGATCTTTTGGAAATCAGCATAGTCCTTTGCGTATTTTTTAAAATTGGGACTTGGTTCCCATGTGTGTGCATATGATGTGTTGGATAGTCTATAGAAATGTTAAAGTAGAGAGAGCTATTATGGTGAAATGCAAACTCAATTTAGATGTGTGCATTTCCTAACGGAAGGCTAATGTAAAATTTGTAGGTTTAGATCTATCTAAAGTAAACCCGGTCATGTAAGATGTTAAGATTGTCCCACATTGGTTGTAGAAGGGGTTGGAAGTCGATTTTGAAGTACAAGAGAAAGCCTTATTCTAAAGTTAGTTTTTGGGGTGAGAGATGCTCAAAACTAATCAATATCTGATCATGTGTGAGCTCATTAGTATTGCTATAATTTTGAATATTACAAAGAGAGAACACAAATCCAAGCCCATCAATATATTCTAACATAGAATACTAATATTTGGGCCTGATTTGAATCTTTAGCCTAATGAATGAAATGATGAATATGAAATCTTTCACCTAATGAATGCAAGGATGAACATGAAATTTCCAAGGTGAGCTATGGTCGCGTGAAATTTCTAGTCAAATCCCTAGCGATCAAGGGCAGTAATTTTTATTTTGCCATGTGATCGTGTTTGTCTCTCAGTAATTGACGTGTATTGGTTTATGATAATATAAGGCTTGACTAAAACACATGGCCCAACAAGATGAAATATTGGTTCTTATTGGAATGTGTCAATATGTGTTGTGTCAATCCAGATACAAAGCTTATCTCAAGTGACGAATTGATGTGATTCTATCTTGTGGCGAAGTTTGCCAAATACAAGCTTTGTATCTTATCTAACTGTAGTTTGCTTCAGATCATGGGAAAGGAACCTTAGTTGGCTATGTTACAAAGAAATGAGATTATCATATCACTTTGTTACTTTGCTAAAATGAGCTGTTTCTTCCTTTTCTATCCTTACTAGTGTGGAATTTGACTAGACAGATTGATTAGAGACTTAGTCATTTGTCTCTTTTACTTTTTCAGCTTCCCCGCAAAAATTTGAAGTATCATTCGTAACTCGAATATTGTAAACATATATATATGTGAATCTATGTATCTAAAATTTGTGATTTCGGAAAGTTTCAGGTGCTTTGGATTATATAAAAGTTAAATTATGTAAGCCATAATCTGAAAAAAAAAAAAAAAAAAAAAACAGTGGAGAGCAAAATTAGTTTCAAACGGACAAATAAATACAAATACACTAAGATTATAGCCTAAGCAAACTTGCCGAGCTGATTTTAGCATAATTGTACCGAATTAAATTGCCAAATCTAGTGATGCTTATATTGTCAATTTGTGTTTCGAGAAGTAAATATCTTTCATTGCAAACGAATGAATGTAGGAGGACCAGCGCACAAGTATCTGTCATCATACAAGTTAAACAAAAATTTTCCAAGGTCTGCAAAAGCTTTTCTTTAAGCTCAGCAAGTGTTCTCTTGCCAACTTGCAATGGAGATTCGAACGCAATTGCAGCAGAGAACGGGACAGTGGCAACAACTCTTTAAGAAGTCCAGCTTTCAAGATCCAAGCAAGTCAAGCAGACCAGCCACTTGCAGGTCTGATGAAGCCGAAAAACTGCAGAAGACGCCCCCACATTTGCATTGAAAGTAGCCATGGAAGAATAGACGACTTCTGATTCATCTTCCAGTTTGCGTAAAACGTGAACTTCCATCATCACAAGCTCCATTTATTTATCCTGCCAAAGTTTTGCAACCTGCCGAGTATGTCTGGCCCGTCAATGAGAGCAAATTTAGGCGCATTTGGTTTCAACCAAGCGAGACTGATACTGACTGCTTTGATGTCCTGACGCAATCCCATTCTGTGTCTGAGGTGAACTCCCCATCTGTCTTCTGAGTTTAAATCGGGACATATGCAGCCTTTCCAGCCACAAAAAATGGAGCCATGTATTCGAGCCTGCATATCAGACAAATTCATGAAGCCATAATCGCAAGTTGAGAGCTCAAGTTGTGTAAGAATGGCGAGTTCATGTCTGACAAACCAGCTGTCTTTAGAGCGTCGCTGTTAGATTCGCTAGCGGTTGTGTCCATCTTGGATATAGTGATTCAGTCATTACCTCATCATATCAGTTTTTCAGATCTTCTGGAAATCAGCGTAGTCCTTTGCGTATTTTTAAAAATTGGGATTTAGTTCCCATGTGTGTGCATATGTGCATAAGATGTGTTGGATAGTCTATAGAAATGTTAAAGTAGAGAAAGCTAGTATGGTGAAATGCAAACTCAATTTAGGCATAATGGAAGGCCAATGTAAAGTTTGTGGGTTTAGATCTATCCAAAGTTGTGGCACCCCCAAAATGGCCCCCAATCTGTTACGTTGCCACAGTTCGCTTACCTCTCTCCTACTTGACCAGAAGGTCTAACAATCCTGGGGGTTTATAATTTTTAAACGGTCCCTACGCAACGTATAAATGTATAGTAAAAGCAAAAATCAAATCTCCCTATCCCAAAATTTTTGAAATGATGCACACCCACTAGACAGTTTTATAAGTTAAGCCAGACACTTTTATTTACATAAGTTTGATAGATAACATCGGTTGGTACATCAAAACTTGCCGTGGTTTTCTATACCTGGCTTCATAACAAAAGATAACCCGACCTCCCCCTGGCTTTCCTTTCCATTCAACCCTATACAAAAGTCTATCAGACAGTGCCGGCAGTCCAAAAAGCTTCATCTGCTACCCGTTACACATGATCACACCCAGCTTGGTCCATCAGCTAGCGGCTGTGGCAACATCCCTAGCATGATCCCATCACAACGAACGTGCACCGACAGAAAATCCTGAACCATGGGGCCATCAGGTAAACCGACGTCATACATGACTAGAACCCGTACTCGGATGAAAACCAATCCTTGAATCTCGACATGAGTGTGCTCTGAACACATGCACTCAACATCGACTGGGACACTATAAAAAGTACCGCGAGTGACAGGCAATAGAGGCATCTTTTAATCTGAAATGTTAGTCCCCACACGGGGTGAGTACAATCACTTAGCAATAAAAGATTCATCAAATTATATCAAGCATTATTGTCTGAATCTAGATTCATGCGAGATAGACAAAAACAGGTAATCACAAGAATAAATATGCATCAAATTCGTGAAATCCTTTAATGCAATGGCAAATATATAATTTCAAAAGAATCAAGATAAATCATATCGTTACCCAAGTCCCAATCATAGGGCCAAACTGTAATGACATGTCCCATTCCATGCCATACAACTTAGTCCTATAACCAGACCACACAAACACATAGTGGAATCATCCATTTTATCATTCAAAAGGTTTCATCCCCTGGAGGACCAATGTTTGCATCCATCCAGGCATTCGCATCTACCCTGGCATCGCGAAAGCCTCCGGCGTTCAGCCACTAGGGCCACTGGGCATGTGGAGCATATCACGCCTCTAGGCATCTCGTACTCCACCTGGCATCACGAAGAAACCCTCCGAGGCTCACCATGAGAATGGTTACCCCGGCCCTCCGGATTTACGTACCGACTAGCATACAACCGGACATCCTGAAGCTCCCGAGGAAAAACCTCCAGCATTCAGTCACTAAGGCCACCGGGCATCCACAAGGCATCGACTCATTTGATCCTTTGGGCATCCCGACTCCCGGGGCATCGTTGACCCGAGGGTCCAATGGTATCAATTAACATCTTAACTTTCAAAAATACTCATATACAATGACAAAATGTCTCATAAATCCTTTATCTAATCTCGATATTGCACAACATATCAATGCCAGTATCATCATATCACATAATATTCCAAACTATATTCACCTATGGGAACAATTTGTACAAATTCGAAGTAAAACAGCTCTGGTAATGATTTCGGAATAATTCCCAAATGAACTCAGAAAATTATGAAATATTGACATGTTATCAATGAGACCTAAAGGAAAAAGGTTCATGAAGAACACCAAGTCAAATTCCTTACATATCGAGAGTAATAATTTCTGTATTCCTTGCTAACATTCTGTAATAACTTCCAGCTTTAGCATTTTCATAGAAACATTGTTTTGTCGGTCAGACCTTGTTCATTTATTCTAAATTTTTGATATTTTGTTCTTGAAGATGTTCCCTACAACTTTAATTAAGGATTCAAAGTCAAATTTTAGCTAGATAATTACATAAAAATCATGAAATCACTGAACGTCATATTGTCTTCTGCAAAAACAGTCTACTGTCCTAAAGAGAAGTACTCCTACTCTTTGAATCTCAACATCCAACGTCCACAACCAAGTGTTTACAAGTGTATTACACTACATTACAGCCTCTTCACTTCCAAAAATCCACCATAGCTAGATCCTTGAGTTCTTATTTCAATTCAAAAACCGGAATCCACCAAAACATGCTTTGTTTCTACTTAGTTTCTTGATCTAGTTCCATCTTATTTGTCCAAAATCAACATGCAACTTTCAATTCCTCATTTTCTCACATCTACCAACTCCTAACTAGATAATAATAGCAAGCAAAATGTAGATCAATGAACTTCTACTTGCCTCAAGTCTTCCTACTTGGTTGCTAGCCAAAAACAGGGGTTTGGGGATCTCAGCTTGGCTCAATTGGCGACGGGGATCGACGGCAGCCCGGACAAGGCACGGGCGGAGGGTGGCCTTCCTTCTCTGCCCTCACACGCTTGGACTACTCAATGCACACCCTCTCTCTCTCTCTCTCTCTCTCTCTCTCTCTCTCTCTCTCTCCTGGCCTCACTCTCCCTTGCTCAAACTGAAAGCTTTTGCTTTCTTTGTTTAATTATTTTGCTAATTTTTGCATATAGATGACAGATGGCTTCAAGGAAGGGACAAGTGGAAGAAGGATGAGGCAACCATAGACAAGTGGTGAGTGGCATTTTCCCTTGTCCAATTCTCTCCTTTCGCCCCCTTTTTCGGTCGACAGCTTTGGAGGCTCCTTAAGCCTGCTTGGGCTCAAAAAATTTGAGGCCAAAAGTCCAAACTCAAAGGCCCATGGTCTTTAAAATATATGCCCATAATTATGAAGCACTTTGTTTTCTAAATGAATCAATTTATATTCCCATAATTCAATTGCTTCAAGAACAAATGTATAGCCGAAATTCTTGCGTGCAGTCCAACTCAAAATTTTTTTCTTAAATTTCAGCATGCATGTTCCTCACGCATGACCGAATTCCATCCCTTTGGATCTAAAATAAAAATATTAGTCGATCAAAGTCCAAAGATTTGCTTTTGTTGCACAGTTGATCGGTCCATTGCTAAACATATCATATCAATCCAACAAATAAACAAATACAGATTACTGCCCGTAATTGATACCAATGCCATAGTTCGATGATACTTCTATCGATTGGTCATGATAGTCACCTATTCGAGGATTCGTTGAAAGTCTGGGATGCCACAAAAGTGAACCCTCTCACGCAGGATGTTGAGATTATCCCACATCGGTTGTGGAAGAGGCTGAAAGTCAGTTTTTAAGTGCAAAAAAAGTCTTACTGTTTGAGTTAGATTTTAGAGTGAGGAATGTTCAAGACTAATCAATATCCGATTATGTGTGATCTCATACATAGTAGTAGCAATACTAATATTTGGGCCTGATTTGAATCCTTCACCTACTGTGTGAAAGGATGAACATGAAATTTCCATGGTTAGCTTTTGGTGGTGTGAAATTTCTATGCTCGAAGTGGGGGTTAGGCTGGGCTCGGAGATATGCCCCGACTAGCCATGCCCAAGCCCACTTATAAAGTACAAGAAATATAATTATATTAAAATCTTGGCCCGAGGCCAAAAGTTGCCCAACCATCGTATAGAAGATATGGAGAATAATAATGTTTCATCCGGGGCAGCTTCAATAATTGTTTTGAACAGGATGCAAATGACTTTTGTATGATCTGTCTATAGTAGTACAAAATTTTATTATTTATAAAATGAGGGAAATCTATTACTTTTATCATTGATGATTAATATATAAACCAAGAATTTAAAAGTCTATTATATTGGCAGTACTTCTTTCAATAAAAATTGCTATTTAAAAATAAAAGTACAATTGAACGAAAATAATCACATTGTTCTTTCAAACTAGCTAATTAAGATTTGTAACAATTCAAAGCGGTGACTCATATTGTTAAAAGCCTCAACTATTCCAAAACTAGTTGTTTTGTAATCACGTTTATACCTAGAGTTAGGGGTGTCAATGGATGGGTCGAGTTGGATTTCCATGCAACCTGACCCGACCTGACCCTAAAGAGTTGTGTTTTCTCTTAGACCTGAACAGGATATGACCCAAATGAAAACACAGGTCGGATTGGGTGGTTACAATTGAAATGCTTGCTAAAAATAACACCACGCAATTAAGCTACAAATAAAATTTGGTGGTTCATGCTATTACATTCTCTACAACATCCTCCATCATTACAACTGCTGATTATTGGGTGGTTACAATTGAAATGCTTGCTAAAAATAACACCACGCAATTAAGCTACAAATAAAATTTGGTGGTTCATGCTATTGCATTCTCTACAACATCCTCCATCATTACAACTGCTGATTGAATCCAAAACCTCGGCATGGACTATAAGAAATCCCAATCCTCTTTACTTAAGTCATTGGCACAATAACCTGCAAAGATTATTAGCTTTGACAGCAAAATCTGCAGATGATTCATATTGACAAGTCAACATGACTCTGCTTTCGAAAGAAATCAAGCAAGAGCATTTTCTCCCTGAGGTTGATTTTCGCTTCTGGTTTTGGCACATTTGATCCGTCTGTTGCACCTTTTGGAAAACAAGATACAACCAACTGGAACCACTCAATAACCAAAAGAAAGAACTCATTCAATAGTACAATCAGCAACGCTCAAACCTCCAGGGTCCTTCAGCATACCCCAGAAAAAAATGACCATAATTACTCAATCACAGCATAACTCTAAATTCAGATTTTTTCCTCCCAGATGATAGCCATGCTCTTATTTGCAGCGGAATAAGACCATCATGGAGTTGTGCCAGACTGCCTACCGAACAGTCCATTTAGATTGGGCCGTGAAAATTCAAACAAGCATGAGCACATCGCAAATGATAATAAAGAAAAATCCAAAGACCAAAGCTTCAGAATGACATAAATTAAGATAGACATAAAACGAAGCTCTATATGAAAACAAAAGAGAAACAATACACCCCGACTTTCCACGCACAGCATCAAACTTACCTCAAAGACTAATCTCTTGACATTCAGTCAATAATGTGTGGTTCCCATATCTCCTTTACAATACTAGATAACAAGACAAAGGAAATCCAAAAGTGCAGAAACCAATTAAAATAGCTCTGAAGCTTTGGTCTTTGGATTTTCCCTACTCCGCCCATGGCGAACCAATCCCAGGAACTCAGGTGGGCAAAAGACATTGTTTTACAGAAAGCATAGACATCAATTTGAAATATTTGGAAAGCAAAATTCTCTACCCCGAGCCAAAAGAAATCCGATAGTAAACAATCCCCACCATTTATTCATGCACATAATCTTGAATAATTATATGTTCTGATATTTTAATGAAAAAGACTGGATGAATGCAATGATTAGTTATGAAATTTGAAGACAAAAGCTAAAAATAGAAGACTCAACACTCGTACAGAAGACAAATAGAAGGAAAAGTCACCTAATTGGCTGGTATGAACGACCGGGGACCCAGACTGAGTAACCTCCAGAACTCCCAAAACCCTTATACCAAAATGCCACAAGAACTTCGCACCAGTGCCATAAACACATCAATTAAAACAGCAAAAGCACCCCATAATCACGCCACAACGAAAACTCTGCTTGAAATTTTATTATATTTCCCTTCACTTCAGATGAATAGAAAATTCCACCGGAAGCACACACTATAATCAGAGGTAGAAATTTATTGGTAGCATACTCAATCAAATGGGTGATTAGATTCAAAATATTTTATCGAATCATACGATAATATGTATGATAATATATATATATATATTTCCTATTTTGAAATGACTCTAAAGGGTTTTTAATAAATGAAAAACAAGATTTATCTGCTCATTCCACTAGCAACCAGTCCCACAAGCAATCCACTGCAAATGAGCGACAGATCAGACAAGAGCAGCCATGATAGCCGCCTAACAACGAGGAAATGTAAATCCTAGGAGCGAGAGAGACCTTAAAGCAATCCAAGGATGCTCGAATGCGAAAGAGAGAACGCGCCCTGCCCTCGGAACAATGGTTGTGGGACAGCGAAATGGGAGAGAATCGAATATGAGCTCTTCGAAAGAGGGTCTCCTCCCACTTTTGTCACCCACCCTCTTCGATCTCGCATTCACGAAGTGCACGCCATTTCTCACGCCTCAAAGAGGGCGTGGAGACGGTTGGCGAGGGCAGGAGGAACTGGCGGTGAGGCTCGAGAGGTGGATCAGGTGGAATTCTCTGGAGATGAGGAGGGGGGGGCTTCAAGGTTGCGCCGGCAAGCGATTATCATGAGGTCGGCGTTCGGGCGGTTCAGGCGAAGGAGAAGCTCTGACGGAGTTGGTGATCGTCTCGTGGAAGAGACGATGGAAAGCGTTGGGAAGAAAAAATTTCTATTTATGGACATAATTTCTGGCAAGAAGTAGATTTCTAAATCTGATCCTAGATGAATTGTTGAGAAAGATAAACATAAAACGAGGCGGATGGCGGAGGACAGCGGGCGGCAACGGAAGGTGGCGGACAGCGCTCAACGGCAACGGGCAAACGATGAAGGACGCACGGTCAATGAGAGATGGGGAGTCGGTCACGATGGTCAATAGCCTAGACGAGCGATGAGATTTCTCAAATCCATTCTAAAAATAGAAAAATAAAAAATTATTACTTCTCATTTTTATTACCAATTTATTTCTAGACTAAAAATTTGTTCTAAAAATTGACATACGAATTTCTATTTTAAATTTATTTTTAAGAATTGAAAAATAGATCTGATCAGTCATAAAATGATTATAATGTACATCCTAAAATGTTTGCATATTAAATTATTATCTGAACATGAAGTATACCGGGCCCTTAATTAATTCCCAAAAAATTGGGTCGTTCCTGGTTGGGCATTATTGACAGTCGGGGTGCCAAGTTTGTAACCGGCTCGAGAAACAAACTAAAATGCCCCCAGGGAAATGAGAAAATATTTTACAAACTTGGATGATGTCACCGACAGGATATTTCGAGTGTGTGTCCGAAAGATTATTTAAATATTATTAATTTGGTTCAGTAGAACGCGTCCATAAAATACTTGCTCAAAGAAACGGTCCAGCCAGGCCAGTTCGATGGCTGACTACATACCCTCCTCCCTCTCTCTCTCCAGCCAGGCCCCGTTCCAGTTTCAACGCTGACTACATCCCCTCCCTCCCTCCCCCTCTCCCTCTCTCTCTCTCTCTCTCCAACCAGCAAAGGAGAAAATGGCGGAAGCCATAGTGCCTTCTCTGCTGAAGCTGATTCCTGACGTATTGAATCTATTGAAAGAAGAATGGAGACGCGGTTCAGAGGCTAAAACGGATTTGGAGTGTCTCAAGGACTTGATCGGAGCCATCGAGCGCTTCCTCAAGAAAGCCAACTCGAGGGAGGTCATCGATGAGGATCTCAAAGCGTCCACGAAGTGAATGCGGAAGTTTCTTTATGACTCTAAAGATGCTATCTGTTGTAAATCGGCGTCGAAACGGAAGCGGATCGTGTATTTTTGTAATTATATCGGGAGCTATAGAAATCGATCGAAATAAAACGAGGAACAATAAAAGGACAAGGACACCAGAAATTTAGGTGATTCAGTCCGAATGTCGGAACATACGTCCACGGAGAGAGCCAGCAAATCAATCCACTATAAATCGGAGAATTATAGGATTACAATCACATATGCACTCAAGTGTTTTCCAGCCCTACTTTATACTTGATATCCACGGTGTTTAACAACTCACACTCAATAGACTCAACTTCCGCACAAAACCTCTTTGAGCTTAGGCCTCGCACTCTCACTCTCGAGCTCTTTTCTCCCGCTCACTGGAAGCTCTTTTCTTTCGCAGCTTGCCTCGTCCTCCAAAGCTCTTGCTCCTTTTATCGGTGCCTGGAAGAAAACAAATCAAAATTGTACTCCAGAGTTGTCAGAACGGCGCCGATCTTCAAAGCGTGCGCCCCCATGCAATTAATGAGAGCGTGTGAGCGGATGACCAGCATGCACTGACACACATAGAACTTTTGCCTTCTCTCTTTCTTTATTCTGCCATCCCTCTTTCTTTATCAATACAAAACAAGGGAAACCCACAAAAGAGAAACCGTGAAAGAGGGAATTCGACGCCTACAAGTGCTGACCAACCAATGCCATGTGCATGTATTTAATGACGTAGAAGAATTGGATGATCATCCCTTCGGCCTCATTTCATGCTGACAAAGAAGAATCCCATGAATTGTCCCTCTTCATTTCCAACGCGAAGTGCATATCATGGGTGGGATCCCTTCGGCTCCTATCCTGCGCCATTTTTCATCAAATGCTCCACACACGTTCTTTCTCATTTCGGCATGAAAATATTTTGCACGTATCGGGTATCATATAATGAATTCAAACTTGAGACATAATTCAACAATTCTCCACCTTGACTCGACATTTGAAGCCAAGTTATAGTAATTATTTTACATGCTCGGCTCTCCCAACGCCTCGATGTGCGCTCATACTCTACAGACGCCAATCGAGCTCATACAGAGCTTGAGCTTTGTTGAAGAAACATGCTTCGTCATCATATCTGCTGGGTTCTCCGCTGTTGCTATTTTCTTCACAACAATTTTACCATTTGCTATGACATCTCAGATGAAATGGTACTTGATGTCGATATGTTTTGTTCGCTCATGATATATTGGATTGTAAGCCAAATATATCGCACCTTGATTGTCACAGTGTATGGTGACACTTTTCTGCTCCAGTCCAAGGTCCGAGAGCAAACCCCTTAGCCATATCAACTCCTTTGCAACAAAGGTTAGTGTCATGTAATCCGCCTCAGTTGAAGACAATGCAACATCATCTTGTAAAGACGCTTTCCAACTTATTGCACCACCTGCTAGCATAAACACGTACCTTGCTAGCGATTTGCGATCATCCAAGTTACTGGCGTGATCTGAATCCACGTACCTTGTGGTCTCATTGCCATTGACGTTCCTCCGATACATAATGCCGACATCTGCTGTGCCCTTTAGATATATGAGGATCCATTTCACGGCTTCCCAATGAGTCTTACCTAGGTGCTTCATGTAACGGCTGACAACACTTACTGCTTGTGAAATGTCAGGTCTAATACATACCATGGCATACATAATACTACCAATTGCATTAGAATAAGGAACACAGGATATATGTTCCTCCTCCTCCTCAGTTTGCGGTGATAACTTGTTAGAAAGTTTAAAATGTGCAGCTAATGGAGTACTTACAGATTTTGCTAACTGCATATTAAAACGTGCAACGATCTTCTCAATATATTTCTTTTGAGACAAATGCAACATTCCTGCAGCTTTGTCACGCAAAATTTCCATACCCAATATTTTCTTAGCAGCACTTAATTCTTTCATTTCAAACTTAGCACTCAACTGCCGCTTCAACACATCAATATCATACATATGTTTAGCTGCTATCAACATATCATCAACATATAATAGCAAATAAATCAAAGACCCATCCTCCAATCTCCTAAAATAAACACAACTATCAAACTGACTTTTCGAATAATCTTGACTAGTCATGAAGGCATCAAAACGCTTATACCATTGTCTAGGATATTGTTTCAATCCATACAAGGATTTCTTCAATAAGCAAACATGGTCTTCCTTACCTGGAATAGCAAATCCCTTAGGCTGCTTCATGTAAATTTGTTCCTCCAATTCACCATGAAGAAATGCCGTTTTCACATCTAGCTGCTCCAGCTCAAGATCCTGTGCAGTAACTAAGGCAAGTAATACACGAATAGAGGTATGCCTTATCACAGGAGAGAACACTTCATTGTAGTCGATGCCCTCTCGTTGAGTATACCCCCTCGCAACAAGTCTCGCCTTGAACCTGGCTGCCTCTACACCGGGAATGCCTTCTTTCCGTTTGTAGACCCATTTGCATCCAACAATTTTCTGACTTTTGGGTACTTTGACCAACTCCCATGTCTGATTTCGATAGAGTGATTCTATTTCTTCACTCATAGCCTTTAGCCACTGTGATGACTCAGCACTAGCCATCGCCTCATAATAGGATGAAGGCTCATCCATTCCCACCTCATCACCTACAGTTAATGCATAGGCAATATCAGAATAACCATAACGTACCAGTGGTTTAATTTGCCTCCTTTGTCTGCCCGTGGCTATGTTGTGTTGTGGCTCTGCTGGTTGTTTAGTATCACCGTTTTCAGGAATTGTGGCCTCATCCGCAATCTCTTCCTGTGTTACCTTTGAGGTCTTTGGAGACTCTGCTTGAATCTCCTCCTCACTTCTGACACCATGATCCGTTTGCTCTGCTGGTTGAGTCTCAAGATTCCTCTTTTGAAGCATTGCAATCTCGTCGAAGATCACGTCTCTACTGATTAGAAAACCGAGTGATCTGGGATCAGTGCACCACAGCCGGTAGCCTTTCACCCCTTGTGCATAACCCAGAAATATGCACTTCTTCACCCTTTGCTCAAGCTTATCATCTCTCGCATGAGCATATGCAGGACATCCGAATATTCGTAATCTGGAATAATCAACAGGTTTCCCCGACCATACTTCCTCAGGAGTCTTTCACTTAATAGCAGAAGATGGAGATCGATTAACCAGGTAACATGCCATATTAATTGCTTCGGTCCAAAATTTCTTGCCTAATCCTGCATGCGAAAGCATGCACTGAGCTCGCTCGAGTAGAGTTCTGTTCTTCCATTCTACTACGCCATTCTGCTGTGGTGTCCCGGGAACTGTGCGATGTCTCACAATCCCTTCCTTTTGGCAGAACTCGGTAAAGTCCTTACCACAGAACTCCATGCCATTATCAGTTCTCAGGTACTTGATTTGTTTACTTGACTGCTTCTCAATCAATGCCTTAAAATTCTTGAACTGATCAAATACCTCAGATTTGTGCTTCAGGAAATACACCCATACCTTCCTTGATTAATCGTCGATGAATGTCACCATATATCTGGCACCTCCTTTCGATGGAACTGGAGACGGTCCCCAAACATCTGAATGAATGTATTCGACTAGTTGATTGGTCGAATGTAGAGCTGTACCAAATTTAACACGACGTTGCTTCCCAAAGATGCAGTGCTCACACAGGTCCGGCTTTCCTGTCTTTTGAACTTTTAGCAATCCCTTCTCACTTAGCATTGTCATACTTGCGTCACTCATGTGTCCCAATCGCATATGCCATAACTGAGTCAAATTTGAGTCTGACTCACCTGATGAAACTGCAGCAACTCCGGTCAGAGTTTCTCCTAGTAAATGATAGAGATAATTTGCCTTCTTCCCTTTCATCACTGTCAGGGCACATCGAGAGATCTTCAGCACTCCACCTTCAATTGTGTATTTGCACCCGAGGTGATCGAGTGTTCCCAAAGAAATAAGGCTCTTCTTGAGCTTCGGTATGTGCCTTACGTTTGTCAACATCCGTTCTACGCCATCATGCATTCGGATTTGAACTGTTCCTATCCCTACAACCTTGCATGCTGCATTATTCTCCAAAAGAACTCTACCACCATCTGCAGTTTGGTAGGTAGTGAACCAGTTCTTGTGAGGAGTCATGTGATAGGAACATCTAGAATCTAGCACCCATTCGTCTTCTGATGAACTAGTAGATACACATAGGACAGCCTCGGCATCACTGGTACTCTCCTCGGCAACATTCGCCACACTACTTGTGGCATTTTGCCAAATGCCTTTATTTCTTAACTTTGGACAATCTCTCCTTATGTGCCCCTCCTCGTGACATTCGAAGCACTTCACGCGACCTTTTGAATTTCTATGTCGCGACTTCGACTTGCTTTTGCTTTGGCTTTTGTTGCTAGGCCTCTGATGTTGGTCTTTACCTCGAATCACCAGTCCACGTGCTACATCTTGCGCTAGATTGTCATCACGCAACTTTCTCTGCCACTCCTTTGAAAATAGGGCAGATTTTACATCCTCTGAGGTAATCGAGGTACACCCCTGTAACAAGGAGTTGGTAAAGTGCTCCCATGACTCCGGTAGAGACGCCAACAACATCATGCCTTGTTCTTCATCATCTAAAATCTTGCCAACATTTTTCAAGTCCATCATGAGTTTATTAAACTCATTTAGGTGGGATCTAATGGACGTACCTTCAGTGTATCGGAAATGGAACATTCTCTTTAGCATATATAAGCGATTGTTCAAACCCTTCTTTACATAGAGGGCCTAAAGTTTAGCCCATAACGCTGCGGCATCCTCCTCCTCGGCCACCTCTATTAGCACTTCATCCGATAAGTTCAAAAGGATGATGCTCTTGGCCTTCTCCATTAGCCCGTCCTTCTCAGCATCTCGCATTGTTTCGGGCAACTGAGCCTTGCCCTCCAATGCCTTGGCTAATCCTTGAGTTGTTAATAGCACCTTCATCTTGACACTCCACAACTCAAAGTTGTTCCTCTTGTTAAATTTCTCAATTTCTACTTTTGCTCCACATAATTGCAAAGCAAAGCTCTGATACCAATTGTTGTAAATCGGTGTCACAGCGGAAGCGGATTGTGGCATCCCGGAAATTGAAAGCCAAGCCTTAAGGTGTGTTAAATGTCTTTAATTAGGTGATAGAATTTTATGGCTTATGCTTTAGCCAATTTGTCTTTTAATTTGATGAATTTTGCTTGTGTTGTGGAAATTTAAATTTAAAAGCTTGGCCATATGATTTAAATTTCAATAATTGAAATATCCCAAGGTTTTGGCCAAGATGAAATTTGAATTTAGAAATATTTATAAAAAGGAATTCAAAAAAAGAAGAAGAGAAAATAGGGTTATTTTCGAAATGGGCCTTGGGCCCATTAGCCTAAAGCTTGGTGGGCCAAGTTAGTCGGCCCATTAGGGCCCAATAGGTGGCTGTCGACCAGCCCAAAGTGAGTGGCCGGTGGGCCTAAGCCCAAGCCCAATTAATTCAAAAACAAAAATTACAAGTGGCCAAAGGAAGAGCATGCATTGGTTGGTCATTAGGTGGATCAATCATTGCAAATGATGGGATATAAAAAGAGAGAGAGAAGAGGAGTGGCCGGTTCCTCTAGCTCCATTCGGTCGAGAGAAGTGAGAGGGAGAGAGAGATTTCGAGAGAAAGGGAGAGGAGGGACCGAGAGAGAGGAGGTGGAGCCGAGAGTTGCCGCCGCCGTCCGCGTACGTCCGCCTAGTCCGACCGCCGTACGCCGCCGTTCATCGCTGTTTGTTCATCTTGGAGGCAAGTGGGGTCCTTAACTTCTCTTGCATGTCTGTTTTGTTGGTTGCATGTTCGGTTTTAGGTGTGATTTGGGCGAAAAACCGAGGTAAAGGTTGGATGTGTTCAAGCTATGTGACTGTTTTCGTTCGGTTTGTGGTAGTCAGTATCTTAGTCGAGCTTGCATGTGTATTTGGAGTGCGATTTTGGCTTCGGTGTCTTCATGAAAGTTGAAGATAATGTCTTGTACTATGACATACTAAAAATTCGTGGAAAACGATGGAGATTTGAGGGGTCAAAAGTTTTATTATACGGAGACTTAGATCTACGAAATTTTCACTGACCTCTTGTCGATTTCTTGTTTGCATGTTGATTTCTGTTGGAGATCTCACTTTGTTGTCTTCTTGAAAGTTGTAGGAAAAACATTAAGCTACAATATACTCAAATTTGAAGCAAAAATAACAAGTATAACTTGGTGAATCGGTTAGATCTTGGAGATGGTTGATTCTGGTGAGGTGTACCGAGACACCCGACATGGACTAAAATGGTGACCATGATCTGGTTATTTGACCTAGATCCCTTCATGAAACTTGTAAAAGACACATTGTTACATGACATACTTAAAGTTCAGAAGGAACGAAAGAGATTTGATGGGTTAAATCTAAGAAATACGGAGAAGTGTGTTCTGGACGTCGCGGTAGTGATTCCAGAAGCTTCGTAGGGCTATGGAAATTAATATAAAAGGAATTTGGCTTAAAGTTCTGAATGAAAAAGGTGCGAAAATGTGTTGGCTATCACCCTGTAAAGTTTCGTAATTTTTGGAGACCGAATGGATATTTTAATCGAATTTATTCGGAAACTGTGCAGTGGGTTTAAATCCGAGAATTTTAGGATGTTTTTGGAGGAAATTGTGAAATTATAAGAAATTCAATTTGGCCATGAATTTTGTATGAAATTGTGATCCTAATGATTTGTTTAGTGATTGTTTGAATATTATGATTTTGGGAAAATCATAGATATTAAATTTAATATTTATTTATGGAAATAAATAAATAAAATAAAATAAAATAAAATAAAATAAAATAAAATAGATTTTATTTGGCCATGGATTCAACTTCATTTGTGTGGCACTTGTGTGATGAGGTCTTCGTACATGTATTAAGTTGAAATGCATATGTGATAAAGCTTTGGGCATGTGTATGACATGTGAATTGAAATGCAAGTGTGATTTGTTTGATGCCATGCCAATTGCCATGTTAAATTGAGATAAAAGGATAAATGTGGATGAGAAAGGGGTTGTGGTGGAGGATGTTGTCTGGTGGCCTGGTGGCGTAATTCCAGAGATTCCCTAGGAGTTTCAGGATGCCCGGAATGTGGGGGGCCGGAAGTCCGGTTGTATCTTGGATACATGCCCGGAGATGCCTCGCGACACTAGGATTGGGGTGCGGGATGCCCGGCTAGAAGGGTAAAGGCCGGAAGTCCGGTTGTATCTTGGATACATGCCCGGAGGTTCCTCGTGATGCTAGATGAGATGCGAGATGCCCGGAATGTGGGGGGCCGGATGCCCGGTTGTATCTTGGATACATGCCCGGAGGTTTTTCTCGCATGATATGCGAGTGTAAAATATGAGATGAAATTGATGAATCGAGGAAGGGTGATGTGGTGATCAAATTTAAAGATAAAGATGAAAATTAACTCATGGCATGATATGCATGATGATATGATGATCACCCATGGTAAGATATGCATGATGATATGCATGATGATAATGATGATATGTGATGTGATATGATGATCACCCATGGTATGATATGCATGATGATATGCATGATGATATGTGATGTGATATGATGATCACCCATGGTATGATATGCATGATGATATGCATGATGATGATGATAATATGTGATGTGATGATGTCATGATAAGGATGACATGTATGATATAATGATGCCATGATGATGATTATGATGATGACATATGATGATATGATACGCATGATGATAAGGCATGATGATGCATGATAGTATTACGCATGGCTGCAAGGTAAGTTACGCCTGCAATGCATGTATGATTTGTATGATGCATTGAGTGGTTATTGGATTCCTTTATCTGCTGAGTGGTTGTACTCACCCCTTTTGGAGACCAACATTTCAGATTAGTAGATGGTTTGAGCGGTTGGATATGACCGCGGGGAGAAGGATAGCAAAGGAGGGAACCTTTGGACGCCGACACTGGTTGATGGACCTTAAGCATACGATTGTGGGAGGAGATGTCGGTCATATTTTAAAGTATAGCCGAGTATAGAAACATTGGCATTTCGATGTACCGATGAACGATGTCCATCTGATTTAAGTAAATAAAAAGTGTACGGCTTTAACTTATATAAGATGTTTAGTAGGTGTGCATCGATTTTTGAATGTAGGGAAGGGAATTGTTGGATATGCTTCCGTTATGTAAATCGCGCAAGGGACCATTAATAAAAGATGTAAACCCCCATGGTTGTATGGACCCGCTGCAACTAAAAATGGTATCAGAGTGACTTATTATTTGGGAAAGAAAAAGAAAAAGCGAACTGTGGTGACTCTAGTGGATCGGGGGCCGTCGAGGGGTGCCACACGGATCGTGTATTTTTGCAATTATATCGGGAGCTATAGAAATCGATCGAAATAAAATGAGGAATAATAAAAGGGCAAGGACACCAGAAATTTACGTGGTTCGGTCCGAATGTCGAAACCTACGTTCACGGGGAGAGCCAGCAAATCAATACACTATAAATCGGAGAATTACAGGATTACAATCACATATGCACTCAAGCGTTTCCCAGCCATACTTTATACTCGATATCCATGGTGTTTAACAACTCACACTCAATGGACTCATCTTCCCCACAAAACCTCTCTGAGCTCAGGCCTTGCACTCTCACTCTCAAGCTCTTTTCTCTCGCCCACTGGAAGCTCTTTTCTTTCGTAGCTTGCCTCATCCTCCGAAGCTCTCGCTCCTTTTATCGGTGCCTGGAAGAAAACAAATCAAAATTGTACTCTAGAGTTGTCAGAACGGCGCCGATCTTTAAAGCATGCGCCTCCATGCAATTAATGAGAGTGTGTGAGTGGATGACCAGCATGCACTGACACACGTAGTGTTGGAGAAATCTTTCCATAATATTTGAAGCTGACAAAACGTTTCTATCAGTCTAGTTTGGATAATTGTAGACCTTCTGTTTAGAGTCTGAAGACTTTCAGATCACCAAACTCAGCACTCAAGACTCAAGACTATTCTCATTGACAGTTTTTCTAATCCAGTGACGAAGGCAATCCAGAGCCGAAGTATTTGGTTGAGGATTTAGTCCTATCCTCTGGAGAAGATCTGTTGGCTGGATAACTATAACGGATTCTTTTATTCGTAATCAAGATCGTTTGAAGATCCGATGGTCGACGAAATATTCTTGGAAGGTTCTATTCTTGGAAACTAAGATCCTGATTGTATGGGCAAACATGATTGATGGGCTATCGTCAGGTTCCTTTAATAGCTCGAATGATCTTCTTGATTGATTTTGTCCAACGGGTAGATTGGAGGAATTCCTTTGGTAAGTGCCAATGGGTATGATGGCATAAAGGAGTATAAAAGGAAGACGTTCTAGTTGCTTTAGTGCATGATCGATAGAGAAATTCCAGAGTCTGAAGCACCCTGATTATTAGTCGATACATTTTGAGCAAAATTGTATACACAAAGAGTGTCTATACTTAGTGATACCTTGAGCGAATGTGGTAGATCATCTACACCGAGAAATCAAGGAAGAACAACACTGTAACATCTCTTTGTTCATAGTGGAATCTAGCCAATAGGCTGTCAGTGCAGAAGAGTGGACGTAGGCTTGAAATAAGCCGAACCACTATAAACCGCGTGTTCAATTCTCTATTCCCTTCTCCCAGTCTTACTTTGATTATTGTTTGTCTCAAATCTATCAACTGTCTGGTATTGTGCAATTATCGAGAAAAATCTTTTATATACCTATTCACCCCCCCTCTAGGTACTTATACTAGCTATATCAATTAGTATTAGAGCTAATGTACATACTTTATTTGAAGTGTTTTACTTCAGAGTAAAAGATCCATGGCTAGTATGCTAGCACCAGGGTTGGTGGAAGGGCAAAGTAATACCAGACCACCCTACTTTGATGGAAATGATTACAACATCTGGAAGAAGAAGATAAAAGCTTTCCTACGATCAAAGGATCCTCTGAAATGGGACGTTGTAGAAAAATGAATTACTCTTACAGCTGCATCAGTCTCTGAAAGAGGGAAAGAAACTGTTGAGACTAGCGGAATGACTCAGGAAGAGATAACCAAGAGACAAGCACTCGATGCAAAAGCAATTTATTCTTTACATTGTGCTTTATCACCAACTGAATATAACAGAATATCTTCTTGTATTATAGCAAAAGAAGTATGGGATAGATTACATATCACGTATGAAGGAACAGATCGAGTGAAGGAGACTAGAATTAACATTCTCCTCGATCAATATGAAGCCTTCAAAATGAAATCAGGAGAATTTATAACTGACATGTTTAGTCGTTTTATAGATATTGTCAATGGTCTTGAGAACCAATGACAAAATTTTTTTGATCCCATGAAGGTAAACAAGCTATTACGTGGACTCTCCAAGGATATGAATCATATAAAGACTTCAATAAGAGAGACGCAAAGAATTATGCCACTATATGTTGATGAGCTGATTGGAACTCTTCAGTCTTATGAAGTGGAACGAGTTAATGAAGACGAAGATCAAAAAGGTAAGAAATCCATTGCATTAAAATCAAATGATGATTTTGATGATACAGATTCTGAAGATGATCTGGATGATGAGGAGCTGGCTCTTATGATAAGAAGATTCAGAAAGCTGAATAGAAAAGGAAGAAGGTTCAACTCAAAGAAACAAAGTTTCCAAAGACAGCAGACCAAGTCTGTAGATGATGAGGAACCAAACAAAGATGTAGTTTGTTTCGAATGTAAGAAAAATGGACACATCAGACCCAACTGTTCTCTTCTAAAGAAGAAGAAAGGAAAATCTGAAAAGTTTCGTAAAGCTCTCAAAGCTGAAACATTGAGTGATACAGAGTGTGAAGAAAGTGATGAAGAATATGCCAACTCCGTGTCTCGATGGCACAATCGGACTCAAACTCAGACTCTGGATCAGACTCAGATAGTGAATTTGAGGCAAGTAATTTTAAAATTCCTGTCAAAGTTTTTAAATACATTGATGAACTGTGTTTTAGTCTTAAGACTTCTCTCAAAAGAATTTCCGAACTTAAAAAGGAAAACTGAGCTCTAAAACAAAAGGAAAATGTCTTAGAAGAAAGAATTAAACATCTAGATTTGAATGTTTCCACTCTTAAAGAAAATGAAGATAATCTTTTGAAAGAAAATGCTATTTTAAAAACTGACTTATCAAATATTTCAAAGAAATTTTCAATAGAGTCCGAAAAACTTGAAAAAATTCTTTTAGCTCAAAGACCTTATTTCAATAAGTCCGGTCTAGGTATGACAGCAGAAACAATTCCCTTGATTGATTTTCCTAAAGTAAAAGAAAGAATTAAGAAAAGACCGTCGAGAGAGGCTTACGTAAATCATTTCAAGAAAGTTTTTGTAAAGTCTCGTAGGTCGAAATGCCCACAGGTGTTCAAAGTATAACAGTCAGGATCACTTTGAAAAAGAGTATCCTATGGTTTGGAAACCTGTTAAGAAAGTATGGCCTAATAATGTTTATCTTACTAGTACCAAAGGACCCAAGAAAATTTAGGTACCAAAGAAAGCTTGGGACTCTCTTTTAAATGCAGGTCTCCGTCAAGAAAAATGTAAAGTGGTATCTTGACAGCGGATGTTCAAGACACATGACAGGAGATTCAAATTGCTTCATAAAGCTTATTCAAGTAAATTGTGGAAAAGTTTCATTTGGAGGAAACGGCAAAGGAAGTATTGCGGGATTTGGAACTGTGAAAATTGGAAATCTCACAATAAGCAATGTTTCTCTAGTGGAAGGACTCAATTATAACCTTCTCAGCATTAGCCAATTGTGTGATACTGGTTTCAAGTGTGACACCCCGAACCCTTGCACAGGTCGTCACCAGCGCCGGTGTTACATCTTTTACCATCTCTATCTCTTGGCTAAATTAAGCCTTGCCGATTACGGCATTTTTTTTTTTTTTTTTTTTTAAGCGGTCCCATGCGCGACTCATAGCGGAAGCAAAATTCACATCGTCATCTATCTCCCTTCTAACCCATGATACAAATACACACCAGCTACACATCAGGATTTTATATACGAACATCGACACTTTATTTACATATTCTTTTAAGATGGGACTCCTCCTTTCTCGGGTCGATACAAAACAAGAAAAGCGAGGACTCTGCCATGTCCTGCCTAAAATCTCAAAAAGAAACTATCAACCCTCTACATCAAGCGCACAAGCTCCCATCAAAGGTGTCGATTATCTACATCAAAAAGCTCGGCTCCTACTCGTCGCGCGTGAGTCTCACACACAACCCGGTGCATCAGGTGGTGGCGGCGGCGGCAGCATCCCTCGCATAGCACCATCTCGACGGACGTGAACAGAAATGAACTCTTGTATGACAGGGCCCCCAGCCAGGCCGATATCATACATAACTAAGCATCGCACTCGGATGAGCGTCAATCCGGGCACAGAGGGACAATCTAACTCCGTACACTCCACCTCAACATCAGACGGTAGACCGTAAAATACCCCACGCGAAACAACAGGTAGCGGCATAGTGCTAATCTGAAATGTTATCCCCCAAAGGGGTGAGTACACCACTCGCGAGATAGGGAAATCCAATAACAACTCAAAGCACCATGCATACCATCATACAATGCAGGCATTGCTTACCTTTTTTATGTCAAGCGTATTCATGCGTCATCATAGCATATATATCATCATCATGGCGTCTCATATATCATTATCATCACATCATCATTAACCATGCATCACCATGCATATCACATCATCATTAACCATGCATCACCATGCATATCATATCATATCATCATTAACCATGCATCACCATGCATATCACATCATATCATCATTAACCATGCATCACCATGCATATCACATCATCATTAACCATGCATCACCATGCATATCACATCATATCATCATTAACCATGCATCACCATGCATATCACATCATCATTAACCATGCATCACCATGCATATCACATCATATCATCATTAACCATGCATCACCATGCATATCACATCATCATTAACCATGCATCACCATGCATATCACATCATATCATCATCATAGATCAATTTCCACTTTTATTTATCAATTGATCCCCACATTATCTTTTCTCAAATCATCAAATTCACCATCATCACCATCCCTTCGGGCAGAAACCTTCGACAGGGATCCCAGTATCCCAGCCATCTCATGGCCACTGGGCTTCCGGCCCCCCACATTCCGGGCATCTCGCATCTCAACTAGCATCACGAGGCATTCCCTTCGGGCAGAAACCTCCGACAGGGCTTCCGGCCTTTACCCTTCTAACCGGGGATCTCGCACCCTAATCCTGGAATCGCGAGTCACTCCCTTCGGGCAGAAACCTCCGACAGGGCTTCCGGCCCCCCACATTCCGGGCATCCTGAAACTCCCAAGGAATCTCTGGAATTATGCCACTCGGCCACCAGATATCATCCTCCGCCACAACCTCTTACTCACATACCATTTTCCACTTTTTATCATCCTTTTCATCTTGTTATTTCATGGCATATGATTTACATACATGCATCATAATTCATGATCATTCATGCATCAATGCCATATAACAATACATCATAATTAATGATCATACATGCATCAATGTCATATAGCAATGCATCATAATTCATGATCATTCATACATCAGTGCCATATAACAATACATCATAATTAATGATCATACATGCATCAATGTCATATAGCAATGCATCATAATTCAATAGGACTCATGGCCAATAAAATAATCCACCTCTTATTTTATTATTATTTTATTATTATATTATTATATTATTATATTATTATATTATTGTATTTATTTATTTTCATAAATAAATATTATCTTTAATATTTATGAATTTCCAAAAATCATAATCTTCAATCAATCATTAAACAAACAATTAGAATCAAATTTCACATAAAATCCATGGCTAATTTGCATTTTACATAATTTCCAAATTTCCACAAAAATACACACAACATTCGGATCATGGCCAGATTGCACAGTTTTCGAATTAATTCAATTAAAATACTCATATGACCTCCGAAAATTCCCAAATTTTACAGGATGATAGCCAACATATTTTCGTGCATTGTTCATGAAGAACTCTAAGACAAATTCTTTATAGATTAATTTATATAACTCCACGAAGCTTCTGGAACCTCTACCGTTTCGTCCAGAACGTACATCACCGAAAAACTTAGGTTTGACCCATCAAATATCTTTCGTTTCTCCTGAAATTTAAGTATGTTATGTAACAATGTGTCCTTTACAATTTTCATGAAGGGATCTAGGTCAAATAACCAGATTATGGTCACCATTTTAACCCATGAAGTCTCGGGTGTCTCGGTACACCTCACCAGAATCAACCATCTCCAAGATCTAACAGATTCACCAAGTTATGCTTGTTCTTTTTGCCTCATATTAGAGTATGTTGTAGCTTAAGGTGTTTCCTACAACTTTCAAGAAGACAACAAGGTGAGATCTCCAACAGAAATCAACATGCAACCAAGAAATCCACAAAAGGTCAGTAGGAAATTCGCAGATATAAAGCCTCCGTGAAATAGAACTTTTGACCCCTCATATCACCATCGTTTTCCATGAAATTCGAGTATGTCATACCTCAAGATGTTAGCTTCAACTTTCATGAAGACACCGAAGCCAAAATCACACTCCAAGTACACATGCAAGCTCGAATAAAACACTGTCTACCACCAACCGAACGGAAACAGCCACATAACATGAACACATTCAACCCTTACTTCGGTATTTCGCCCAAATCACCCCTAAAACCGAACATGCAACCATCAAAACAACATGCAAGAGAAGTTAAGGACCCCCCACTTTCCTCCAAGATGAACGAACAGCAAGCACAAGGCGGCGTAGGACGGTCGGACAAGGCGGCGACGGCGGACGGGCGGCTCCTCCCTCTCGGCTCCGCCTCCCCTCTCTCTCGAATTCTCTCCCTCACTCTCTCCTTTCTCGGCCAAATGAAGAAAAACCGCTCACTCTCTCTCTCTTCATCCCTCTTATACTCCCCTAGGCTCATCATAGGTAATGATTGATCCACCACACCCATGGCCAATGCATGCTCTTCCTTTGGCCACTTGTAATTTCAATTTTTTTTTTTTAATTCAATTTGGGCTTGGGCTTGGGCTTACGCCCAACCGGCCATTCCCCTTGGGCTGGTCGAAAATCCTTCTTGGGCCCAATGGGCCGACTAGCTTGGCCCACCAAGCTCTAGGCTAATGGGTCCAAGGCCCATTTCGAAAATAACCCTATTTTCTCCTTTTTTTTTTTTTTTGAATTTATTTTTAATTAATATTTCTAAATTCAAATTTCATCTTGGCCAAAGTCTTGAGATATTTCAATTATTGAAATTTAAATCATATGGCCAAGCATTAATCTATTAAATTTGAATTTCCACAATCACAAGCATAATTCATCAAATTAAAAGACAAATTGGCTAAAGCATAAGCCATAAAATTCTATCACCTAATTAAAGACATTTAACACACCTTAAGGCTTGGCTTTGAATTTTTGGGATGCCACATCAAGATCTCCTTTCAAGAAGGAATATGTTCTGGAATCAGTAAAGACTCTACTCAGTCTTTCATGGATCGAAGACATGGAAATATCTACCTCTTAGACGTGAAACCAAGTGAATCGCAATGCCTAATCTCAATTCAAGATGAAGTAAGCTTATGGCACAGAAAGCTTGGTCATGTCAACATGAAGCAATTAGCCAAAATCTCATCAAAGCAGCTTGTTTGAGATCTACCAAAATTACCATACCAAAAGTCTGATCCATGCAAACCATGCATTCTGGGAAAGCATGTAAGAAATTCATTTAAGCCAATAAATCATGTCTCTACTAATCATGTACTATAGTTGCTGCATATGGATCTCTTTGGACCAACCAGAACCCAAAGCATTGGAGGTAAGAAATATTGTCTAGTAATTGTGGACGATTACTCCCACTTTACTTGGGTATATTTCCTTGCAAGTAAGTCTGAAACCTTTTCGTATTTTGAAAAATTTGCTAAAAAGGTTCAAAATGAAAAAGGATATGTTATCTTAAGTATAAGAACAGATCATGGAGGTGAATTTGAAAATCAAGATTTCACAATTTATTGTGATGAATCTGGCTTTAAGCATATGTTCTCTTCTCCATATACTCCAGAGAAAAATGGAGTTGTAGAAAGAAAGAATAGATCTCTTCAAGAAATGGCTAGAACTCTTTTAATTGAAAGTAAGATTTCTTCACGATTTTGGGCTGAAGCTGTTTCAACAGCGTGCTATATCATTAATAGAGTCTTCTTAAGACCTATTCTAGAGAAAACCCCTTATGAGTTATTCAAAGGTAAGAAGCCTATTGTTTCATACTTTCATGTGTTCGGTTGCAAATGCTTTATTTTGAAAAATGCAAAAGATCGAGTTGGTAAGTTTGAAGAAAGATCAGATGAAGGCATCTTCCTTGGATATTCTACATCAAGCAAAGCCTACAGAATCTATAACAAGAAGAGTCGATTACAGGAGGAGTCAATGAATGTAAATTTCAAGACTCTACGCAAGATGAATCCATTCTGACTCATCATGAAGAATCTGAACCTACTCCAGACCCTCCAAAGCTTACAACTCAAGAAGCTTCTCAGACTTTGGAAGATTAGCACCAAATTGTTCATGGAGATTCAAACAAAGAAAGAGATCATCAACCAGACAAATCAACCAGTAACTGGAAGCATAAATCCAGTCATCCCAAAGATCTCATTATTGGCGAAATTAATGAAGGAATCCGCACCAGATCTAAAAGGCGTGAAGAGTGTAGTGCTGTAGCTCTTATCTCCGAAATTGAGCCGAAAAGCGTAGAAGAAGCTTTATCCGACGAAAGCTGGATTGAAGCTATGCAAGAAGAGCTCGCAGTTCAACATTAATGATGTCTGGGAATTAACATCCAAACCCAAAGGTAAAACTGTTATTGGAGCTAAATGGGTGTTCAGAAACAAAATAAATGAGAAAGGAAAAGTCGTACAAAACAAAGCAAGACTCGTGGCTAAAGGATACACGCAAGAAGAAAGAATAGACTATGATGAGACTTACGCTTCAGTAGCAAGATTAGAAGCTATTTGACTATTACTTGCGTTTGCTTGTTATAAAAATTTCAGGTTATTCCAAATGGACGTCAAAAGTGCCTTCCTAAATGGATTTATCCATGAGGAAGTTTATGTGGAACAACCACCAGGGTTTGAAGACCCAAAGAGGCCGACTTCGCCTTGACCGAAAAGGCCTTGTATGGTTTAAAGCAAGCACCTAGAGCTTAGTATGAAAGACTAAGTAAGTTCTTAATACAGAATGGTTTTGTCAAAGGTAAAGTAGATACTACTTTATTTATCAAAAAGGAAAACAAAAGCTTTTTACTTGTTCAAATATATGTGGATGATATTATTTTTGGATCCCCTAATGAAAGTTTATGCAAGAAATTTTCAAAGTCTATGCAGGATGAGTTTGAAATGAGTATGATTGGAGAGTTAACATTCTTTCTCGGGCTTCAAGTGAAACAACTAGAGAAAGGAACTTTTATTCATCAAGAAAAGTATGCAAATGATCTTGTCAAAAGGTTTGGACTGGAAAAGTGCAAAAAGACCGATATACCGATGTCATGTTCTTTGAAGATAGACAAAGATGAAGAAGAGAAGAAAGTTGATCAAAAATTGTACAGGAGCATCATTGGTTCACTTCTTTATCTTACTGCTTCTAGACCTGACATTTTGTTGAGTGTTTGCATCTCGTGCTAGGTTTCAATCGATCCTAGAGAATCCCATCTCAGTGCTGCGAAACGTATTATTAAATACGTTGCTTCATCTTCAAGCATCGGTCTTTGGTATCCTAAGAAATGAGACTTTAATCTTCCGGATATTCGACGCAGATCTGGCGGTTCTACAGAGTCGATAGAAAGAGTACTTCAGAACTTGCCAATTGCTTGGAAGTAGGACGGTGTCTTGGTTTTCAAGGAAACAAAGCACTTTGTGGCTCTCTCAACAACGAAGCAAGTATGTAGCTCTTTGAAGCTGCGTTCTCAAATTCTATGGATAAAACAACAGCTACAAGACTTTGGGATTGAAGACTCATGCACAGAGATCAAATGTGACAACACCAAAGACAATCAATCTCACCAAAAATCCAATCCTTCATTCAAGAGCAAAGCATATAGAGATTCGACATCACTTCATTAGAGATTATGTTCAAAATGGAGAAATATCGATTCAATTTGTTGACTCAAAAAGTCAACTAGCGGATATATTCACAAAGCCTCTGGAGAAAAATCAATTCGATTTTATCCGTTCCAAACTCAACATTTTAAAGCTTGAAGAAGTTAAAGTCTAGAGACTCTCTAACCCTCAAACTCAGACATTCATGGCTATGGACTGTAAGTTGTTATTATATTCAAACTCGAAAAGGTACAATCTTTAGTTCAGTTAATTTATAATTTCCGTGAAAAACGGAATCTTGTCTTTTCAAAAGAATTAACTTCTATTTGGCAGTTAATGATTTTAAAAAGAAGGTGACCATTCACTTTCCTTGTGCCAATTGAACCTTCCTTTTTAAACCGAGTTATATATATATATAGTTTTCTTTTTCGCCCAATCTTCAAAACCCTAAAAGGCATTCTCCTCCCAATCCTGTCTCTACTTCGTGTTCATCTTCGAGAAAGTTGTCATCTTTTCTTGGGAAAGCAAGTAAAGGAATCTTTCAACGACAAGGAAGGATGTCTTCTTCGAGGAAGTCTTCAAGAATCGTGAATAGGGGACCACAGAGAATGAGGGAGGGACCTACCCATTTTGATCTCACCGAAGAAGAAGATTTATCGAGTCAGCAACAGAGCCCGATTCACTCTCCACCACGTCACTCAACACCATCTACCCCACAAGGTGCAGGTCATCATCCAGAAGAAGAAATAATCAAGGAAGCAGACCCTATAAGAGTCCAAAAACTTTTTTTTTATTTACAAACTCTATTGTGCGATGAAGAGCATTGGGACTCCGTTGAACTACGTAGATGATTTTCTTAAAAATAAGAATTGTGGGAATGAGTATATCTTTCTGCGACGAATGGAGGATTTGGGAATTGCTCCCAAAGGAAAGGTTGAGGAAGCACTTGCGAACATTCGAAGTGACCCTCGTATATTGGGACCAAATCCGACTAATGGGAACGATGATGATAAAATGTTCAGTGATTTTCAACCTAGAATGGGTGTTGCTGTGAGGGTGAAGGGAAAAAGAATGGAGTTGTTTAAATCAAAGGAACAAGAGAATCTGTTCTTCAGACTGTTGAAACGAGGGGTGATAAACCCTAGGAGTGTTGATTTCGATTTCTTGGATGCCATTAATGTGAACTTAAGGGAGAAGTTCAATCTACTTCAACTTGAGCAATTTTGCACTGATACCACAGACGGTTATGTGCAATTGACAGCATACTTCTATTCGAATCTTAGCTTTTTAGATGCGAATAGAATATCATTCAGTGTTCGAGACCAAGACTATGTGGTAGATGTGGACATGTTGGCTGACATAATTGGAGTTGAACGAGGACGCTATCAACCGATCAAAGTTTCAATTGCTCGTGCCTCATTGGAGCTTGTCAAAGATAGAGATACAGAGGGAAGAATCATCTATTCAAGGATGCGTGCCATCAATATCGTGCTTCACAAAATTGTGATCAATTGCATCAGGCCCAAGTCTACATCCAAGACTGACGTGTCCAATTCCGAGGCAAAATTGATGTATGCGATTAACTCAGGGACGAAGTTATCTCTCCCTCACATCATTCTCTTTCACATGTACAGAGCAATAACGAAGGACAAAGGCCAATTGCCTTACCCTGGTCTTGTGACCAAGATCTTCAGACACTTAAATATTGAACCTCCACATACTCTTTGTGTTCAACCATGCGATAAAATGGTGGTAGGTTGAAGATGCTGATGAAGATGCGTCTGAAAGAGTTTTCCAAGGCAATGGAGAAGTTCAGAGTGAAGACTCCAGTACCTTCTACTTCAAAGAGAAAAGGGAAGGAGCCCATTGATGCCCCTTCCACAAAGAAAAGAACTCTCATATTGGAGGATGAAGATGAAGAGGAAGATCTCACAATCTCTGCCTTGATAAGGATCAGACGTTCTGTACCTGAGTCGACAGAACATCACAAGAAAGGGAAAGAAGCAGAAGAACATAGAGAAGAAGAAGAGCAAGCCAAGAATAGAGAAGAAGAAGAGCAGCGAGAGAAGGAGAAAGAAGCTGAAGAAGAAGGAGAAGAAGAAAAAGAAAAGTCTGCAGCTGGAGAGAAGGGGAATCAAGATGCAGAAGAGCATGATCATCACTCTTCCCCATTTGAGGTCCTAGAGACAGGGGGAGATGGCGAGCAAGGAAGGTCCACACCTCATGCTGCCAACAGTGAAGGTCTAAGATGATCACCAGCAGATCTAGAAGATTTTCAGGCTGCTCAAATGCCTGAAGAAGAACATGATACGTCAACACCAAATTTGCAAGATTATACAGAAGCTCCATCATCTGCATTCACTCCATCCGAGAAAGCACATGCAAGTACACAGACGGACAATTCAACAAATTTTCGTCGTATTCTTGATGTTCTTCTGGAAATGCGGGGTCAAATCTATGCTCTGGACTGTATAATTCAAGTCATGAAGAATGCTTGACAAGCATCTTCGGTTACCCTGGAGGACAAAATGAAAGATCTCGCTCTACAAATTCAAGCCAATGCCAAAGGAGAGGAGGTAGCTCATCTTAGGGAAGACTTGAAGAGGCTAGAAGGCATAGTCCAGTCGATGGGAGATTTCCAGATCGTGCGCATTCCCAAGCAGACCTGACTCTTTTCTCACCTTTTTTATGATGACAAAAATGGGGAGAATTGCAATTTGAACTTCAAACTTTGACTTTAAATTTGTTTTTGTGGTTGAATATGTTTGACTTGAGTGAACTTGGGTGTGAACTTGAACTTGAATTTGACTGAATTGGGTGTAGATTTTGATGCTTGACTGTTTGCATTTATATCAAGTGTTGGTGTATGGTATTACTCATGAAAGACTAACCAATTTTCTGTGAATGCAGAGTCTGGTTGATTTATTAATCTTTATGAGATAGCCATATTACTTGAGAAATGTTTTTGCAGGTCAAAGTTGTTCAAATCTACAGGAAAGTTTTGTCACCATCAAAAAGGGGGAGATTGTTGGAGAAATCTTTCTAGAATATTTTGAAGCTGACAAAACATTTCTATCAGTCTAGTCTGGATATTTGCAGACCTTCTGTTTAGAGTCTGAAGACTTTCTGATCACCAGACTCAGTACTCAAGACTCAAGACTCAAGACTCAAGACTCAAGACTATTCTCATTGACAGTCTTTCTAATCCAGTGATGAAGGAAATCCAGAGCCGAAGTATTTGGTTAAGGATTTAATCCTATCCTCTGGAGAAGATCTCTTGGCTGGATAAATATAACGGATTCTTTTATTCGTATATAGATCGTTTGAAGATCCGATGGTTGACGAAATATTCTTGGAAGGTTCTATTCTTGGAAACCAAGATCCTGATTGTATGAGCGAACAAGATTGATGGGCTATCGTCAGGTTCCTTTAATAGCTCGAATGATCTTCTTAATTGATTCCGTCCAATGGGTAGATTTGAGGAATTCCTTTGGTAAGTGCCAACGGGTATGAAGGCATAAAGGAGTATAAAAGGAAGACGTTCTAGTTGTTTTAGTGCATGATCGATAGAGAAATTCCAGAGTCCGAAGCACCTTGATTATTAGTCGATACATTTTGAGCGAAATTGTATACACAAAGAGTGTCTATACTTGGTGATACCTTGAGCGAGTGTGGTAGATCATTTACACCGAGAAATCAAGGAAGATCAACGCTGTAACATCTCTTTGTTCATAGTGGAATCCAGCCAGTAGGCTGTCAGTGCAGAAGAGTGGACGTAGGCTTGAATTAAGCCGAACCACTATAAACCGCGTGTTCAATTCTCTCTTTCCTTTACTCAGTCTTACGTTGATTATTATTTGTTGCAAATCCTTCAACTGTCTAGTATTGTGCAATTATCAAGAAAAATCTTTTATATACCTATTTACCCCCCCTCTGGGTACTCGTACTAGCTATATCGGTCTCATATAACAGGTGTTAAGATTTGATTGATGAGAGAATCCCCAGCGGACTCTGAGGTCAAGGTCTATTGTCTTGGAGCATTGGAGTTGCCTCTCGAACTGAAACCCACGTTAACTGCATATGTGTTTTTTCACCTTTTTTGGGCGGATTGAGTGATTTTGACTGGAAATTTCTTTCTGAGCCGTTTCCTATACATTTCTTTTCAAAAACGAAGTCATCTGTGGAGGGACGCGTGCTACTTCATGAGCTTTTAGCAGTTGTTCTTGTTTCTCAGTAACAATAGCTCCCTGTACTTGTCATTTTGCTTGGGTTACTTACAAATGGGGTTCAAGGCAATTAAGAAATGTGCCTAAATGTTTATAGCTAGAAGAAAAATGCGGAAGTTTGTTTGCCTCAATAATCATAGCTGCTCTAATACCAGCCTGTTTTTAACAAACAAACAAGATGCTTTAGTTACCTTTTCACTTTTTGCTCCATGCTTGTCGAAGCAAATTTAAAAGCATAAGATCTAATTTCTTGCATAGAGCTAGTGAGGTTAATGTCCTGACGAGTTTGTCTCTCTCGAACTACTCAGAACTTCATCACCCAGTGATGATTTCTGTCACTTTTCACTTTCTTCCTTATGTACATGTCCTTGATTTATGAATGGCTGCTTGCAACAGAATAGTTTTCTGAATAAAGTGATCCGAACATGATTTTTGTTCAATGCCGCCATTTTTGCTTTGCTGTTAGTGGTTTTAATTGATTGTATCAAAAAGCCTTCAGCTTCAGACTTAGATGCCGTATCATCATAAAATCTTATGTTGGATTTGGAAGCCGAGAATTGTGATTTTTGTTGCAGCCTGCAGTGGCATCAGCAACAGCTTACTAGATGGGCATGAAGATTGCATATCCTCAAGTCCAGCTTGATATGCATCCAGATAGTTGATCTAATGGAGCATATAATCAGTCAAAATGGATGGAATCGGCAGCTCTATGGGAGTTCATTGTCTGTGTGCTTTGCTAGATCAGGTCTTCAGCAAGTTTGGAATGCTTTGCTGTTTATTTCTTGTGTGTTCTGGAATTGTTTAGGATAAAGATGTCCCGGTGGAGGACATTTGTGTAAGGTGTGTGGCAGTGTGTACTGTGTACCCTTGATGGTATTCTTCGAGTGTGGGTGCACATCCTTTTGTTTCTGTTTTGAATGTAAAAAATAAGCTTGATGCTTCAGATGCGTGCAACCTTTTGTGCGTCACTGTGCAGAGAGCAGAATTTGAATGTGATGTTGTTGTGGAGTGTTGGGTTGAATGAGTAAATTCGTTTGAGTACATTGCGGGTGATGGGGGATCAATAGCTTGGTGACAAGTGACATCCGGTTATGGACGCAAGGGATGGCTGATAACTTGCTGAAATTGGCCCCCTTCTCCAATTTTCTCTTCGTGGTTGGTACTATTTGTCTTGGTCATTTCACTGGGCATTGTCTTGTCCTTTCTTCAGGCACAAAATATCTTATGATTTTCACTTTTAGAATTCTAAAAATGAATTTCCCAAATTGGACTTATTTTTTCAAAAGAGCTTTAAGACTTTAGAGTGGTACTTGCTTCCGTCTGAAACGGTCCCGGATTGATTAGATTTGATTGATGGGAGAATCCCAACCACGTGTAGGTCTTTTTTTTTTTAATTCAGATAGGTCAAGGTTGGAACTCTTCATATTTCGCCTTCGAAGAAACAAAATGTTGTGGAGCTGCCACTTGAAACGAAATTCCCATGAACTCTTCATATTTTGCCCCTTGTTTCCTTAGTACCCATAGTTTTTCATACCTATAATTTCCCTTGGGTTATTTATAAATGGTGTTCAACGCAGTTGAAAAAATGTGCCAAAATGGTTGAAGCTAAAAGCGAAAAATGTGAGCCTAGTATCCTAGAAAATCTCAAACTTTAGATTTAGTTTCAATTCTACCATAAATCTTTTTTATTCCGTGAAAAAACCCCAATATTAGATCTAGTCCTAATTATAATCTAAACTTCTTCTTGTCCCATGAAAAATCCCTAATTTTAGGTCTTGTCCTAGTTCTATTGTCCTGTCTCAATTTTACTTCACAAAAAGTCATCAATTTTTACTTCAGTTACAAATTTTCCCCCATTAATCCTCAATCCAAAATTTCTCGTTGACAATGGAGAGATAGAAAAACTCTCAAGCACGAGTTGTTCGAGCATCTCGAGCCGGGCGACGTGAGTGTGGGCTCTCTGAGTGCAAGCTCTCCGACCTTGAGGATGGAATACTTCAGAGCATGAGGGTTGAAGACCAAGCATAAAATCGAAGATCCCCAAGCAAAATGGAAGGAAGACTATATTAAAAGTAAGAGCAATTGAAGAAAGCCAATCCTAATTGTTCTCATTTTTACCTAAACTTTAGATCCAATAAGATGTTGTTTGGACTGATATGGAAATTCATCTCCAAAAGACCTCATCTTGGATTTGAAAATTTGGGAAAAACTAAAGTAATGACATGGAAATACCATGTAAGATCACTAAGGGAGATTTTTGACAGAAGGTTAGTCGGGGTAGATTAAGCTTCAAGTAAAAATTGGTGATTTTTTAAGACAAAAAAACTAGGGTAAAATTAAAGCTCAACCTGAAGTTTGATGATTTTCATGAGACAAAAAAAGTTTAGGGTAGAATTGAGATTAGACTTAAAGTTGAGAGTTTTTGTTGACAAAAAAAAATGTTTAGGGTAGAATTGAGACAGAAGCTAAAGTTGAGGGACTTTTACAGTATTAAGCTAAAAAATGTATAGGCTTGTTTGCCCAAATCTTTGCCAAAATTAATCTTGATACAAGCCTCTTTTTAACAAACAACAATGATGTTTTAGTTACTTTTCGCTTTTGCCCAATGCTCCTGGAAGCAAACTTAAAAGCATAAACTCTAAATTGTCGCATAGAACTTGTCAGGTTAATGTTATGACCAGTATATCTCTCTCAAACTACTCATAACCGCATCACACTATGATGTTTTCAGTTACTGTTCACGTTATTCCTTTTGTACATGTAATTGATACATGAATGGCTGCTTGCAACAGAAAAGATTTCTGTATAAATTGGCCCGAATGTGATTTTTGTTCAATGCCACCGTTTATGCTTTGGTGTTCAAGGTTTTCATAGATCGATCGAGGAGTCTTCAACTTCAAACTCGCATGCCACATCATCATAAGTTCTCACAAGGCTTTTGGAAGTTGAGGATTGTGATTTTTGTTCCAGTGGATAACGACACCAGCAACGACAACTCTGGATGCGCATTTTTGCAAGGCATGAAGTTCGGATATCCACGAATCCAGCTCGATGTGTGTTCAGATAGTTGATTTCATGGAGCGCATAATCAGTCAAAGGGATGGAATTGGGGGCTCTATGGAAGAAATTCATTTGCCTGCAAGATTTTCTATTTCCCAAGCGAAGACTGTTTGCGAGATTGGCATTTTATTTTGTGTTTTACTAAGATGTGATCTTCAGCAACTTTGGAATGCTTTGCTATTTCTAGTGCGAGTGTTCTGTAATTGTTTAGAATATATATGTCCAGGTGTAGGACATAAGTGCGAGATGTTTGGAAGTGAGTAACTTCTGATGGTAAATTCTAAGTGCAGTTAAATATTGTTTCATGTTTTTTTTAATAAATAAATAAATAAATCTATATATATATATATATATATATATATGTATGTATGTATGTATGTATGTATGTATGTATTATTATTATTATTATTGGAAGAAAGTCGGTGGAAGAAACGACTAACTTCTTTGATGCGCAATCAACAATTTACCTCAGAACGAATGCTAAATTACGGGTGAACGACGAACAATATGACTTCACGATAGTCTGAATGTAATCATGAGAAAAACATCCAATTTCCACAGTGTTAATGCCGATTGTCATCTTAAAGGAGTAATGGAATGCATTTTTTGTTTTTTTTTTTTAATGAAAAGAGGAGAAAAAAAGAGAACAGTTTTATTCTGAACGTTCTTTCTGCCAACCAACTTAATGGTTATTTTCTGAAGTTATTTATATGACTTCATCATACCATTTCAAATGTTGTTTCTCCATCATAACATATCAAGACGAAACGGTGCATCTTAATCACATCCCATCATAAACGTAGTAATAAAGTACAGCATCTCCCACTTAGACATAATGGGCAAGAATATAATTCATTCAACATTCATCAACTTTAGAAACAATTCATACTGGCAAGAAAGCCGTGCGATCAATGAGTACACCTGCACTTAGGAGCTCAAATTATGCACCTATTAGGGATGACATAATTGTTACAACCATAAAAAAAATAAAAATAAACAATTGATGTCTTACAGTGCCTAAGACATATTTTCCTAGGTCAATTCAAGTATACTTATCCCTTAAAGGTTATACTTGATTATTGTCATAACACCATATATTTACAATTATATCAAAAACCACAAAATGTGATATAATTGGTCGACTAGTAAATATATGTGATATATGTAAAACAACAATAATCTTCATTTACACTCATGCCTCTCTCTATTTCAGAACAACTGCTTTCTCATATACGTCCCCTAAAGTCATATATATTCATGATTGCCGGTAACATTATAAAGTAGCAATATTGATCTTTCACTTCGAGAACATAGTCAGAAGTAACATATGTCACAAAATGAGGTAAATTATAAATTATTTTAAGGGCTCACACGATGAGTAAATAGAGATAATTTCACTCACATTCCCTTGTCAGTCGTACAATACACATGTAGTATGAATTATATGTTATAGTGGATTTCTCTTTCTATAAGAGCAAATGTCATTTATTAAATATATTTACTATACAGATCTTGCCTAAACATAGTCACGTGCTTTTTACATACTCAAGTTTAGCTTGAGTAGGTGTGGTTGAGGGTTTCGAAAACCTCTTACTCCTTAAGGATGTACTGCACCTTTCGATATCAAATATCATATTGTCATCGTTCAGTTTCTCTCCCTTATTGAGGTTAACCACGAGAGTCTTGGATACCAAAACCATAATCAATTACTATAACACATTGACATAACAAACACAAAATCAATATGAGCACATTTTCAGAGTAACACACATATTTAGTTTGTAGCAAAGACAAACTAAATTAATGATAATTCAACAAAAGACACAAACATAAGTTTACTATGTTCCCAATCAGTATCTATGTACGATTGTTCTACTATCATTTACTAGTTTAATTTGCGCAAATTTGAAGTTTTAGGTGAGAACTCCTTCGAATTTTACCAACCTACGAACTTCTATTGGAAAAATAATTACATGATCTCATGTAATTTACACATTTTTCTATTAACACAAAAAAGCATAGCATGATGTGAACCAACGTACAAACAAAATAATAATAATGCAACAACTATATCAAAACCGTAATTCGACACGTAATGAAAAATCAAGGATTTCCAACCGTTGTTCGAGTTTGCTTGGAATCAGAAAATTGTAAGCATATTAAACTATATACATGCTATCATCGAACTAATCTCTACACAACATATGTGTGATCATTTTCATGTAAGCTAGCTTCTCTATTTGCAAAAATACAAGAAAATACAAGTTAAAAGGAAGAAACAATGCACTTATATCAACCACCGGCCGTGGAGGCTCTACTAGATAAGGCTCTGTTGATCCTCAACGAAGAGGTGAATGGTTCAAAACCTAAGGGAGGTGCTAGGGGTATTAAGTGTAACTCAGGGGTGGTGGGTCCTCCTACTTAAGTGTCACCTGGGGATTTACGGCGCGGCTGTCGGTTGCAAGCCGGTTCCTCCAGTACAAAAAAAAAAAAATGCACTTATGTCCCAAAAATACACATACTTAAGGTTCCGTACACATTTTTATACCTTTAAAAGCTTCAAACATGCACAATAACTATATCACATTGTAGAGCACATCCATACAAACCAAATGCTATTGATCATGCATCGATCAAAGCTCCCACACACCCATACGCGTCACCTGGTGCACGTGCCAGTGAGCCAGTATGGCTCATGGCTGGTTTGACCGGTTGACTAGTCAATTGAGTTGATCTTCGATCGGGTTGGGTCTCGGTTTGAGTCTTCGGCTTGGTTGAGTCGTCGGTCGGTCGCCAGTCGACCAACTCCCACCGGTTGGGTGATGTCATTGATGACGTCATCAAGTGGTTTTCGACCGTAGGCTAATGCCATCGATGATCTTAGCATGCATTGGTTTGTCGACGCGCGTGTGGTGCTCACATGCTAGGCATTGCCAGCGCGTTGGGCTCGGGGCGCCCATGCGCCATGGTTTCTAGCTGCACGTATGGGCTTGTCTGGCATCCTCTGATGGTGCTCGACCTGCCGTTTGACTCATCTCAATGAGTACTTTCACCCTATATATTGAAAAATTGATTTTGGCAAAAAAATATTTCGAAAAATGGCCAAAATCATATGGATGTACGCGACCTCCAAACCCGCTCTTTGCTTTGGTTTGTTTTTGACGATTCATGTTGCAATTTTCAAGCAATGAACATCTAGATGGACATGAAGTTAATCCTCTTGATCCCCATATAAAATAGCAAACGGGAAGATTCGATGGAAAAATAAGGCAAAACTCATATACCGGGCTCTGATACCGGTGTTGGAAGAAAGTTGACAGAAGATGACTAACCTCTTTGATGCACAATGAACAATTTATCCTAGAATGAACATTGAATTACGGGTGAACAATGAATGATATGACTTCATGATGGTCTGAATGTAATCACGGGGAAAACATCCAATTTTCATAGCGTTAATGCTAATTGTCTTCTTAAAGGAGTAATGAAATGCCTTTTTTCTTTGATGGAAAGAGGAGAAGAAAAGAGAATAGTTTCTTTTTGAATGTTTTTTCTGCCAACCAACCCAACTATCATCTTCTAAAATTAATTATATGACTCCCTTGTACCCATTCAAAGAATGTCTCTCCATCATAATATATCAAGACAAAATGGTACATCTTAATTGCGCTTCATCATGGACGTACTAATAAAGTACAATAATTATGAATATTGAAATATTGTCTAACATCACTTGATAATATGTATTATATACTTTTATATACATGTGGTCTCCCTCCATTTATTAACTTAATATTTTGAATTGAAAATTTTAAAATGATATCAAAGTTAGTGCTATCAGTTAGACATTTGTGTATTCATCCCACTAGTCAAAACAATAGTGAGCTTGATACTTTGTATGTGTAATATCTTCGATTCAAACCCCGTAAGAATCGGCCATAAGGTCCAAAAAGGATCGATCATGGGCCATTGGCCATGGATCGATGGTTCGATCGGCAAGGAATCACGGATTGGTCATGGACCAATCGACCGATCTACCGACCAATTGATCACGAATTGGTCGAGGCATTGGTCGTGAATTTCTACTAACCATACCGATGGAATGGGATCACCAGCTCATAAGATGACTTTTTGATCACGAGAATTGGTCACGGGATGATTTTGGATCAGTGGATGGTCACAAGTTGGTCCAACCAATCGCAATTTCTGGCCATGGGTGATTCCGCTTGGTTATGCACCGATGCATGGATGATTCGAATTAATGTGACCATTTTCTGATCAAATATGCATCATTGTCTATTTAATTCTTAGTGATCAGAACGAAATCTCGAAGGTGATGTCTAATCATAGATTGGTAACGTATCAACCATGAATCCTACCGGTGGATCAAGTGCCGACTGGAATGAGCCCAGGGATAGACCCAACTATTTCATCACTAATTTTAAGGTCCATGAGTGTCTTGGCTTAGTGCTAGGCCATGGCTAGCCTTAGGATTGGTCTCGAACCAATCAAAGGACAATTGACCCCTATTGGCTGACTGATCATCCAAAGGAATGGTTAGGGCAAATATGAGATGTGATGGCCGAACCTCAGGGTGTACATGATTTGGTTCTTAGAGGTGTACTTAATGATCCCTTCTCCGGCCCCGGAACCAACTTGGATGATAAAATTCTCTAGACCACATTGTGACATTCTGAAATTCGACCCCGTTTCGATAAAGTGAAATGGGCATTTCGTCGGCGTGACTATGGCCTTTTTCTCTGAGCTGATCACTCACGAGTTAACTAACCTATTGGGTGAAGCCGTTAAGGGATGTATCAGCTGTAAAATCCCTAAAAGCTACCTAATTGGTTGGATTGAGCTAAAATCACGTCTGATCGATTTTTAACCACTAAATTGAACTCGATTTCGGGAATCGAATTTTAGGCGCGTCATAATTCTTATTTTTAGGATCTTGTCTCATCGCTCGTCAATTTATTGACGAGTCCGAAATTTCAATATAGAAATTATCGGAAGAAAATTGAAGCCCAAAAGAAAATAGAAAGGAAAAGGAAATGAGAAAAGGAAAATTTGCATAAAGGTATTATGTAATTTCTTTTTCCTTTTTCTTTCTCTCCCTTTTTCCTCTCCTTTTTCTCTTTTTCTTTCTTTTCTTTCTCTCTCCTCTCCCCTTTTTCCCTCCCCCTTCGTGCAATTCCCCCACCACCCATTCTCTCTCTCTCTCTTTTCTTTTTACTCTTTGACCGGTCAATGCATATATATATATATATATATATATATATATATCTCTCTCTCTCTCTCTCTCTCTCTCTCTCTCTCTTTCTTCTTCGCGGAAACCGAAACGGAGGAAGGACAGCAGCTCGCCGAAGACCACCGCCCGCTCACCGCTCGTCTCGCCGCCGCACCACACGCCCGCGCCCGTGCTCGTGCGCGCGCCGCTCGCCGCCGTGCACCGCCAGCCCTTTCCTCCGCCCAAGGGTTCCTCTCCCGAGCGGATCCGCACGACCCAGCTCTGTCCAACCCCCGTTCGGCCGTCTCCGACCACCGCCTAACCCTGCCGGACCTCCCCCGCGACCCCCTCACCCTTCGCCGGTTTCCCCTCGCCGCCCTAGCCGCCGGAGCAGCCCTGATTCGCCCGTCCAGCAAACCCACGAAGTGGGTATCTAGCACTTTGGGCCCGCTTTTGGGCCCTTTCTCGTCCCCAAACCCGAGCTGTGCTTTGGGAACAATCGTTCCTCGCGTCGCCGCAGTCGGATTGATCCGATTTGCGCGCGATTTGGTGAGTAATCTCACTAATCCAGGATTAGTGGCTAATTATGCTTAAGATTGGTTTAGATTTAATTAATTATGTTTAGGTTGTTAGATTAGATTAAATTAGCAATTATTAGCCAATTGTGATGCGAATTAGATAAATCGAATGTGTAATTAGCAAGTAGACGTGGTCTACTATTTATTGGAAGTGTCTCGGGATTTTTCCCGACCCTTGGTGGGCTCCAATTAGGCTTTTCGGGCCTAAGTGGATTTTTTTGTATTTAAATATTAATTTTCGGAATTAAATTAAATAATTATTTATTTTTCGCAAATTCAATTGAGATGGCCTGGAACCGGAAAATTATGCTGATGACCGTGGTGAAGTCCATTTATTTAATCGGGCTCTATTTTGAGCTAAATTGAATTTTTAGTAATTAATAAATAATTTTCGAAATTAATTAATTAATTAATTATTTTTCAGAAATTAAGATTTTGATGGACGACGACCGAAATCTCGTGCTGATGGTCGTGGCGCAGTCCGTTTATTCATTTGAACTCCAACTTGTATGGAATTGAATAAATTGTGATATTTTAGGGATTTACCCTAAATTGATTGGAATTGATTGAGATTGAATTGTTGATTGGTAAATGGCCAAGTATGTTATTTAGTATTTATAATGCTTTGTTGAGTTGATTGAAATATTTGATTGAGAAATCGTTGGCATTGGTTGTCAGTATTGAAAGTAAATTGGTAACCACTTGAAAGAGGACACGTGGGCTCGGTGAATTGGAATGTCACCTGGAGAATGCACGTGAGTTCAGTGGTTGAATATGTCACCTTGGCGAAAAGGTCGCCTGAGAGAATGCACGTGGCATGGAGACTCGGTATGTCGTCCTGGAGAATGCACGTGGCTCGGTGACAGAGTTTGGCATCTAAAAGGGCACGTGGCTCGGTGAATTGATGCATCACTTTGGTGAGATAGCACCTAAGAGAATGCACGTGGGCCTAGGCATCTAAAAGGACACGTGGCTCGGTGATCTGATGCGTCACTTTGGTAAGTGAGTACCTTAGAGAATGCACGTGGGTCCAGTATTCGGAATAGCATCTAAAAGGGCACGTGGCTCGGCGATCTAATGCGTCACCTTGGTAAGCGAGTACCTTAGAGAATGCACGTGGGCCCGGGCATCGTAAAAAGGACACGTGGCTCGGTGGCTTGATGTACCACCTTGGCGAAGAGGTCGCCTTAGAGAATGCACGTGGGTCCGAGGTTTGAGGCACGTGGCTCGGAGACTTGGAAGGTCGTCCTGGAGAATGCACGTGGCCTAGCTTTTAAATATCCCACAGTGGGGATTGAATTGTATGACATGTAATAGACTGGTTCGATTTGTTTGAAGTAAATGGGTGTGTATTGTGAATTGTACTAACTTGTAGGTGGGATATGAGGCCAAGGTAAGTCCTCTGCCATGTGTGTGTTTAGGCAGCCTTTAGTATAATGGTTTACTAATCGGGCTTAGTGGGGTAGAACTCACTGAGACGTAGTCTCATCCCAGTTTGGGGAAAACCATTTCAGGACCCCGCTGAAGAGCTAAGGAGGAGGAATCCGAGAAGGAGAACTCAGAGGTGAGATCTGAAGAAAATGATTTTTTGAAAGAAGAAGACAATTATGAGAGGGGCCTTGAGTACAGCCTAGTTCATCAAAGTTTCTGTCTTCTTTTGAGATCTCCGTTTTGATGTGAATAGTTATGAAGTGAATTGTGGTTTGTATAAAAGTTTGGTTATAAATTTCAATATAAAAAATGTGGTCGTGCTTTTCTATTCCATCGTTTTATTGTCTGGGGATTTTAACTGCTTCCGCATGTGCTTAAAAATGAAAGGGTCGGCGATACATTGTCCTGGGATATCGCATTATAAAATTGACTAAGTGAGACGGATGTGTGCGTGTTTGAGGATCGGGGCGTGACATCTAGTTTAAGTGGTATCAGAGCAAAGTTGAAGATTGGAGTGATAAGGAGCGATGACCATGGGATAGTTAGTAGGATGGCCTTTAAATTCATGCTAGTGCATGTCTGTGTTAGCTGAGTGCTAAAATTGTTTGTTGTTTGGATCGCTCTGTTTCTAATTCGGTGTTGAATTGGAAACAGGTGTTAGTTGAGTAAAGTTACACCATGAGCGATTAGGAGCCGATAACTCCTGCAAAGAGGACCAGTAGGGCCGTAATTCGGGGTAGAGCTCCGACTCGTGTCGGAACCCGAGGTGGACGTGGTCGAGCGCCAGCACAGGCTAGCGCGAGTGGAGTGAATCCACCTATCGTAGATGTCGGGGTAGCAGCCCCCAATGATCCCAGAGTGGATGGCATCTTGCGTGTTCTGGAAGCGATAGGTAATAGAATGGATCAGCAAGCTGCTACTGTTGAAGCCGCTGCTCAGGCCTCTGCAACTGCTGCCGTTGCCGCTGCCACCGGAGTTGCCCCTGTAGCCGCACCTGCTACCGTGCCTGCAGTCGCACCTGCCGTTGCTCCAGCCGCCGTGAATGTTGAAAACCCACCGGAGATAGTGGTCGCTATAAGACCAATCCATAAGTTGGTGGAGCATTTCCTAAGGTTAAATCCGCCGTTGTTTACCGGGTCTGGGGACCCCGAAGCTGCTTCTTCATGGATTCAGAAGCTTGAGAAAGCGTTTGCACTGCTTATGTGCAACGAGGCTGAGAAAGTAATGTTAGCAACTTACCAGCTGGAGGGAGTTGCTGACACTTGGTGGATGACTACGCCTGAAATGATCTTTCCGGAAGGTGCTGTTCAGGACTGGAACACTTTCCACGAAGCCTTCAATGATAAGTTTTTCTCTGAGACTGCTAGAGAGGTGAAGATGGCTGAATTTCAACGTCTTCGCCAGAGTTCCTTATCTGTTGATGAGTATGAGGCGAAGTTCGCTGAACTTTCGCGATATGCCCCTGAGTTAATTGAGAATCTTGTGAACCGAGCGAGGAGATTTAGAGATGGATTCAGGCAAGATTTGAGAAGTGCCTTAGTCCTTCTGGATCTGAAGACTTATAATGACATATACCGGAGAGCTCAGAAGATTGCGAAAGATCAGAATGATAAAGCTGCCTCATCTGGATCGAGGTTTAGCTCTCACAGAGACAACATCCACCAAGGAAAGAGGCTGATGTTTGCAAATAGATTCCAAAGCCCGCCCAATAAGAAGAGTTGATTTAATAGGTCATGACCTATTAGAAATGATGCATGTCGCTTGTGTGGAAGAAGACATGGGACAGCACCGTGCCCAGTTAGGACGGGTGCATGTTTTGAATTTGGCCAACAGGGCCACATGGCCAGATTTTATCCTAAGAAGCAAAGAGGACAACCTCAGTTGCCGCTGCCACCACCGATGAGACAGATATGAGGGTATGCCCCTCAGAATGCACTGCAAGGAGGACAGCAAAGACCTCCAGCTCAAGGCACTGTGTACGCGATTACCCAAGGTCAGGCAGAAGCTGCGCCTGGCGTGATTACAGGTACGGTCTCGCTCAACGACCAACCTGCTTATGCTTTGTTTGATTTGGGAGCAACCCATTCCTTCATTGCCGAGCAATATGTTAGGATGCTAGGATTGAATCCTGTATTGTTGGAATCGGCAATTTGCATATCTACACCCTTGAAAGATAAAGTTATTGCTGCTTTGGGATGTTCGGGGTGCAAGTTAGAGATTGGTGAGCGAGTGGGGAAAATTGACTTGTTAGTCCTAGCCATGTATAATTTTGATTTGATAATTGGCATGGACTGGCTCACCAATCAACGAGCTAAAATGGACTGCTATCGCAAGGCGATTCAGTTTGACCCATTAAGGGGTAAGAGCTTCAACTTTGTCGGGAATTGAGGAGGACCTTCGATTTCCTTAATCTGGTCGCCGGAAGCAGCTCGTTTGTTAGACGAGGGTTGCCGAGGGTACTTAGCAACTGTCGTGGATACGACAGTTGAAGAGTTGAAAATGGAAGATATTGCAGTGGTACAGGAGTTTCCAGATGTCTTTCCAAAAGAATTGCTAAGGTTACCGCCAGAAAGAGAGATTGAATTTGTAATCGAGCTAGCACCAGGGAAAAAACCGATCTCAAAGGCACCTTACCGAATGGTGTTATATGAGTTAAAGGAACTGAAGGTGCAGATGCAAGAGCTACTGGATAAAGGATTTATTCGTCCTAGTGCATCCCCTTGGGGAGCACCAATTCTATTTGTTAAGAAGAAAGATGGTTCGTTGCGTTTGTGCATCGACTATCGGCAGCTCAATCAAGTAACGATCAAGAACAAGTATCCATTGCCGAGGATAGATGACTTGTTTGATCAACTGCAAGGAGCGTCAATATTCTTGAAGATCGATTTGAGGACAGGATATCATCAGCTAAGGATTCGGAAAGAGGATATTCCTAAGTCCGCATTTCGTACCCGGTATGGTCATTACGATTTACAGTGATGCCATTTGGATTGACTAATGCTCCAGCTGCCTTTATGGATTTGATGAACAGAGTGTTCAAGGAATATCTAGATCAATTTGTGAACGTGTTCATAGATGATATCTTGGTCTATTCGAGAAGTAATGAAGAGCACGAGAATCATCTGAGATTAATGCTTTAGACCTTAAGAACACATCAGCTATATGCTAAGTTTAGAAAATGCGAGTTTTGGTTGACTCGTGTTGCGTTCTTAGGTCATGTGATTTCCGGAGAAGGAATCTCCGTCGACCCGAGCAAGATAGAAGCCGTGATCAAGTGGCCGAGACCGACATCAGTGACAGAGATCAGAAGTTTTCTGGGGTTAGTAGGTTATTACAAACAGTTTGTGGAAGGATTTTCATCGATAGTGTTGCCTCTGACAAAGCTCACAAAGAAAAATGAGAAGTTCATATGGACAGATAAGTGCAAGCGTAGTTTCCAAGAGCTGAAGGAAAAGCTGACTACCGCACCTGTGCTGACGATTCCATCTGGTCCTGGAGGATTCGAGATTTATAGTGATGCGTCATTTAAAGGATTGGGTTGCGTGCTGATGCAACATGGCAGAGTTGTTGCATACGCTTCCCGGCAATTGAGACCTCATGTATTGAATTATCCGACGCATGACTTAGAACTCGCAGCCATCATATTTGCATTGAAGATTTGGAAGCACTACTTGTGTGGGGAAAAGTTTCAGATCTTCACGAACCATCAGAGTCTCAAGTATTTGTTCTCTCAGAAGGAGTTGAACATGAGACAACGGCGATGGATGGAATTGCTGAAAGACTACGACAGTGATATTCTATATCACCCGGGAAAGGCAAACAAGGTCGCCGATGCATTGAGTCGGAAGTCTTCAGTGGCACGGATCTTGGTTAAGGAGTGGAACTAAATCGAGAGAGATCGAGATTCAGAATTCAAATTTGAGGTAGGCCACCTTTCAAGTTTTATGGCCACCTTCATAATTGAGCCGGATGTCCAGGTCAGAATCAAGCAACTTCAACCGACAGATCCGGATGTACAGAAAATTCTTCAAGAGAATACTGACAAAAGAAAAACTGATTTTCAAGTTTCTGATGATGGGGTACTGAGGCTTCATGGACATTTGGTTGTACCTAACGATGTAGAGCTTAGAGAAGAAATTTTATCTGAAGCACATCGTAGTAATTACAGCGTTCATCTTGGAAGCACTAAGATGTATCAGAATTTGCGTCAACACTATTGGTGGTCAGGTATGAAGGCGGACATCGCCAAGCATGTGGCCAAGTGTTTGACATGTCAGCAAGTAAAAGCTCAGCATTGCAAGCCGGGAGGATTTCTGCAACCTCTCACGATCCCAGAGTGGAAATGGGAGCATATCACGATGGACTTCGTGACTGGACTACTAAGGAGTCAAATGGGAAATGATTCGATTTGGGTAGTAGTCGACAGGCTGACAAAGTCGGCTCACTTCATTACAGTTCGAAAGGACCTAAGTCTGGATAGACACGCAGACTTGTATGTGCGTCAGGGGGTTCGTATGCATTGAGTGCCAATTACGATAACATCTGATAGAGACCTGAGATTTACTGCTGCTTTTTGGAAGAGCTTGCAGAGTGCTTTAGGTACAAAGCTTCAGTACAATACGGCATATCATCCTCAGACGGATGGCCAGTCGGAAAGGACGATTCAGACTCTTGAAGACATGCTGAGAGCGTCTATAATAGACTTCAAAGGAAGCTGGGAAGATCAGCTTCATTTGGTGGAATTCGCTTACAACAACAGTTATTAGGAGAGCATCAAGATGACTCCATTTGAAGCGTTGTATGGCAGAGCGTGCAGAACTCCAGTGTGTTGGGATGAAGTCGGAGAAAGGAAGATAACAGGCCTAGAGTTAGTTCAGCAATCAGTAGATGCCGTGGCAGTGATCAGAGACAGATTGAAGACAGCGCAGAGCAGGCAGAAGAGTTATGCAGATAAGCGCCGAAGGTCTTTGGAATTCCAAGTTGGTGATCACGTTTTTCTGAAAGTGTCACCAATGAGGGGAACTTCGCGCTTTGGTAAGAAAGGAAAACTGAGTCTGAGGTACGTAGGTTCGTTTGAGATTCTTGAAAGAATCGGAAACCTAGTGCATGACGTCTTTCACGTGTTGATGTTACGGAAGTACAAGCCTGACCCGACCCACGTGCTCAATTTCGAGGAATTGGACGTGGATGACCGTGTGTCATACGTTGAAAGTCCGGTTCAGATTGTCGATCGTAAATATCAAGTTCTGCGTACAAAGACCATCCCGTTGGTCAAAGTGGTCTAGCAACACCACGGCATTGAAGGAGCGACTTGGGAGACTGAAGAATCGATGAGACAGTTGTACCCCTACCTTTTTGAACAAAGTTTAATGGTTTAAATTTCGAGGACGAAATTTTTATAAGATGGGAAGAGTTGTGACATTCTGAAATTCGACCCCGTTTCGATAAAGTGAAATGGGCATTTCGTCGGCGTGCCTATGGCCTTTTTCTCTGAGCTGATCACTCACGAGTTAACTAACCTATTGGGTGAAGCCGTTAAGGGATGTATCAGCTGTAAAATCCCTAAAAGCTACCTAATTGGTTGGATTGAGCTAAAATCACGTCCGATCGATTTTTAACCACAAAATTGAACTCGATTTCGGGAATTGAATTTTAAGCGCATCATAATTCTTATTTTTAGGATCCTGTCTCATCGCTCGTCAATTTATTAACGAGTCCGAAATTTCAATAAAGAAATTACCGGAAGAAAATTGAAGCCCAAAAGAAAATAGAAAGGAAAAAGGAAATGAGAAAAGGAAAATTTGCATAAAGGTATTATGTAATTTATTTTTCCTTTTTCTCTCTCCCCCTTTTTCTTTCTCTCCCCTTTTCCTCTCCTTTTTCTCTTTTTCTTTCTTTTCTTTCTCTTTCCTCTCCCCTTTTTCCCTCCCCTTCGTGCGATTCCCCCCACCGCCCATTCTCTCTCTCTCTTTCTTTTTACTCTTTGACCGGTCAATGCATATCTCTCTCTCTCTCTCTCTCTCTCTCTCTCTCTCTCTCTCTCTCTTCTTCGCGGAAACCAGAAATGGAGGAAGGACAACAGCTCGCCGAAGACCACCGCCCGCTCACCGCTCGTCCCGCCGCCGCACCGCACGCCCGCGCCCGCGCTCGTGTGCGCGCCGCTCACCGCCGTGCACCGCCAGCCCTTTCCTCCGCTCAAGCATTCCTCCCCCGAGCGGATCCGCGTGAACCAACTCTGTCCAACCCCCGTCCGGCCGTCTCCGGCCACCGCCTAGCCCTGCCGGACCTCCCCTGCGACCCCCTCGCCCTCCGCCGGTTTCCCCTCGCCGCCTTAGCCGCCGGAGCAGCCCCGATCCGCCTGTTCAGCAGACCCACGAAGTGGGTATCTAGCACTTCGGGCCCGCTTTTGGGCCGTTTCTCGGCCCCGAACCCAAGCCGTGCTTTGGGAATAATCGTTCCTCGCGTCGCCGCAGTCGGATTGATCCGATTTGAGCGCAATTTGGTGAGTAATCTCATTAATCCAGGATTAGTGGCTAATTATGCTTAAGATTGGTTTAGATTTAATTAATTATGTTTAGGTTGTTAGATTAGATTAAATTAGCAATTATTAGCCAATTGTGATGCGAATTAGATAAATCGAATGTGTAATTGGCAAGTAGACATGGTTATTGGAAGTGTCTCGGGATTTTTCCTGACCGCTTGGTGGGCTCCAATTAGGCTTTTCGGGCCTAAGTGGATTTTTTTGTATTTAAATATTAATTTTCGGAATTAAATTAAATAATTATTTATTTTCTGAAAATTCAACTGAGATGGCCTGGAACCGGAAAATTATGCTGATGACCGTGGTAAGTCCGTTTATTTAATCGAGCTCTATTTTGAGCTAAATTGAATTTTTAGTAATTAATAATTAATTTTAATTAATTAATTATTTTTCGGAAATTAAGATTTTGATGGCCGACAACCGAAATCTCGTGCTAATCGTCAGGCGCAGTCCGTTTATTCATTTGAGCTCCACGTTGTATGGAATTGAATAAATTGTGATATTTTAGGGATTTACACTAAATTGATTGGAATTGATTGAGATTGAATTGTTGATTGGTAAATGGCCAAGTATGTTATTCGGTATTTATAATGCTTTGTTGAGTTGGTTGAATTATTTGATTGAGAAATCGTTGGCATTGGTTGTCAGTATTGAAAGTAAATTGGTAACCACTTGAAAGAGGACATGTGGGCTCGGTGAATTGGAATGTCACCTGGAGAATGCACGTGAGTTCAGTGGTTGAATATGTTACCTTGGCGAAAAGGTTGCCTGAGAGAATGCACGTGGCTCGGAGACTCGGTATGTCGTCCTGGAGAATGCACGTGGCTCGGTGACAGAATTTGGCATCTAAAAGGGCACGTGGCTCGGTGAATTGATGCATCACTTTGGTGAGATAGCACCTAAGAGAATGCACGTGGGCCCAGGCATCTAAAAGGACACTTGGCTCAGTGATCTGACGCGTCACTTTGGTAAGCAAGTACCTTAGAGAATGCACGTGGGTCCAGTATTCGGAATGGCATCTAAAAGGGCACGTGGCTCGGCGATCTAATGCGTCACTTTGGTAAGCGAGTACCTTAGAGAATGCACGTGGGCCCGGGCATCGTAAAAAGGACACGTGGCTCGGTGGCTTGATGTACCACCTGGGCGAAGAGGTCGCCTTAGAGAATGCACGTGGGTCCGAGGTTTGAGGCACGTGGCTCGGAGACTTGGAAGGTCGTCCTGGAGAATGCACGTGGCCTAGCTTTTAAATATCCCACAGTGGGGATTGAATTGTATGACATGTAATCGACTGGTTCGATTTGAGGCCAAGGTAAGTCCTCTGCCATGTGCGTGTTTAGGCAGCCTTTAGTATAATGGTTTACTAATTGGGCTTAGTGGGGTAGAACTCACTGAGACGTAGTCTCATCCCAGTTTGGGGAAAACCATTTCAGGACCCCGCTGAAGAGCTAAGGAGGAGGAATCCGAGAAGGAGAACTCAGAGGTGAGATCTGAAGAAAATGATTTTTTGAAAGAAGAAGACAATTCTGAGAGGGGCCTTGAGTACGGCCTAGTTCATCAAAGTTTCTGTCTTCTTTTGAGATCTCCGTTTTGATGTGAATAGTTATGAAGTGAATTGTGGTTTGTATAAAAAATTGGTTATAAATTTCAATATGAAAAATATGGCCGTGCTTTTCTATCCCATCGTTTTATTGTCTGGGGATTTTAACTGCTTCCGCATGTGCTTAAAAATGAAAGGGTCGGCGATACATTATCCTGGGATATCGCATTATAAAATCGACCAAGTGAGACGGATGTGTGCGTGCTTGAGGATCGGGGCGTGACACGCATTCTTGATGAAGAAAATGACAAAATAGAAGAAAATTCTAGAACTCCCTCATTTAATGAGAATGATGACTCACCACTTTGGATAGTTACGAAAGATTCGCCCAAATTCATGAGGTCTTGGTAAGGCACCAAGCATGTTGATTTCCATAGTTCAAGTGGACATGGGGACTTTGTGCTTGGTGTTGAATCAAATTGCGAGCCGAGGTTCATTCTCGATACATGTGTATTCACATTAGGTTGGAGCTGAGATTCGTCAAGCTCGAGATCGTCACTAAAGTGAGGTGTACCCGAGCCTCGAGGTCTAGGATCGGTATTGAGGCGTGCCGTTTCCGAGCCTTGTTCGGTGCAGGGATCGATGCTAAGTGATTGGTTCAAGTTATGGACCAAGGATCATTCTCGGCATACTTATTAGTGTAGTGCAAGAACTCATGACACACACGAATGAATGAGCACGCCTTCGGGCTATGCATGTGTTGGCTAAGAGAAAATATAAGAGCCGGCTTGTATGATGCATTTATGTATTCACTTAAAGAGGAAAAAACGTCCATCGTCACATAGCATTGGCAGCAATGCCTCGTTCATTAAACGGAATGCCTTGGTTGAGCTAGGAAACCCCTGAAAGTATGAGAAATCCTTAAAAGTATGGGATGCCTGGCTTGATGGCTAGATGCCTTGGTTGTGCCAGGAAGCGCTGAAAGTATGGGAAGCCCCTGAAAGTATGGGATGCCTGGCTTGATAGCCAGATGCCCTAGTTAAATCAGGAAGCCCTTAAAAATATGGGATACCTGGCCTCAGGGCGGATGCCCAGCCTATGGCCGGAAGCCTCTAAAAGTATGGGAAGAACCGTTTATATGGTTAATGAACTTATTGAACATGTTACCATGTGATGTTGATAAACTTGTTTGGCGAAATAGCTTATTTGATAAGTTGAAAGTGGATCACATGTAGTTAGTCGAGAGGTGGCAATAGACTTGCGATTGTTCTGCCATCACCACTATTTGCGAGTGTTGTACTTGCTGGACTTTGATGATGAGATGCTTTTCTAGTAGAGAATTATGAATTTTACTTAGTGAGTTTCCTCAAAACTCACCATTCATCTTTTAGTCTTATAGGCATGGAAGTCTCACGTCAGTTTTGGGAGTTGTAGTCATGCTAAAAGAGATAGAATTTCCCTTGGCCTAAGTGAAAACTTGTATTGTGATGTAAAAGAAAAGAGGGTCCATAGAGAAAAAGGGCTTGTAAAAGTACCATTATAATATACATTAGTGTGCTCTATGTGATATATGTCCTAGTCTTCCAGTTGTTGTTTGTCCAAAAGGTTAATTGTTCATGTTTCCACATGTGCATGATAACGAGATAAAAAGAATTGGGATGGCAACAAGCTTGGGACAACGTGAAAATAACCCTTGCCGCTCATGACCTTGGAGATGGAGTTGGGGTCATGATAGTATGTGTGACCTTTTGTGCATCATCGTGCCTTGAGCAGATTTGAATGTGATATGGTTTGATGTTTTTCAGTCTTGTAGGCATGGAAGTCTCGCATAAGTTTTGGGAGCTGTAGTCACGCTAAAGGAGATAGAATTTCCTTTGGTCTATGTGAAAATTTGTATTGTGATGTAAAAAAAAAAGAGGGTCCGTAGAGAAAAGGGCTTGTAAAAGTACCATTATAATATACATTAGTGTGCTCTATGTGATATATGTCCTAGTCTTCTAGCTGTTGTTTGTCCGAAAGGTTAATTGTTCACATTTCGCATGTGCATGATAACGAGATAAAAAGAACTGGGATAGCAATGAGTCTGGGATGTTGTGAAAATAACCCTCGTCGCTTGTGACCCTGGAGATAGAATTGGGGTTGTGACAGTATGTGTGACCTTTTGTGCGTCATCGTGCCTTGAGCGGATTTGAATGTGATATAGTTTGATGTCTTTGACTGACTGAGCAAATTTGTGATGTATATATGATAAGTGGAGATCGTGGCATCCAAAGGGCGGGCAAGGGGTGGCTGATAATCTGCAATTTTTCTTTTCTATCTTTGTTTTTTTCCTTTCCTTTCCTTTCCTTTTTTTTTTTTTTTTGTTTTTGTATTTTCCTCTGCTAATTGTCAGGGTCTCAGGGATGGACATAAATGAAGTTAATTCTTTAAGTGGAAGAGTTTATAATAGGGCTAATACCCTAAAAAACCCTAAACTGGTACACTTGTGACAAATTTACCCCAAACTATTTTTTTGACAATGAAAAACCCCAAACTGGTATACCTGTGACAAATTTACCCCAACTGACTATAAAAAACCTTAAACTGGTATATTTATGACAAATTTACCCCAAACTAATTTATTTGACTGGAAAAAACCCCAAAATAGTAAATTTGTGACAAATATACCCTATGTTAAATTGAATTAATACCAAAAAAAAAATCACAAAAATTGTAAACGGTGACAAATGGAGCGTAAAATCCTAAATTGGTATACCGGCCAACCGTCACGTGTCATTTAACTTAATAATTTGAGAATAAAATTTAACGAAAACTAACATATGGTAAATTTGTCACAAGTGTACTAGTTTGGGGTAAATTTGTCAAATGTATACCAGTTTGGGGTTTTTGGTGGTCAAAAAAATAGTTTGGGGTAAATTTGTCACAAGCGTACCAGTTTTGAGTTTTTTAGGGTATTAACCCTTTATAATATCTCAAGTTTTTTTGTGATATCTTAAATCATACATCCTATAGGAGAGGTCCTATATAGTGTGTAGACCTCAAAAGGACATGTCTCATTTCAAATAAGTCAAATACCAATAAGAGTGCTTCAAAAAATCACACAAGGTAAAGACTATTCAAGTGTGGGTATTGACTTATGAGTTACTCAATAACACATCTCCTAATAGATGTAGAAAAGGACTTGGGTGGGTCATAAGCTTCTCGCTTAAACAGCTAACGTCATTGTAGGGGTGTTGGTCTGTATAGCTCAGGGATACTTTCCCTATTTGATGTCTCACTCCATCCATTTGTGCACCATTTGTCATTTTAGAATCCAAGCCATAGTTTCTATCATTACTGAAATGTGTGGTTGACAAAAACGACTTGCTTGCAATATTTATTGAATTTTTTTATAACTTTTTTATAATTTTATAATTTTTATTTTTTCTTTCTTTTCTTTTCCCATTTCTTCTTCCCTTTGTCGATGGCTAGGCTCTAGCTATAGCCAGGTCAACTGGCCTTGCCTACCTCAGGCGAAACATGGTTGAGTGAGGGTGAACCCCCGGCAAGGCTCGCCCTCGCTCTGGTGAGGCCTAGCGAAGATAATAAGATCCAATGAGGCCAGTCCTCACCCAAGCTAGGGTGGCTTTGTTGAGTGTCAGCTGGGTGAAGGCGATGCAGGGTGAGTTAACCTTGGCCTAAGCGAGGGCCAACCTCATTAGATTTGGCAAAGGGAGCCCTCACCTTGGCGAGTGTCGACCTCGCCCAAGCTAGATTTGGCGAGGTCGGCCTTTGCCCGGTTTGGGCAAGTGTTTGTCTCGTCGGGCCTCACTTGGGGGAGGACTCCCCTTTCCCAATTGAGACTTACTTGTGGCGGGCTAGGCTAGCTCACCTAGCCATTGCTCATCGTTAGAGGCCGGCCTATCATGACCGACTCCATCTCCAGGGTTGCGAGAACAACAAGAGTGAGTTAATGACTCAGTAAGTAGAAATCTCTAATTCTCCCATAGGAGGACATCTCGCCGTTGATTGTCGGATACAAGGTCACCACCCACTTGTTGATCGCAAATCAATAGCAAGGTTCATGCCTTGCCTTGCTTATGCATATGAAAGGCCCTCAACCATCTATGTGCTTTCAAGAATCAAAGACAAAGAGTTAGTGCATATGAACAAGATTTTCAAAGATTTGTGACTTATGATCATTTCAGTCATAAAAAGGAATACTCGCATCTCATGAAACTTATTCAAGCACTAAATGACCCAATTCAAATATATGCTCAAATTGATGCAAGGGCTTAACAATACATATCAAACAAACCAAGCTTTTGCAAGCATCACATGTGGCACCTCTCGACGGCCCTCGAACCATTCGGGTCGCCACAGTCCGCTTACCTTTCTTCTTTCCCTTATCACATGTCACTCTGATACCATTTCAAATTGTAGCGGGTCCATACAACCTGGGGGTTTACATTTTTTTTAGATCGGTCCCTTGTGCAATTCATATAGCGAAAGCATATCCATCAACTCCCCTCATTATATTCAGAAAACAATGCACACCAACTAAGACATTTATAGGTAAAAGCCAAACACTTTTATTTACTTAAACCAGATGGACATCATTCATCGGTACATCAAAATGCTGTAGTCTTCTATACTCGGCTATACTTCGAAAGATGACCGACATCTCTTCCAACAGTCGTATACTTAAAGTCCATCGATCATTGTTGGCATCCAAAAGTTCCTTCCTTTGCTATCCTCCTCCTCACGATCATGTCCAATCACTTGATCCATCCACCGATGGCAGTGGCAGCAGAGGTATCTTATCTAGTCTGAAATGTTGGTTTCCGAAGGGGTGAGCATAGCCACTCAGCAGGTAAATGACCAAATAAACCACTCAATGCATCACACAATACAATCATATCAATCATAGCATAACACATGTCATTCATGCATCCATGCATAACTTACCTTGAAACCATGCACATGTCATTATACCGCATGTACATACATCCTCATGTAATCATCACCATCATGTCATACATGTACTATCATGCCATAGGTGCATATAAATCCATGCACTCACCATCATCATGTCACATATACCATCATGTCATAGGTGCACATACATCCATGCACTCACCATCATCATGTCATATATATACCATCATGCATACATCCATGCACTCACCATCATCATGTCTCATATACCATCATGCCATAGGTGCACATACATCCATGCACTCACCATCATCATGTCACATATACCATCATGCCATAGGTGCACATACATCAATGCACTCACCATCATCATGTCATATATATACCATCATGCCATAGGTGCACATACATCCATGCACTCACTATCATCATGTCACATATACCATCATGCCATAGGTGCACATACATCCATGCACTCACCATCATCATGTCATATATATATACCATCATGCCATAGGTGCACATACATCCATGCACTCACCATCATCATGTCACATATACCATCATGCCATAGGTGCACATACATCAATGCACTCATCATCATGCACTCATGCATACATGATGCCATACCATGCATAATTCAATTTCAATTTTCCGATTTTATTCTTTCATTTTGGGTCACCACATTTCTCTTTCCCGGGACCAATATTTGCATCCCACATTTATCTCTCGCACCCAACCTAGCATCGCGAGGAACCTCCGGGCACGTATTTAAAATATAACCGGGCATTCGGCACACACCTCCAGGCATCTTGTATCCCAACTAGTATCACGAGGAATCCCCTCGGCACACACCTCCGGGGCTTTCGGACTTACCTACCAACATACCACCAGGATTCCCCCCTTGGAATTACGTACCATATACCACCGGCATCTTGAAACTCCTAAGAACCCTCAGGGCATGCATCATGATACAACTGGGCATCCGGTACAAACCTCCGGGCATGTATCATGACACAATCGGGCATCCAACATTTACACTCCCTAGCCAAGCATCCCGACACTTCCGGGGCATCGTCGGCTCACACCTCTGACGGCCTTCTCATTTATCATAGTTCATATTTACAATTATGGCTCAATTTCAATATGGCATGTGATATGATGGCAAACAAAATCATTTTCAGCATTTGATTCTTATATGCATTTCCAATCATCATCATATATGCAGTAAGGTCCATTCACTTATGACAATACAATCCATGGGGTCCATGCAACATAGAATAATCCATACATCATGACCTTTTTGAAATTTACCAAATTCCAGCTTGCACAATTTCGGAAAACACATAAATTAAATATCCATATGATCTTCAAAAATTATAAAATCAGAACATGTGATAGAGAAGACATAAATATAGCAACTCCATGAAGAACACATGCCCAAAAGAAATTCACACAAAAAGGTATAGCTCACACAATACAGCATGCAAAATTCGGATAAAATCAGATTGCGCAGTTCTTGAAATATTTCGATTAAAATACCCTAATGACCTCCCAAAATTATGAAATTTTACCAGATTATAGTCAAGACCGTAAGATAGATTTTTCATGAAGACATATAGGCCAGATTCGCTCTAGATAATTAACTATAGATGGACGAAGCTACTGTTCCTAGTACCGAACAGTCCAGTTTAGCTGTCTCCAAAAAATCGAGGTTTTGCCTACTTATCTTCCTTCATTTCCTCTGAATTTTTTATATGTTTTACCTCAAGAGGTCCACTACAACTTTCATTAAGGGATCTAGGTGAGATTCTCAAAGGATATTCACCTTATAGTCCACGAATTTGAGTATGTTAGTCTTCAGGATGTTCTCTACAACTTTCATGAAGAAGTCGAAGTGAAATTCTAGGTAAAAAGTGACATGCAACACACAAAACCACCAAGAGGTCAACAAAATAGTTCCAGATCTAGTGCTTTCGTAGAGGGAGGGTTTCCTCCCTTAAAACTCAGCCATTTTGTCTCAAATTTTAGTATGTTATACTGTGAGATGTTATCTACAACTTTCGCGAAGAAGTCGAAGCCAAAATCCGACTCAAAACCCGCATGCAAGCCTCTACAACAATCTGGGTCATGCGGTATACTCGAAAACAGAATGCTGTTTCAAAAACAACACACTCAAAGCTTCGGTTTCTCACAACCTAAACGTCCGAGATTCATCACCATTCAAACACACATGCAAGACACACATGCAAGAGCAGAATATGGATCCCAACTTGCCTTTGTACCGAGCTACAGCAAGCACGACGAAGGGCGACGAACGAGCGGACGGATGACCGGACCTTCCTCCTTTGCGCGTCCTCTTCCCCTCTCTCTCGGTTCCTCACTCTCTCGGTAGCTCTCTTTCCCTCTCTTTGCTTGGACAACAACCCCCCATAACCGGTCACTCTCCCTTTTATTTCCCTTTCCTTTAATCATTGCAGCTGCATGTGGCCGCCCAAGATGGCCAATGGGGGTAGCCACACCTTGCGCAACCTCCATGCCACTTGGCAGCTTGCATGCAAGGCTTATGGGCTTCAAGGTTTGGGCCGGTCGACCAAGGGGCTAGCGTGGGCTGGTTGGACGGGCTTTTGGGCCTAAAAAATCAGCCCACCCTCGCCTATTCCTATTCCATTTAATCCTTATTTAAATAAACTTCTAATTTCAACTTATAAGCCCACAAAAATTTATAATTTAAATCAATAAAATTCTACTTATAAAGTGCACGACCAAGAATAAGATTTCTATATCAATTTGCACTTTAATAAATCCTTGCGTCACTTGAAGATACATCTCCATCCAAGCAATCATCCTTTACAATGCTCGGCCTTAAATTAATTGAAATTCGTCAACTTAATGGCTAATACAAAATCAAACGGCACTTCCATTACCTAATCATGGTTCATGGTATATCCAAGGGTTGTCATGAAATTTTGGGATGCCACATCACACATGTATCAATCATGGACCACACGTGGACTTTCATTTTTCTTTTTCAATGTCATATTAGTCGAAATTAATCGACTCTTCCGGTAACAACCGAGCATCGGTCCCCTCATTGGCAACCAACATTGTCTCAATCTCATTATTAGGACGGCATCCAGGGTGACCTCCAAGCATCGGCCTCACTTGGGCCGGCATCGTCCACGATCTCAATATCGGGACGGCATCTAAGGCTTTACCCTAAGCAACGACCCGACATCCCTCAGCGTCGGCATATAGGTCCATCATGTGTCCATGCATTTCAAGCATCAACCAAATCATGTTATGTTTAAACTCTTAGTTGAATAAAAGGCCCGAAGGCGTGCCATGCAAGGTGAACTGATGAACGACTCGTGACCTTCACTCGGAACCATTTGCCCAGGCTTTAGCATTGTCCATAGTCATCGAGACCTCTCCTCGACATCCGGGCGTGCTTGACACTCATGGAGGATCATGAACTTACTTAATGCAACAACAAGCAATAGAGACACAACAAGCATAACAATACAAAGCCAAGATAAACAAACGATGACATGATCCTAAAATTGATAAGCATAGCACATTGCCTTATCGAAGAGTTAGGAAAGTCTATTTACTACTTTTTAGACCTAGCTCCAAGATGCTTATTTGGTGGTCGGTCGGCGCCTAGGGCAGTTTGGAAGAGAAGGGTGTGAAAGAGAGGGGAAGAAGGGAGAAGAAAGGAGAGAAAGACTCATCCTTAAAATGTGAGGATGCCTTCTCCTATTTATAGGTCTTTTCCTCTCAGATTTTTATGCAAACTCATGACTATGTCTAAATGACGAGTTAGCCTACTTACCTTCCCAAGTTGGCGCCTAGGTCCTTTGGTGTTGGCTTGTGATTGATCCACCTATTTGCTTGCTCTCCAAGCCTCACTCTAGGCTCATTATTGCCTATGGTGCCCAAGGGACACATAAGCCCCTTTAATGCCTAATGTCTTCTTCTAATTGGTTGGTCCTCACCTTGTTCACCAAGGCTACAATCTAGGGCCATCATAACCTAAGATTTATCTAAGATTTGATCATCAACAAACTTGGACTTTGGACAATTTGTTTTCCAAGTTAAACACATGAGCATGTGACTCATTAAGCTCATTAGTTAGCTAGCTTCCAAAAGCATTTAATACATTCTTATCTTCAAGCCAAGAAGACTCTAATTGGCTTCTTCCTCTAGTTAGGCATGCGGCTTCCCTCCCCTCCAAGTTGGGCATGTGGTTCTCTCATTCTAAGGCAAAAACAGTTTTGAGTAACTTTCAAAATTAGTACTATTACCTCATGAAACGGACTCAAAAATTATATAATTTTTATATGTTGTAAAGAAGACCTTAGAAAAAAAAATTTATGAAGGAATCCAAGCCAAATTTATTCTGTGGAAAGAGCAACAAATCATTGAATACAACCCAAAAATTCATCTGTTGAGTAGATTCAATGATCGTGAGATAAAGACTCATTTCGAAATCCAAATCTTCAAAAAAAAAATCTTTAAAATTTTAATATATTGTAGATATGGATGAAACTTAAAACTTTTGTGAAGGAAGCATGTCCAAATTCATAAGGGAAGATTTTATAAAAATTTGAGAAAGCAACTTGGTTACCATTTTTACTATACTGGGCAAGTTCTGTATAGTAATTGATTGGGCCTTTGTCCCAACCATTTCAACTTTAAAAAAATGTGAAATTTAAACATGTTATAGATCAAGATGTTTTGAACAACTTTCATGATGAAGCTTCTCCAAATTCATAACATAAGAAGCTCTATAAAATTGACAAACAACAAAGGTCTAGAAATTTCGAGAATTAAATGAGGTAAATTCCAGTTGAAAAGAGGAGTGTTCCCACTTGGCCTTGAATCAAGGGTCATCCATGGCTATACAATCTTATCTCCCAAGATCCTAAGTAGGCTCTATACTAGGTTGGACACTTGTCTCGGTTATTTATTGGCTAACGTCCAAAAGAGATAAGGTAGATTTATCTTGATCCAAAGTTGGACTTGTCTTGGCCTTCTCCTCTCTCTCTCTCTCTCTCTCTCTGTGTGTGCATGTGACCTCTCCTTTGTAGGTTCCAAAGTCTACCATTCACACTTAGATCCCACGATATTAATGGACCTAGGCTATAGGGATATCATTTTCTCCACTTTATTTAATACGTTCACATTTGTTCACATTTCTTTACATTTGTTCACACTTGTTTATCCAAGAAATTTTAATTATCCAAGGCTGAGGTGTCCCCTTCATTAATGACTTTAAATCCAAATCTAATCTTATCTTCTAATGTAAAGTCCCAACATGCCAAGTGTCTGTGCTCCTTAATTTACTATATGACGAAGGCATTAAATGTAACCTGGAAAATATCTAAGTTCTGAAGGCCTTGTCATTTTGGACTAATCAAATTTGACCACGATCGACTATCTTATTTGGCTTGGAGTTCATGACTAAGACATGATCGGAGGAAGCAAACACAAGCGGGCTTAACTGGTGATACTAAGTTTGGACTTCTCTTTTACCATGTAAAGGGCTCGGAGTTGAGCATGTTACACGGCCATAGGCAAAAGGAAGAAGAAAGTGAAAAACAAAGAAAGCAAAAAGTAAAAAAATAATCAAAATTTCAAAAAATTTCAAAAAATATTAAAATATTATTAGAAATTGTCCACGTCAATACTAATCAGGCCGCATGGTACCGTTGGTATTCACATCGTGAATTCCAATCAAAATGGATGAACTCAATTGACAAAACTAAAAGATTTATGACTGAATTTACAAAATTGAAAGTCTTATGATTGATTTGGCAAAAGTACAATATTCATAACTTTTTGAATAATTTTTCCTATTAGATACATATAATTTATTAAGTAGTTCAGATCGACATGATACTTTTCTAAAGCAAGAATTAGAGCCCTCAGATTAGTTTATCTCTATTATGTACGAGAAAAGGGAGACAATCTGATCATTCTCATCCCAAACGTGAGAAGAGTTTAGCCGGATGTCATTGGAGGGAATATGCACATTTTAAATGGGACCAAAGGGACAGACTCAAGAAAAAAGAATAATAATAATGGGACCAAAGGGATTCATATTTTCAAGGTAAATCTGGAGCATGGACACCATACTTGGAACCAACATTTGGGTCCCATGTCCAAACCTAGAATTTTGAGTCCAAATGTCGATACCTAGTCATATTTTAAAAAATGTTTTTTGATATTTCAAAGAGGAAATCATTTTTCTGAATTTAATCATAAATTTTCTGTTGATTAGGAAAATATTTTTCGCAAAACGAACGTAACCTTAATCTAAACTATAAAAAAAATGATTAGTCACACGCATTTGCAGTGACCACAGGTCAGACAGGGATTCATTGACTGCTAGACATTCGCAATGGGTAAGATCGACAGAGAAGATTGAAGACGGTTGCTTGAATGGTCGGCGGATTTTGGAGATCAGTTTTCCATAAGAAGTATACAAAGGGAGAACAGAAGAGGAACAGGCACGCACAATATCGATTCATGAACAAGAAAATGCTCTTAAAGAGTACAAAGGAAGCGACAATGAGAAATCAAAACACCCACAACAATTGAACATGCTTAGGGCAACCTAGACAAACGAAACTCATGAATAAGATTTAGAAACTGGCAGCACACTCAACCCTCAACAGCGACACAAAATCTACGGTCACACAGCATTTTTATTGCTACATTGGTCCAGCCATTTTGAAACACGGGGGAGATCTCATTCAGTGTTCACCAGCGAAGCATGCATCTTACTCGTCTATACCCAGAGGAATGGTTCTCCATTGGCCAGGCCTCCATCGTGTAAAATAGACTTTTAGTTTGTCCTTTGATTTTCGATAATCATCTGGTACCATCATGTAGAATTCACGAGACATGTCAAAAAACTCGAGCGCTTTGAGTGTGGGAATGATTTGTTCGATGCCAGTGGGTATCCTTTCCAGCCATTGACAACGGCTGATGGTCAGGTCTTCAAGACACGGCATTGTTCCCTCCTCCAAACTCATTGATCTAAGCCTCCCTAATTCATCAAGCAGTAAAATCTTGAGCTTCGGAAACTGCCCATTCTTGAAATCCAATTGTCTTCCATTGTAAGCCCGACGTAGTTCCAGCTCTATTAGTTCGGGCAATTTTCCAAGTGTTGTGAGGAGATCTTCCTCCTGCTGGGTTGCTCCCTCCAGATTACTCCATCTTAATACCATCTTTGTCAAATTATGGAGGGATGATATCCAATTCGGTAGCCTATCCAAACGGCCATGCAAGTAGAGACGTTTAAGAAACTCAGGAGGTGAAGATAGGTGATGGAGATTAAGTATCCCGTCCTCGTCAAACGCATGTAGATTGAGGGACTCTAGCCCCTTTAACTCCTCAAGGGAACTGCACAACCTCTCGCCATCTTCCTTTCTCAACTTGGTGATTCCCAACCGCATTAATTTTGTCAGAGTCCCAAGATCTTTCAATATGCTATCGTCTGCTTCCACGAAACAGAGCTTTTCTAGTCTCTTGAGCCCTTCGATACTGCATAATGCCTTGAAGCCAATTAGGTTGTAGCTTTCCATCAGAGGGTCTTTCTCGTGATGATAAATCAGGATGTGACGAATCCTTTCAAGTCCTCCAACCTCCTTTGGCAATTCAGTGACCAAGCTACGTTTAAGATCCAAAAATTCTAGATGAGCAAGTCTTTTAATGGAGCTTGGGATTACTTTGATTGAGGTATCCCTGAAGTACCTCAGAAGGGTTGACTCAAACAATGCATCTCGAGTGATCTGCGGAGGTATACCTGTCAGATCCAACACTTTGAGAAGCTTAACATTGCATGGAAACCACTGATTCTCAGAAGTCTCCGATGGTGAAGCTTCAGACATTGTTGCCTTATCCTTATTGGAGGAGACATTGAACATGAATAATGAACGAAGTTGAGAGAGTTTCTCTTCATTCAAATCTTTGAATATTCCTCCCTGGACAGATAGGTATCTTACCCTTTCAGGCAAGTTGGTGCAGCCCTCGCTAGTTATCCTTAATAGGTTGAGACGGTCGGTCAATGAAACAATAATCTCTCGCACAAAGCTATCCACTCGGAATGTTGAGAGCTCTCCATCTCTTCTTGTTTCCACCGGGTGGATCCACTTTTTACCGAGAAGTTCTTGGATAAAATACTCTGCTCTGTCAAGTTTGAGAAATCCTTCTGCCATCCATAAACGAGAAATTCTCATTCGACTGATTGGGCTATTCTCCGGGAAAATGCTCAAGTACAAAAGGCAGGAGCCAAGTTCATGGTCCTGGTAAATGGTCTTCAATACTTGCTGGATAAGGTGAAGTTCATAAGAAGGGTCAAACAAGGGGATCATCGACTCCCCTTCATCATCTCTTATTTTCTTGTTGCGCAAGAGATGACTGAACAAATTGATTGCCTCAGGCAGTTTCTCGCACTTGCTAACAATATCTTGGCGAAATTCCTTCACTGAAGAAGGAACACCCCGTTTTGGGAATGTCTTCAAACAGAAAAGCGCCCATGACTCTTCTTCAGATAGATCCTTTATCTCATAAGTTTTCAATTGATGGCCATCCTGGTGGGTACCGCTGCACCATGGACCCAGCTCACGCCTAGCTATAAAGATCACTCCGCCTGTCTTGACTAAATGCGAGACATTTTGGAAAGTTTTGAAAGTGCTCTGATCGACTAAGTTAGCGACCACAATTAGGCATCTTTCCTTTAGCAGTAGGGAGATTATTTGTGGCTCTAACATCTCATCATTCACGTCAGAGACACTCAAATGATCGGGGACGGGTGCCTTCTTCCTTAAAAGAAGCTGCAGAAATATTTCATGGCGGATCAAGTCAGGATCATTCATTGGTGGAACGCTTATCCAGGCGATTGTACCAAAATGCTTCCTCAACTGGACATCTTCACACACCTTCCTGACCAAGGCCGTCTTCCCTGACCCTGGCCTTCCAGTTACCAACACATTCTTTGTTCCGGAGGAGTCCTTCAGAAGCAACTGGATCAACCGCTCCTTATGGCGTTTGAATACGACCAGCTCGCCTCCTTGGATCAGAACTGAATCCTCTAGAGCAGAATTTCCTTCTTCTTCTTTCTGTTTTTGGTCGTATTTTTCTTCTTCCTTAAGGTCTTCAAGAAGTTTGCGATATTTATTGGCTATGTCCCGAATTTGGGGTGGAATTTCCTCCAAAAACCTGTACCAATCTTGGAATGCAAAAGTTTCCTCCAAAGACGTGTGTTGATCCGGATTGAAAATGATCTTGGAGGGAAGTCGTGGAGCTTGAAAAAGAGGGACAATCGAGTACCAGCCAAACAAACGGAACATCTTTTGTTTAACCCCCTTCAACTTATTGAGCAGATCCTTCCTGGTTTTGCGCCAGCGATCATTCATTTTGTTAGGGTCCAGTCGCTTGACAATCTCCCTCAGGTTTGACAACGAAGGACGGATGCGTTTAATGACCTGCTCTTCTTCAGCGGCGAAGTCCACCCGAGAACAAAAGCGTTCGAGCTCATCAAGTGTAAAGACCTCGCTTTTCTCTGCTGTTCTTCTGGCAATTATCTTTCCTTGCCGTCGCGCCGATGCAGAGACCCCAAATTCAGCCGTTGTAGCTGCGTTCTTGTCGGGTTTGGTGGACTGGAGAAAATCAAGGATACCCCCCATCAAGCTCGACCAGGAATGAGAGCAATGAGGGTCGATCGTCGAGAAAGGCCACTATCATCAAAATTCAGATCAGGGTCTTCAAGGCATATTCGAAGTCAAGATGCAGAGGGCGAGATTAGGTTGAATGTGTAACACCAAACTCTGGATGGTCCAGAGATCACGCAACATGTTTTTTCCTTCGACTGTCAGCGTAAATTGGTGCCACATTGGTCCTGCTTGGGGCTAGGGTGATGGATATGCCAATAGTTGACGCTGGCAAAACAAAGAGGATCAATGGTTGATAATATTTTGGGCATAGTGACGGAGCATATGATATAGGGAAAATTCTAATAAAAGGCCCCAAGTACCATCATTTTTTAAAATAAGGCCCAAAGTGAATTTTGTTTTAAATAAGAGCCTAACTTGGTCAAGAACATTTTCGTCATTTTCCTTTTTTCTTTTTTTCTTTTTTTTTCTTGTTCTTTTTCTTTCTTCGCTAGTGGCCAGCTAGCCATCGAGATGCCCACAGAGGGCTAGGCGAGGCTAGCCCTCGCTAAATCCGATGAGGGCCATCCTCATCGGCCACAGGCGAGGGGAGAGTCGTCCCTCGCAGTCATCAGTGAGGTCGACCCTTGTTGGCCCCAAGCGAGGGCTTCATGCCCATTATCGGTAGTGGGTGAGGGTTGTCGAGCCCTCGCTAGCTGCGGGCTAGGGCTTATAGGCCGACCCTTGCCAGCTAGATCTGGCAAGGGTGGCCTTACTTATGGCCAATGAGGGCCATCAAGCCCTTGCTGGCTGCAGGTGAGGGTTGATAGGCCCTCGCCAGCCTTTACCAATGGCTGACAAGGTCGGCAAGCCCTCGTCGGCTATGGGCAAGGCCAACCTCGCCAGATCTGGCGAGGGTCGGTCTTGCCTTTGCTAGCTACAAGCGAGGGCTTATAAGCCCTCATCAGCCTTTACTATTGACCTCGTCGATTGTGGGCAAGGCCACCCTTGCCTAGGGTTGGCGAGGGCTGACCTCGCGACTAGCGAGGGCCAGCTTCACTTGGAGCCAGTGAGGGCCGACCTAATTGATTGCCATAAGGCTAACACTCGCCTAGCCCTCTACGGGCATTGTCGGTGGCCGGCTAGCCACCGGCAAAGAAGGAAGAAGAACCAAAAAAAAGGATAATGACGAAAATGTTCTTGACCAGACCCTTATTTGAAATAAGATCCACTTCGATCCCAAGACAATCCAATCAAACCATTAGCAAATATATATATTTTTGTCAATTCTAAATGCATTAGAATTTCCAAAGAAATAGAAGGGAAGAAAAAGGTAAGAACTAATCTTAAGTCTAGGACTTGCAAGAGATATTGTTGTCAACTTAAAGTGATAGGGGCTGCCAAAAGTGAAAAAATTAACAGAAAAAGCACGATCCTTTATACGTTTACATTTTTCACATAATTGCTCATTTAAACTTAAGCCTAACCTACTTATTTATATTTGAGTTGATGCGAGTAAAATAAAGAGAGAGTATGATGGTTTCTAGAGTCAAGTGTCGCACGGTAGTTAGGAAAAATGAGATGCGAAGGAGGTAATATATAATTAATACTACTTATATATTAGTACATAATAATTATTTTGATGATATTTTAATTTCGATCTTTGCTGAAAATTAAATTTAAAATATTTTGGATTTTTATGCAACAGGCCTCATTCATGAGAACTACCTAGTTTATATACATTACCGACTTCTATTAATATATCTCATATAGAATTAATTAATGCAAGTCATTTGCCTACGTGGAACCCTTATGGTAAAGTTCACAATGATAGCTACATTGATTGGGTGTCCCTAACATTTTCACTTATAAATAAAAATGCTTGGGATAAAGATAACAAGAGTGCCATAAGTTTTGTATGGCGTTTACTTGAGGACCCCCCCCCTTTTTTTTGGGGTTCATTTAAGCATCATATCGAATTAAAATAAATCATTTGAGTGACAATCCCAACAAATTTCCCTACATGGATTTTTTTATTATTAATTTTCCATTTCTACATGAATTTTTTAATTTTTGAATTTTTTATTAATTGTGCACGTTAGAGCCAACAATGTTATATAAGATGATCAATGTCCATGTCGGATTTTCTGGTGAAACAAATTGCCAATATCACATAAGTGGTGATTTTTCAAATTTGGGGCACTCAAATGAATGAAAAAAAAAGTTATAGCCCTCAAGTGAGCTCCATAAAAAAGTTATAATACTTCTAGTATACTTATCCCCACAAAAACAAAGGTTCCTTCTATTACCATTTACCAATAGAGCATACATATATGAAAGAAAAACATCAAAGTAAATGAGAGAGCAAGAACAACCGTTTGCCAATACAATTAAGTACTAAAAGTTGAAGATTCGATACTTAATAATACTGAACTTGCTTAATTTCCTTAATTATTTTTAGCAATATAATAATTCATATTTTTATTTCTTTTTAGTTTCATTTTCTACTAAATGAATTAAGTAACCATATTATGAACAAAAAAATCAAGCATCCATATCCTTACTTAAAAATTAATTGCTTCAATTTTTTCAAAGCTTTTAAGTAAAAACTAGTCATATTTATCAATCTTACTTTTACTAAGTGTTGAATATATTAATTTCCAACATTATTGGTGTTATCAAACATGTCCTTAATGTGGTGACTAAGGGCTTATTTGATAAAATTGAAAAACAAGGGCTGATGATTTAAGCATTTAATTTTAAGTGTTGAACATAGATGCAAAAAGTTACTTAATCATAAAAATAATCACTAAATATGATTAGTTTCTCACTAAAGTAAACATAAAGCTGTGATTATTATTGAGAAAAGGACATTTATAGTGCTAAAACTTGGTACGAAAGGACACTTAAGTGTAAAAAGTTGGGAAAGAGACACTTAAGTGCAAAAATCGGAGCAAAATTGATTAGTTAAGTGCCGCCAGCAAGAAAATCCAACCAAACACTAATGTGGCGATTTTCCTGTTAGTTAAGTGTAAAACAACGCTATTTTGTTGCTAACGTAGATAAATAATTAATATAAAAATTAATTAATTAAATTTAAAAACAAAAGAAAAGGGGAAAAAGAAGATGTACGCTAGTCAGTAGCTAAGGGCTCCACCCTCACTGTTGCCACCGCGCCCCCCCCCTCGACGTCGCCGAGAAGGTGAGGGGAGGGTCGATCGGGGTCTGGCGACCCTAGCCAACCGATGGCGAGGGCTTGCAAGGTAACGTCTACCTCTAGATGGCATTACCGAAGGAGTATTGATCCAGCCTCTTCCACGATCCGACATCCGTTGTTAGGGGCATTCCACATAGGAGCATCGTCTACCCAACGCACATTGGGGACGGGTTCCATAACCATCACATGTACACCCAATCCCGGCCAAGAACATTGTGCTTTGCACTCAAATGCCTCAATTAAGATAATGTATTTGGCCTATTTTCTTCGTATTAAAACACTCGGTAAAATAATCGTATATAGGTACACGGTTAGATCAAACCATAAAAAGATATAGTACTTAAAAACATATTTGGTGTCAAAACCCGACACCTGGTATTTTCTAAGTAAATACCAAAATTTCACAATTTTGAAATAATAAATGAAAAATTAACAATCATTACTCAATTGCATAAACTGAATACACCACAATAATCAGCACGAAATTCTATCGACCGGCTATCCTAGTATAATTTCCGAAAAATATTAAATAATTAAATAAATTACAAAATTAATAAAATAAATACAAATTAATTCAATAAATCACTAATTAAGCTTTAAACACTAATCTAACCACCTATTTGAACCTAGAAAAATAATGCACTATGCTAATTAAATAATACAATCTAATTAACCCTTAATTAATCTAATCTAACCACCTAATTAGCTTAATTAAGCAATTAAATCACTAATTACACTAATCTAACCACCTAAACCAAGCTTAGCCTAATCTAATCCTACTCTAAGCATAGTTAACTCCACAAGCAAGGTTTAGCAAGTAAACTCACTCAATTAGCAAACTAAAGAGTTCACGGCAATGGCGGCGTGACGGCAAGCAAAACTTGTGTCTATGGCGACGCTAAAAGGAGCTTGGACCGGGTTATAAACGGTCCAAGATGGTTTGGCTTTTGCGGAGGGCCACTGGTCGGTTCGAGTGAGCTAGCTTCGGCTTGATTTGGGGCTAAGTTGCGTGCTAGATTGGAGGTGAGGAGGACTGCTCGATTTGGTGCTGGATGTTGCTGGGCTACTAAAGCGTGGAGCTATGCAAAATGGGCTGGACATGGGGCTTGCGTGAAGGCGAGCTAACGTGAAGAAATTCGGTGGATGCTAAAGTGGAAGGGTGCAGTGACTAGGTGGAAGAGAAGCAAACTGATGGAGTAGAAGCTGTTCGGTTGATGGAAATGCGTGAGCTGCATGCAGTGGACATGGGACTAGGTTGGGTCGTGCATGAGGAGCAACAATGAAGGAGCAACTTCGGGCGGTGCTGCTGGGGTTGACTTAGTGGAGGCGATGACACGAATAGGAGTCAGGGCAATCGATGGGGGTTAAGGGTAGTGAAGTGGAGATGGAATGTGGCAAGGGCAGAGGGGAAATAAATGTGAAAGGTAGAAGAAATGAAAAGTAGATAGAAGTAGCTGGATTCGGTGAGGCAGGAGTTTCACATGAAGAAGAAGGGGAGCAGTAGGCTTAACGTGTATGAGAAGTTTAGGAGGGATAGAAAGTCAAATAAAATATCTCAAACCATTAATTAATGGCCTCCAAAGTCTTCATGTAAATCCCTTTTGTCCCTAAATACTTTCTAGTGTTGGAGAAATCTTTCTTGAGTGTTTTGAAGCTGACAAAACATTTCCATCAGTCTAGTCTGAAGACCTCCGGACTGCCAGACTCAAGACTCAAAGTCTATCCTGATTGACAGTTTTTAGTCTATCGAAGAAGACTTATCCAGAACTGGATGTTTCGTTAAGGATTTGACTTTATCGACTGGAGAAGATCTCTTGGCTGGATATAGCATGTCGAAATACACTATTCAAATCAAGATTGATTCAGGGATTGTGGATCCGTTGATTGGCGAAATATACTTGGAAGGTTCTACTTATGGAAACCAAGATCCTGATTGTATGGGCGAGCAGGATTGATGGACTATCATCATATTCCTTAAATAGCTCGAAGATATTCCTAATTGATTCTGTCCAATGGGTAGATTGGAAGAATTCCTTTGGTAAGTGCCAACGGGTATGATGGCATAAAGGAATATATAAGGAAGACGTTCCAGTTGTTTGAGTGTGTGTGCAATAGAAGAATTCCAAAGTCTGAAGCTCTCTGTTCTTAGTTAATTCATTTGTTGAGCGAAGTCTTGTACGCAAAAGAGAGTTTATATCTTTGAGAAACCTTGAGAAAGTGTGGTAAAGTATCTACACTGTGGAATTAAGGAAGAGCTTTGCTATAACAACTCTTTTGTTCATAGTGAAATCTAGCCGGTGGGCTGTCAGTGTAGAAAAGTGGACGTAGGCTTGGAATAAGCCGAACCACTATAATTTATGTGTTCATTTTCTCTTCCTTACTCTCTTTTACTTTGATCATAATTCGTTTTGTTAACAAAAGGCGAACTTCCTTTCTATTGTCTATTTAGTATTACTCACTTATCACGAGAAACTATTTCTAGACCTATTCAACCCCCTCTAGGTGCTTACTACTAGCTATCTCAATTGGTATCAGAGCCTGTGTACTCATTTAATTTGAAGTGTTTTACTTCAAAGTTAAAGATCCATGGCTAGTATGTTGGCTCTAGGGCTAGTAGAAGGGCAAAGCAATACCAGACTGTCTTACTTTGATGGAAAGGAATACAACATACGGAAAAACAAGATGAAGGCATTCTTAAGATCAAAGGATCCTCCGAATGGGATGTGGTAGGCAAAGGAATCATTCCTAAAGCTGTACCTGTCTTAAAGAGAGGAAAAGAAGCTGTTGAGTCTAGTGAAATAACTCATGAAGCGATAACCAAAAGACAAGCTCTTGATGCAAAAGTAATTTATTCTTTATATTACGCTTTGTCATCTACGAATATAGTAGAATATCTTCTTGTGTTACAGCAAAAGAAATTTGGGATATATTATACATCACCTATGAAGGAACTGATCGAGTGAAAGAAGCCAAAATCAACATTCTCCTCGGTCAATACGAAGCCTTCAAAATGAAATCGGAGAATCTATTACGACATGTTTAGTCATTTTACAGAAATCGTGACTGGTTTTGAAAATCAAGGTCAACCAATTTCTGATCCCTTGAAAATAAACAAGCTACTATGTGGACTCGCCAAGGATTGGAATCACATAAAGACCTTAATAAGGGAGACACAAAGAATTATACCACTATCCGTCGATGACTTGGTTGGGACTCTTCAGTCTTATGAAGTGGAGCGAATTAATGAAGACGAAGATTCTAAAGGTAAGAAATCCATTGCATCAAAATCCAATGATGATTATAATGTCATAGATTCTGAAGACGATATGGATGATGAGGAGCTTCCTCTCATGATAAGAAGATTCAAAAAGTTGAACAGAAAATGAAGAAGATTCAATCCAAAGAAACAAAGTTTTCAAAAGTAACAGACTAAGTCTATTGAGGATGATGAATCCAATAGAGATGTAGTCTGCTTTAAATGTAAGAAAAAGAGACACATCAGACCCAACTATCCCATTCTGAGGAAGAAGAAAGGAAAAGCTGAAAAATATCGAAAAGCTCTCAAAGTAGAAACTTGGAGTGATACAAAATGTGAAGAAAGTGATGATGATTAAGCCAATATATGTCTAATGGCATAATCGGATTCATATTCAAACTTCGAGACAGACTCGCATTCATACGTGAATTTGAGGTGAGTAATTTGAAAATCCCTACTAAAGTTTCTAAATACATTGATGAGTTGTGTCTTAGTCTCAAGACTTCTCTTAAAAGGATTTCCGAACTTAAAAAAGAAAATTTTGCACTAAAACAATAGGAAAATGTTTTGAAAGAAAAGGTTAAATGTTTAGACATGAGTGTTACTACTCTAAAAGTAAATGAAGACAACCTTTCGAAAAAAATGTATTTTTAAAAAATGACATCTCAAATAGTTCCAAAAGATTTTCTTTAGGATCTAAGAAACTTGAGAAAATTGTCTCAAAGACAAAGACCTTATTTCAATAAATCTGGTTTGGGAATGACGGTGGAAACCATTCCTTTAATTGATTTTCCTAAAGTGAAGGAAATAATTAAGCAAAGACCTACAAGAAATGCTTACAAAAATCATTTCCAAAAAGTTTTTGTAAAACCAGTAGGTTGCAATGCTCACAGATGTTTTAAATACAATAGTTCATATCATTTTGAGAAAGAATGTCCTATGGTTTGGAAACCTGTTAAGAAAGTATGGGCAAATACTGCATATCATACTAACACCAATGGACTCAAGAAAATATGGGTATCAAAGAAAGCTTGAGTCTCTTTTTGAAATGTAGGTTACTATCAATAAGAAGGTAAAATGGTATATGGATAGTGAATGCTCAAGACATAAGATAAGAGATTCAAATTGCTTCATAAAGCTCGTTCAAGTAAATGGTGGAAAAGTTTCATTTGGAGGAAACAACAAATGACGAATTGTGGGATTCGGAACTATAAAGATTGGAAGCCTCACAATCAGTAATGTTTCCTTAGTGGAAGGACTCCACTACAATTTGCTTAGTATCAGTTAGCTGTGCGATACCGGTTTCAAAATCAACTTTCAAGAGGGAATATGTTCAGGAACCAGTAAAGATTCCACTCAGTTATTCATGGGTCTAAGACATGGAAATATCTACCTCTTGGATGTCAAATCAGATGAAACCCAATCTCTAATCTCAATATAAGATGAAGCAAACTTATGGCACATAAAACTCGGGCACATTAACATGAAACAAATAGCCAAAATTTTAGCAAATAAGCTTGTTCGGGGTCTACCCAATCTGTCATACCAAAAGACTGATTTATGCACTCCATGCGTGTTGGGAAAACAGGTAAGAAACTCATTTAAACCAATAAACCAAGTTTCAACTAACAGTGTACTGTAGCTTCTGCATATGGATCTCTTTGGACCAACAAGAACTCAGAGTATTGGAGGTAAGAAATATTACCTAGTAATTGTGGATGACTACTCAAGATTCACTTGGGTATATTTCCTGGTAAGTAAGTCTAAAACATTTTCCTCTTTTAAAATGTTTGCTAAAAAGGTCCAAAATGAAAAAAAAAAAAAAAAAAAAAAAAGTATATTATTTCAAGTATATGAACCGACCATAAATGCGAATTTGAAAATCAAGACTTTACAAGATTTTGTGATGAATCTGGTTTTCAGCATGTGTTCTCTTCTCCATATACTCCGAGCAAAATGGAGTCGTGGAAAGAAAGAATAGATAACTTTAGGAAATGGTTAGAACTTTTTAAATTGAAAGTAACGTCTCTTCACGTTTTTGAGCTAAAGCAGCTTTCTACAGCATGTTATATCATTAATAGAGTTTTTCTAAGGTCTATTCTCGAGAAAACCCCATATGAGTTATTTAAAGAAAAGAAGCCTATTGTTTCATATTTTCATGTGTTTGGATGTAAATGCTTTATATTGAAAAATGCAAATGATCGAGTTGGCAAGTTTGAAGAAAAATCAGACGAAGGCATCTTGCTTAGATATTCAATTACAAGCAAAGCTTACAGAGTCTACAACAAGAAGACTCAATCTGTGGATGAATCAATGAATGTCAAATTCCAAGATTTTATGCAAAATGAATCTATTCGGACTCATCTTGAAGAATTTGAACCTGCTCCAGACTTTACAAAGTCTAAATCTTCAGAAGCAGCTTAGACTTCAAAAGACCAGCAACAAATGATTGTGGAAGATTCAAATGAAGAAAAAGATCAATAATCTGACAAATCAACCAGCAACTAGAAGCATAAGTCCATTCATCCCAAAGATCTCATTATTGGTGACATTAATGAAGGAATTCGCACAAGATCCAAAAGGCGCGAAGAGTATAGTGCTGTGGCTCTTATTTCTAAAATAGAACCCAAAAGCATAGAAAAAGTTTTATCTGATGAAAGCTGGATTGAAGTTATGCAAGAAGAACTCAGGCAATTCAGTATTAATGATGTCTGGGAATTGACTCCTAAACCGAAAGGTAAATCTATTATTGGAGCTAAATGGGTTTTTAGGAACAAGATGAACGAGAAAGGAAATGTCGTAAGAAACAAAGCAAAACTCGTGGCCGAGGGATATCTGCAAGAAGAAGGGATAGACTATGATGAGACTTACGCACCAATAGCGAGGTTAGAAGCAATTAGATTATTACTTGCTTTTGCTTGTTATAAGAATTTCAGGTTATTTCAAATGGACGTCAAAAGTGCTTTCTTGAATGGATTTATCCATGAGGATGTTTATGTGGAATAATCACCTGGGTTTGAAGACCCAAGGAAACCAGACTATGTATTCAAATTGAAAAATGCCTTATATGGTTTAAAGCAAGCACCTCGAGCTTGGTACAATAGGTTGAGTAAGTTTTTAATTCAAAACAGCTTTGTCAAAGGTAAAGTAGACATTACATTGTTTATCAAAAGAGAAAGCAAAAATTTTCTACTTGTTCAAATATATGTTGATGATATTATTTTTGGATCCTCTAATGAAAGTCTCAGGCAAGAAATTATCTAAGTCTATGCGGATGAATTTGAAATGAGCATGATGGGTGAACTAACATTCTTTCTTGGGTTTCAAGTGAAACAACTGAAGGAATGAACTTTTATTCATCAAGAAAAATATGCTAATGATCTTGTCAAAAAGTTTGGACTGGATAATTGCAAAAAGATTGATATACTAATGTCAAGTTCCTTGAAGATAAACAAAAAAGAAGGAGTAAAGAAAGTTGACCAGAAGTTATACAGGAGTATCATTAGTTCACTTCTTTATCTTATCGCTTCCAGACCTAACATTTTGTTTAGTGTTTGCATTTGTGCCAGATTTTTAGCAGACCCCAAAGAATCTCATCTAAGTGTTGCAAAGCGTATTATCAAATACATTGCATCAACTTTAGACTTTGGCCTTTGGTATCCTAAAAAGGGAGACTTTACTCTTCTTGGATACTCAGACGCAAACATAGCCGGATGCAGAGTTAATAAAAAGAGCACCTCGGGTACCTGTCAACTATTTGGAAGCAGGGCAGTGTCTTGGTTTTCGAGGAAGCAAATTACAGTAGCTCTTTTTACAACAGAAGCAGAATATGTAGCTCGCGGGAGTTGTTGTTCACAAATTATGTGGATAAAATAACAGCTAAGAGACTTTGGACTTGATGATTCATGCACAGAGATTAAGTATGACAACACCAGCACAATCAATCTCACCAAGAATCCAATTCTTCACTCAAGAGCAAAACATATAGAGATTCGACATCACTTCATTAGAGATCATGTTCAAAATGGAGAAGTTTTGATTTAGTTTATCGACTCAAAGAATCAACTGTTGGATATATTTACAAAACCTTTGGAGAAAAATCAATTTGAAGTTATTCGTTCCAGACTCAACATCTTGAGGTTTGAAGAAATAAAAGTCTAGAGACTCTCGAACTCGAGACAATCAATTTTTTTGAATGTAAGTTATTTTATTCTCTTTTAGATTAAATCTCGAAAATGTACGATCATCTATCCATAATTGATTTTTGCTATTTTCAATTTCCGTAATTATTGCAATCTTTCCTTTTCGAAAAAAGGAGTTATTTTTAAAATGTCAGTTATTTAATTTTTTTGAAAAAGGCAGTTATTTTAAAAAGGCATCTTTATACTTTCTTTTATGATTTTCCTTATGCCTCTTTTCGATCATCTTATATACCGTCGGTTCCTCCTCGCTTTACTCTAAAAAACCCTAAGAGAGCACCGATCTTCCATTTCTGTCTTCTTCTCTTGTTTAATCCTCGAAAAGTTGTCATCTTTCTTGGGAAAACAAGCTTGGAATCTCTCAAAGACTGTGAAAAATGTCTTTCCAAAGAAATTCTTCAAGGATCGCGAATAGGGGACCACAGTAAATGCGTGAGAGGCCTACGCACTTCGATGTAACCGAATAAGAAGAATCTCCTAATCAGCAACAGAGCCCTAAACATTCTCAGCAACGTCCATCTCCTCCCTCTAAACCTCATGATGTTGTACATCGAGAAAAGGAAGAAATAATTGAAGATGCAAAACCTGTAAGAATTCATAAGCCCTCTTTTACCTATAAGTTTTATTGTGCTTTGAAGAAGGGTGATACTCCTTTGAACCACATTGATGAATTTCTGAAAGACAAAGGGTATAGAAATGAAACTTTCTTTTTACGTACAATGGAACGTTTGGGAATTGCCCCTGTGGGGTTGGTGGAAGAAGCCTTTGCTAATATCCCAAGTGATCCATCAGTTGGAGGATTTAATCAACTAGATGGGAATGATGATGACAAGTTGTACAAGTAAGTTTAAATCGAGAATAGGTGTTGTGGCAAAAATTAGGAGCGAAAGGACAGATTTGTTTCGATTGAAGGAACACAAGCAACTGTACTCTAAGTTACTGAAGCGTGTGGTAATAAACCCTAGAAGTGTGGATTTTGATTTTCTTGACTCTGTGAATGTCAATATGCGAGAGAAATTTAGTCTTCTTCAACTTGAACAGTTTTGTTTTGAATCTACCGAAGCATATATTGAACTTACTACTTATTTCTATTCGAATCTCAGTTTCTTGGATGCGAATAGATTCTCTTTTAGTATTCGATATCAAGATTATGTGGTTGACATGAATACATTGGCTAATGCGATTGGGGTTGAAAGAGGGAGATACCAACCTATTAGTGTGTCTATTGCTCATGCAACGTTGGAGCTTGTTTAGGATAGAAGGAGAGAGGGAAATATTTCCTATATGAGAATGAATGTGACTAACGTTCTGCTTCATAAGATTGTGATTAATTGCCTCAGACTGAAATCTACTTCAAAGACCGACGTTTCAAACTTGGAGGCAAAGCTAATGTATGCCATCAATGCTAGGAAAAAGTTCTCTCTTCCACACATTATTATGTTCCACATGTATAGGGCAGTGGTGAAGGACAAGGGTCAACTTCCTTATCCAGCTCTTGTGACCAAGTTGTTCAGACATTTGAACGTTCAGTCTCCCCGAATTCTTTATGTTCGAATGTGCGATCAAATGGTGGTGGGACTGAAAATGGTCTCCAAAATGCGTCTGAAGGAACTGAACAAGGTTTTGGAGAAATTCGAGGAGAAAACCCCTGTCAAGACTCATTAAATCTCTTTGGCTGCAAAGAGAAAATGGAAGGAGCCCATGGTTGCTTCATTCAAGAAAAGAAGAGCTTTCATCATTGAGGATGAAGAGGATGAGGATGATATCAACATTTCTGTAATGGCATTGAAGAACTTGAGCCGTTCTGTTCCAGAAACAACGGAGAGACAAGAAAAAGACACGGATGAGATAGAATAAAGGACTGGAGAAAGAGAAAATTTGGAGGAAGAGGAAAGACAAGCAGATGAGAGAGAAGCAGAAGAAGAAGATGAAGAGGAGGAAAGAATTGAAGAAGAAGAAGAAGAGGATAGAGGAGATCAAGCAGAAGCAGAGCATGAGGAGCACTCTTCTCCACATGAAGGCATGGAAATGGGGGAGATCCTGAGAAAAGAGGAATGTCCTCATACCCTGTTACCAGTGAAGGAGTAAGCCGCTCTCCAGCAGATCCAGAGGAAATCTTTGCATCTCAATTTTTTGAGGAGGAACATGATGTTTCATCGCCTAATTTGCGTGACTATGCCGATTTACCATCATCTACTTTTACACCGTCTAATTGTGCAGAAGCCAGTACTCAGACTAATAATTCAACAAATTTTCGCAGAATTCTTGATGTTCTCTTATAGATGTGGGGTTAAATATATGCTCTGGGATGCGAAGTACAGAACTTGCGACGCAGTCAAGCTTCTTCAGTTTCTTTGAATGATCAAATCCAAGCCCTTGTTCTTCAGGTTCAAGCAAATGCTAAGGGTGAAGATGTGGCTCAACTAAAGGAGGAATTTAAAAAGCTGGAAGGCATTGTCCAGTCAATGGGAGATTTCCAACTTGTTCGTGTTCCCAAGCAATCTTAAATTCCATTCTCTTTTCATCTCTACCTTTTTAATGATGAAAAAAATGGGGAGAGATGTGGTGCAGATTTGATTTGAATTTTTGAACTCTTGACTATTATGATGTTTTGTTTTGACTTGACTTTTGTGTTTGGCTGTTTAGATTTGGACTAGATTTGGGTTTGACTGTTTGAATGTTTGTTTATCTTAAGCACTGTTGATATCTCATGGCTTTGCTTATTTAAAGAACTAATTTACCTTCTGTAGATGCATATTCTAGTCTTATTAAGCCATTTATCTATGTGAGATATCCATATTTGCTTGAGTAATGTTTTGCAGTCAAAGATATCCAAATATGCGGGAAAGTTTTGTCACTATAAAAAAGGGGGAGATTGTTGGAGAAATTTTTCTTGAGTGTTTTGAAGCTGACAAAACGTTTCCATCAGTCTAGTTTGAAGACTTGTAGACTCTTTCATCAAAGTCTGAAGACCTCCAGACTACCAGATTCAAGACTCAAAGTCTATCCTCATTGATAGTTTTTAGTCTGTCGAAGAAGACTTATCTAGAACTGAATGTTTCATTAAGGATTTGACTTTATCGACTGGAGAATATCTCTTGGTTGGATATAGCATGTCGGAATACGTTATTCAAATCAAGATTGATTCAGGGATTGTGGATTTGTTGATTGGCGATGTATACTTGGAAGGTTCTACTTATGGAAACCAAGATCCTGATTGTATGGACGAGCAGGAATGATGGGCTATTGTCACGTTCCTTAAATAGCTCGAAGATCTTCCTAATTGATTCTGTCCAATGGGTAGATTGGAAGAATTCCTTTGGTAAGTGCCAACGGGTATGATGGTATAAAGGAGTATATAAAGAAGACGTTCTAATTGTATGAGTGTGTGCGCGATAGAAGAATTCGAAAGTCTGAAGCTCTTTGTTATTAGTCAATTCATTTGTTGAGCGAAATCTTGTACGCAAAAGAAAGTCTATATATTTGAAAAATCTTGAGAAAGTGTGGTAGAGTATCTACACTGTAGAATCAAGAGAGAGCTTTGTTGTAAAAATTCTTTTGTTCATAGTGAAATCCAACCGATGGGCTATTAGTGTAGAAGAGTGGACGTAGGCTTGGAATAAGCCAAACCACTATAATTTATGTATTCATTTTCTCTTCCTTACTCTCTTTTACTTTGATCATAATTCGTTTTGTTAACAAAAGGCGAACTTCTTTTCTATTGTCTATTTAGTATTGCTCACTTATCACGAGAAACTATTTTTACACCTATTCATCCTCCTCTAGGTGCTTATACTAGCTATCTCATCTAGCACCTTAATTTCCACAATTAGCAAATTTTGGGCAGCAAAAAGGGCCATTCTCTCTCCCATCCGAATTCTTTTAATCAATTTACCCAAAATTGATTTTTCGAAAAAAAAGATCTGGGCTCGCCAAAATTCTTCGAAAGATGAGTCGAAGTTCCTAAAATAAATCATGATATGATAGAACTTTCAATTTCTGAAATCGAATTCAATTTCGTGGTAAATTTCAACCGGAAGCGATTTTAGCGTGACCTAATATATTGGGTAGCTTTTAGAAATTTTTAGCACAATTGACCCATTGTCGATTATTTTCGAGCAATATTGCGCATCTTTCACTCATAGGTGACTTTCGGTTATCGTGAAAATCTTGAGATTTCAAATACAGGCACATAGTACAAAAACGATAGAAAAATCGATTTACTATCGTTCGACATGAATTTTGCAATTAGATGAAATTACCCACATTTTAATTACATGCCTTTGTTGAATCGACCAATTTCTGATCTCTAATCGATTTTAACGGCATCATATTGACCTTTGCAGATTAGCACGGTTTAGTAGTCAATTTCTGGTCGAATTCTCAAATCTGTCGTGTTTAGATTTCTTAATGGCTTCACTTGATAGATTAGTTATCTTGTGAGTGATCAGCTCAGAGAAAAAGACTATAGGCGCGTCGATGAAAAGCCCATTTCATTTCATCGAAAATAGGGTTGAAAATTAGGATGTCATAACGGGCCTATAGCCTTTTTCTCTACATTGGTCACTCATGAGATAACTAGTCTATTAGGTAAAGTTGTTAAGGAATCTAAATGCAGCAGACTTGAGAATTCAACTAGAAATTGATTGCTTGATCGTGCTAATTTGCAAGGGTCAATATGGCATTGTTAAAATTGACTAGAGATCGGAGATAAGTCAATTTGACAGAGGCATGTGATTAAAGTGTAGGTGATTTCACTTAATTGCAAAATTCGCATCGAATGGCACTAAACCGATTTTTCTGTCGGTTATATACCCTGTGCTCATATTTAAAATCTCGAGATTTTCACGATAAGTGAGAGTCGCCTATGAGTCAGAGATGCATAATGTTGATAAAAAATAATCGACCACGGGTTAAATATGCTAAAAATTCATAAAAGCTACCTGGTAGATTAGGTTACGCAAAAATCGCATTCGGTTGAAATTAATCATGGAATTGAACTCAATTTCAGAAATTGAAATTTCTGTCATATAATGATTTGTTTTAGGAACATCGACTTATCCTTTGAAGAATTTTCGGCAAACCCAAACTTTTGGCAAAAAATCAAGATTTTGTGAAATTGGATCGAGAAATTCGGTGGGCCATTTTTTTGTGAATGTTCGGTGTTCAAGATTAATCAATTGATGAGAAAAATTATGGAATTTGAAGTGGGCACCTACCTTGGCAAGTTGGCCATTGTTTTGAGGCTAATTGAAAATGAATTGAGTTGATTTAGAAGTGAAATGCATAAAATTCGTATGCCTTGGTGGTCTACAACATTTAGACCTCATTGGTGGCTTGTTGGGGAAGCTTTAGAGGGGAAATAGCTACTGTGGATAGGGCTGAAGGCTGGTGGGGCATGGCACTTGAGTTATAGGATATTTTCCTTGACTTATGTGGCCATTTGTCCTCCTTCAACCAGCAGAGCTTCTTCTTCTTCCTTCTTGCTCCCTTAGCCTCCATTATTGCTGTTTTAGAAGCAGAAGACTAGCAGCAGGCTAGGCGTCGACCGCCCAATGCCCTCATTGCCTGTCATCAGCTTGTTGAAGCCGGAGCGAGTAGCCGCGAGCCCACCGGTCGCCCGCGAGCCCAACTCATGTCCTCACCATCTTGCACCGTCATCTGGGCCCTTGGCAATTCGTCACCGTTCGCTTGGTTGTCTCTATCGCGTCCCCGAGTCATCGTCATAGCTGTCTGCCATCCCCGAGCCGCTGCCGTCATCGTTTTGAGCTAGCTCGTCCTAGCTCCCTCAAATCGGTTCTCTCAGCCCTAAGTAGAAGTAAAACCTCAGTAATGGGCTGAGGCTTGCTTGGTCTTTTCCGAGCCTTTCCAAGCCTCATTGAGTGTTGCCGTAGGCCCATGTTTCACTCACCTCTGCGTCGTTGTCGCCATGAACTTATTGTCTCGCAAATTCGATGAGTTTACTCTCTAAACTCTACTTAGGGAGTTAATTATACTTAAGGTAGGGTTAGTTTAGTCTAAGAGTAGATTAGGTGATTAGATTAGTGTAATTGGTGTTTTAATTGGTTAATTAGAATAATTAGGTGGTTAGATTAGATTAGTTAAGGGTTAATTAGATTGCATAATTTAATTAGCTTATTGCATTATTTTTCTAAGTCTAATTAGTTGGTTAGATTAGTGTACTTGGCTTAATTAGGCATTTATCTAATTATTTTGCATTTATTTAATTAATTTTGTAATTAGTTAATTATTTAATATTTTCCGGAAATTATACCGGGATAGCCGATCGTCAAAATTTTGTGCTGATTATTGTGGTGTAATCAGTTTATGCAATTAAGTGATGATTGTGATTTATTATTTATTATTTCAAAATTATGAAATTTTGGCATTTAATTATAAAATACTTGGTGTCGGGTTTTGACATCAAAAAATGTTTTTAAGTACTATATCAAATAGTGAGATTTTTAAAAGGAATAATATCAATTTTTATGGTTCGAATCGGCCTGACTGTACCCACACACAATTATTTTATCGGGTGTTTTTGATACTGAAGAAAATATGCCAAGTACATTATTTTAATTGAGTCATTTGAGTGCAAAATACAATGTCCTTGCCTGGGATTGGATGGTCATATGATGGTTATGAGAACCCATTGCGAGCGTTTATGTCGAACGATGCTCTTATATGGAATGCCTTACGTCAACGGATGTCGGTCACAGTAGAGGCTGGACCGATGCTCCTTCGGGAATGCCGTCTTGAGGTAGATGTTGTCATGCTCGATGGGGTGAGGTGATGCTCGACTATGCTGGAAGACCGTTGAATGCGAGTAGGTCGTGCCTGTAGGGCTGTAATCAATTGGAACGCATGAATGATTGTGTGGCACGGAATGCGACGTGTTATAACGATTTGGTCTTATAATCGGGACCCCTATGATTGTTTGAGATATAAGTGAGACGTTCCAATTGATATATGTATTTACTATATGTATTTGTTATATGAACTGTGCTGACGTGCAAGAAGGAACTGAGGCGAGGTGAGTCTTCTGTGATATGTGGTTAGACTGCCTCTAGGCGTATTTCTTTCCTAATTAGGGTTTAGGGCGTGAACTCACTGAGACATTGTCTCACCTCGTTGTGGTTTAACTTTTTATAGGTGGCCCATCCGATTTGTTTTGGACAGCCACGGGGGTATAGTGAGCAGAGTATTGACGATCCTGTCCCCGAGAGTCCCTGGCTCCATGAGCTTATTGTGATCACTATCTTGGTCGATGAGAGCCTACCACAGTTGGTACCTCATCGATCCAAGGCATGGTTTTGTCACAGGCCTAATGGGGTGTGGGAAGGTCCCCTTTAGGATTTCAACATACCCGCGGTTGAGGGCGAGGGGGTAGTTGACCCACCTAATGGTGTCATGATAGATCCAGATCCCAAGTAGATAGGGTCCAGGATAGGGTTAGCTCAGTAGTCTCTTTTGTTTATAGACTCTTGTGTATAAACTCGGTGTGTTTATAAATGTGTGTTTGTGAAAATTTGTTGTCCTGCTTTTCTATCCCATATTGGTTGTTGTCTGGGGATTGTTTATTTCGCTTCTACTTGTGCATGATTTGTTTGGGTTGGCAACACAACTTGGGAACATCGCAATTTTATAGACCACTGAAGGATGTGCGCACGCTCGAGGTTCGAGGCATGACAGCATATATGCTCAAAATCCTCCTTTCTTTTTCCTTCTCTCTTCTTTCCTCTTTCCTTCTTTTCTTTTCTCTCTCTCTCCTCTTGTTCTTGCGCGCACTCTCAGCCATGCATGATAACCATTCCGTTTCTCTACTTTTCTATTTTTCTATTTCTGGGAATAGGTTTGAAACAAAAAAGTTTCATGTGCCTGAATCTACTTGATTATTTAAATAATTAATGCTAAGGAGGTTGTGAGAAACCATGCCATAAAAAATGAAAGACATGTGAAATTCATGAAAAATAAAACTAATAAATTGAGAGCAATATGTTTATCAAAAGGCTGTGAATGGTTATTTGTACTTCTTAAGTGCAAAGGGGAGCATACTTTGTAAGTAAAAACCTTCAATTGTGCACACACTTACAACAGATCTCTATATGTTCCTCAAGTTAGCACCAAATGGCTCACATATAAATACTGTGATAGGTCAAGGAGCAATCTCACATGTACATAAGCTAATGTGAAGAGAACAATAGAGTTTGAGAATGTTTTGAAACTGTCAAAGGCAAATGGTATATGGAGTTAGGAGCATGACAATGAATATGATCACAGCGAAGGAGGAGCAATAAGATATGCTTAGGTGTTATTGTCAAACACTTTTAGATGTAAATTCAAGATCTGCAAGTGTCATTATAACTGAGCCATGTGGAGGAGGATTTCAAGTATAGAGGGATCTACATATTTCTTGATGAATTGAGGAATAATCTAGTTGGCTCTACTAACTTTTTCTACAATTAATTTTGAAAATTCAACGGCTGTCGACCAATAAAAGTCTTCCAAGACAATATGTGACCATTCTTTTTGTTTGCGCTTCTGTCACGATCTCATGGCTATTTAAAATTCATATGCAATTGTTTTTCCGGGCGGTAGCCATTCATTTGTCAACTTATCTGTTTATGCACTGAATCAAATAAAGAAGCCTACTTGCAATGAATTAGCAATCTTCGATGACTTATTTTTAATCTCACTTAAATCCAATAAGATTGCCGCAAAATAAAATACAAAACACAATTACATCAACATCTCAAAAGTCTAACTTTCCGCAGCACAATACGTTCAATTGATTGGATTAGCGTCTCACGATGAGAAGCCGAATAATCTTTTTCCTTATTTACAAGTTTCTAATCATCAACTAGAACTTCTTTAGGTGTCCTTTGACTTGTTTGCACGAATGCTTCCAATGAATGCCAATTCAATTGCCAGCGAACGACATTGATGGGCCTCGGCCTCCTATTCCAAAATCCAGTTTCATCTAGCAAAGTCCATCGGAAATTTAACAAAAAGAATTGTTCTTCTTCAAATTGTTAATACTTTTGGGTGATTTTTTTTTTTTGGAAAAATATTAAAGAGTGTTCCTATATCAATTGTTAAAAGTCACTAACTGTGGTTTGAACTTGTAAATATTTCTATTTGAATTATTCCACTTTTTTGGAATATATGTCTTTGTCAATTTCAAACGCGTTTTGATATGTTTTTACAAATGTCCTTGAGACATTTGTTAAGAAGAACATTTTAACCGCTACCAGAAAATGCTGCCATGAATGCCGATGAATATGATCACAGGAAACGAGGAGGAGTAACATGAGATGCTTAGATGTCACTGTCAAACACTTCTAGATGTAAATCCAATATCTACATGTGTCATTAAAACTAAGCCATGTGGAGGAGGATTTCAAGTCTAGAGGGATCTAGATATGTCTTGATGAATTGATCAATGGACTAGTTTGTTGAAATAATCTATTTGGCTCTAATAACTCTTCCTGGGATTAACGTTGAAAATTCAATGGTTGGCGGCTAGTAAGACTTTTCCAAGACAATATTTGACTATTCTTCTATTTTGCCCTTCTGTCACGATCTCATGGCCATTTAGAAATCCATATGCAATTGTTTCTCCGGGCAGTAGCCATTCATTTTTCAAACCCTATATGATGATGAACCATATCAAATAAAGAAGCCTAGTTGCAATTAATTAGCAATCCTTGATGACTTGGTTTTCATGTTAATTAAATACAATAAGGTTGCCCGCAAAATAAAATACAAAACACAATTACAAAACACAATTACATCAACATCTCAAAAGTCTTAACTTTCCGGGGCACGCTACCTTCAATTAATTGGATTAGCATCTCACGATGAGAAGCCGAATATTCTTGTTTCTTGTTTACTAGTTTCAACTCATCAAATAAAACTTCTTTATGCGGAGTCTGACTTGTTTGCATAAATGGTTTCGATGAATGCCGATGCAATTGCCAGCGATGACAAGATCGGATTCAGTCAAGCTTTGACAAGGAACGACACTGATGGGCCTTGACCACCCGTTCCAATATCCAGTTTTATCTAGCAAAGTCCACTGGAATAGTCACTAACTGTGGTTTGAACATGTTAATACTTTTGGGAGATTTTTCCTTTTGGAAAAATATTATAGTGTTCCTACGACACTTGTTAAAAGTCAATAACTGTGGTTTGAACATATAAATATTTTTATTTGAAGCATTTCGCTTTCTCGGAATATGTCCCTTTTTCAATTTCTAAGATGTTTTTATATGCATTGTTACTAATTTTAATATTTTTAATTAATGCCCTTGAGGCATTTTAAACAAGAACCTTTTAACCGCTACTGGGTAATGCCGCTATAAACACCACAAGTTAAGGGACTAGATTTGAAACAAACAAGCCATTGAGTCGGTGAAGAATAAGTTGTTTTCACACAATTAGGAGAAGCAATGGCACCCTGGATTGCAATATGATGAGATTGGATCTAACGAGATGGCTTAATAGGATATCCGAAAATGAAGTGCTAACAAGAAGAACCCATGGGCTTTCCCAGTGCTGTTCCTCATGCTCCTCCCGTTATTTCCTTAAGAAAGTCTGATCCCCCCTTGCACCTCAAGATATAAGAAGTCATTTTCGATTGAGGCAATTTATTGTTCATTTGATTGATTCATCTTCTAGTTTCTTTCATTGAATCACTAATTTGGAACCTTGGATCATTTCAGAATTTTATGTATGACTTATGTAACGACTCGGACTCCATCTCCAAGGTCTCGAATAGCAAGGGTTATTTTTGCAAAGTCTCAAGTTCATCATTGTCCCGATTCTTTTTATCTTCTCATTAAGCACATGCGAAAGCGTACATATAACACCCATAAAACAAGCAGCTGGGAAAACAACCACTTGCAAATGCACATTTACATCAATTTATTTACAAGTCCTTTTGTCATGGGTTGTTATATTTACAACCATTACATGTTCTATGCTAAAAAAGGCTGAGGTAAATCTTAACTCCTTTATCGAGACTGCAACTTCTCCATACTTACAATTCTGAAAAATAATAGGGTGAGTCACGAACTCAGTAGGTAAAATCTCTAATTTTCTACTAGGAAGATATCTCACCATCAAAATCTAGTAGGTACAACACTTGCAATGCAGTGTCGATGGCACATCAATAGCAAACTTATTGCTATCCTCAACTACATGCAGATGTCCATCATAACATGCTTCAATAAATACTTACCTTTGGCTTGTCAAGAAACATATCACTATATTAGACTTATGCATAACTGACACTCATGCAAATTCATTTACCATCATCCTGGCTTAACTGGGCCTTCTCAACTTGACTGAGGCTCAACTTCTTGCTGAGCTTCCTAGCTCAACCAGGGCATCTCGACTCAATTGAGGCATCTTGGTGCTAGCTCACCAAGGCATTTGGGCTTAACCCAAGTATCCTGGCTCAATGAGGGCATCTCGAGGCTAGCTTACCTGAGGCATCTAGACTCAAACTCAAGCATTCTGTTGGAGAAAACTTCCTTTAATGTTTTGAAGCTGACAAAACGTTTCCATCAGTCTAGTCTGAAGACTTGCAGACTCTTTCATCAAAGTCTGAAGACCACCAGATTGCTAGACTCAAGACTCAAAGTCTATCCTCATTGATAGTTTCTAGACCATCGAAGAAGGCTTATTTAGAACTGGATGTTTCGTTAAGGATTTGACTTTATCGACTAGAGTAGATCTCTTGACTGGATATAGCATGTCGGAATCCATTATTCAAATCAAGATTGATTCAGGGATTTTGGATCCGTTGATTGGCGAAATATACTTGGAAGGTTCTATTTATAGAAACCTAGATCCTGATTGTATGGGCGAGCAGGATTGATGGGCTATTGTCATGTTTCTTAAATAGCTCGAAGATCTTCCTAATTGATTTTGTCCAACGGGTAGATTGGAAGAATTCCTTTAGTAAGTGCCAACGGGTATGATGGCATAAAGGAGTATATAAGGAAGACGTTCTAGTTGTTCGAGTGTGTGTGCGATAGAAGAATTCCAAAGTCTGAAGCTCATTGTTCTTAGTCAATTAAACTGTTGAGCGAAATCTTGTACGCAAAAGAGAGTCTATATCTTTGAGAGACCTTGAGAAAGTGTAGTAGAGTCTCTACAGTGTGGAATCAAGGAAGAGCTTTACTGTAACAACTCTTTTGTTCATAGTGAAATCTAGCCGGTGGATTGTCAGTGCAGAAGAGTGGACGTAGGCTTGGATTAAGTCGAACCACTATAATCTCTGTGTTCATATTCTCTTCCCTACGCTCTTTTACTTTGATCGTAATTCGTTTTGTTTACAAGAGACAAATTTCCTTTTCATAATCTATTGTTGAGTAGTGCTTCACATTTATTTCATAAAATTGTTTTTACACCTATTCACCCCCTCTAGGTGCTCGTGCTAGCCTTCACAATTAGTATCAAAGCTTGTGTACTCACTTAAATTGAAGTGTTTTACTTCAGAGTTAAAGATCCATGGCTAGTATGTTGGCTCTAGGACTGGTTGAAGGGCAAAGCAATACTAGACCGCCTTATTTTGATGGGAAAGAATATAATATATGGAAAAACAAGATGAAGGTATTTTTAAGATCAAAAGATCCTCTGGAATGGGATGTGGTAGAAAAAGGAATCATTCCTAAAGCTGCACCTATCTAAGAAAGAGTTAAAGAAGCCATTGAGTCTAACGAGATGACTCAAGAAGAGATAACTAAGAGACAAGCTTTTGATGCAAAAGCAATTTATTCTTTGTATTGTGCATTATCTCCTATTGAATATAACAGAATATCTTCTTGTGCTACAGCTAAAGAAGTTTGGTATAGATTACACATCACCTATGAAGGAACTGATCGAGTAAAAGAAACCAGAATCAACATTCTGCTTGATCAATACAAAGCATTCAAAATGAAATCAAAAGATTCAAATTGCTTCATAAAGCTTGTTCAAGTTAATGGTAGAAAAGTTTCATTTGGAGGAAATAGCAAAGGAAAAGTTGTGGGATTTGGAACTGTAAAGATTGGAAGCCTCACGATCAGTAATGTTTCCTTAGTGGAAGGAGTCAACTACAATTTGCTAAGTATTAGTCAGCTGTGCAACACCGATTTCAAAATCAACTTTCAAGAAGGAATATGTTCAGGAACCAGTAAAGACTCCTCTCAGTCTTTCACGGGTAGACAACGTGGAAATATCTACCTCTTGGATGTCAAACGGGATGAAACCCAATGTCTAATCTCAATTCAAGAAGAAGCACACTTATGGCACAGGAAACTTGGGCACATCAACATGAAGCAAATAGCCAAATTTTCAACAAAGAAGCTTGTTCGTGGTCTACCCAATCTGTCATACCAAAAGTCTGATCTATGCACACCATGCGTGTTGGGAACACAGGTAAGAAACTCATTCAAACCAATAAATCAAGTTTCCATTAATCGTGTACTACAGCTTCTGCATATGGATCTCTTTAGGCCAACCAGAACTCAAAGCATTCGAGGTAAAAAATATTACCTAGTAATTGTGGATGACTACTCACGATTCACTTGGGTATATTTCCCGATAAGTAAGTCTGAAACATTTTCTTACTTTAAAAAGTTTGCTAAAAAGGTCCAAAATGAGAAAGGGTATGTTATTTCAAGTATACGGACTGACCATGAAGGTGAATCTGGTTTTGTGATGAATCTGGTTTTCAACATATGTTCTTTTCTCCATATACTCCAGAACAAAATGGAGTCGTGGAAAGAAAGAATAGATCGCTTCAGGAAATGGCTAGAACTCTTTTAATTGAAAGTAACATATCTTCACGTTTTTGGGCTGAAGCCGTTTCTACAGCATGTTATATTACTAATAGAGTTTTTCTAAGGCATATTCTGGAGAAAACTCCTTATGAGTTATTTAAAGGAAAGAAGCCCATTGTTTCATATTTTCAATTGTTTGGATTTAAATGTTAGAGGGTTGAGTGTGTATAATCAGTTTAATTAGTTATTTAAAGGAAAGCCACTTCAGGAATGACGATGATAGTATGTATAATCAGTTTAAACCTAGAATGGGTGTTGCAGCAAAAATTCAAAGCAAAATGACGGATTTATTTCGATCGGAGGAACATAAGCAACTATACTCTAAGTTGCTGAAGCATGGGGTAATAAACCCTAGAAGTGTAGACTTTGATTTTCTTGACTCTGTGAATGTTAATCTGTGAGAAAAATTCAGTGTTTTTCAACTCAAACAGTTTTGTTTTGAATCTACATAAGCTTATGCTAAACTTACTGCTTATTTCTATTCGAATCTCAGTTTCTTGGATGCGATAGATTCTCTTTTAGTGTTCGAGATCAGGATTATGTCGTTGACATGAATACATTGGCTAATGTGATTGGGGTTGAAAGAGGGAGATATCAACCTATCAGTGCGTCTATTGCTCGTGCAACATTGGAGCTTGTTAAGGGTAGAAGGATAGAAAGAAAATTTTCCTATTTGAGGATGAATGCGTCCAACATTTTGCTTCACAAGATAGTGATTAACTATCTTAGACCAAAATCAACCTCAAATACTAATGTTTCAAACTCGGAGACAAAGTTGATGTACGCCATCAATGTTGATAAAAAGTTCTCTCTTCCACACACTATTATGTTCCACATGTATAGGGCAGTGGTGAAGGACAATGGTCAACTTCTTTACCCAGCACTTGTGACCAAGTTATTCAGACATTTGAACGTTCAACCTCCTCGGATTCTTTGTGTTCAAACGTGTGATCAAATGGTGGTAGGAATGAAAATGGTCTCTAAAATGCATCTGAAGGAATTCAACAAGGCGTTGGAGCAATTCAAGGAGAAAACCCTTATCAAAACTCATCAAACCTCTTTGGTTGCAAAGAGGAAAGGGAAGGATCCCAAGGTTGCTCCATCCAAGAAAAGAAGAGCACTCATCATTGAGGATGAAGAGGATGAGGATGATATCACCATTTCTGCAATGGCATTGAAGAACTTGAGTCGTTCTATTCTAGAATCAACGGAGAGACAAGAAAAAGATATGAATGAGACAAAATGGAGGACTGGAGAGAGAGAAGATTTGGAGAAAGAAGTAGAGGAGAGAGATGCAAAGGAGGAAAGAATTGAGAAAGAAGAAGAAGAGGAAAGAGGAGACCAAGCGAAAGCAGAGCATGAGGAACACTTTTCTCCAGCTGAAGGCATGGAAACAGGGGGAGATTCTGTAAAAAGAGGAATGTCCTCATTCCCTGCCACCAGTGAAGGAGTAAGTCATTTTCCAGCAGATCTAGTGGACATCTATGCCACTCAGTTTCTTGAAGAAGGACATGAGATTTCATCGCCCAATCTGCGTGATCGTGCTGAATTGCCATCATTTGCCAATACTCCATCTGATCGTGCAGAAGCAAGTACTCAGACAGACAATTCGGCAAGCTTTTGTAGAATTCTTGATGTTCTTTTAAAAATGAGAAGCCAAATTTATGCTCTGGGATGTGAAGTACAAAACTTGCAAAATGCAGGTCAATCTTCTTCAGTTTCTTTGCATGATCAAATTCATGCCCTTGCTCTTCAAGTTCAAGCCAATGCCAAGGGTGAAGATGTGGCGCAACTGAAGGAGGATTTGAAAAAGCTGGAAGGGATTGTTTTGTCAATGGGAGATTTCCAGCTTGTTCGTGTTCCCAAGCCATCTTAATTCCGTTCTCTTTTCATCTCTACCTTTTTAATGATGACGAAAATGGGGAGAAAACTTCCTTGAATGTTTTGAAGCTAACAAAATGTTTCCAGTAGTCTAGTCTGAAGACTTGCAGACTCTTTCATCGAAATCTGAAGATCACTAGATTGTCAAACTCAAGACTCAAAGTCTATCCTCATTGATAGTTTCTAGACCATCGAAGAAAGCTTATCCAGAACTGGATGTTTCATTAAGGATTTGACTTTATCAACTGGAGTAGATGTCTTGGCTGGATATAGCATGTCGGCATCCATTATTCAAATCAAGATTGATTCAGGGATTTTAGATACGTTGATTGGCGAAGTATACTTGGAAGGTTCTACTTATGGAAACCTACATCCAGATTGCATGGGCGAGTAGGATTGATTGGCTATCGTCATGTTCCTTAAATAGCTTGAAGATCTTCCTAATTGATTCTATCCAACTGGTAGATTGGAAGAATTCCTTTGGTAAGTGCCAACGGGTATGATGGCATAAAGGAGTATATAAGGAAGATGTTCCAGTTGTTTGAGTGTGTGCGCGATAGAAGAATTACAAAGTCTGAAGTTTCTTGTTCTTAGTCAATTAAAGTGTTGAGCGAAATCTTGTACGCAAAAGAGAGTCTATATCTTTGAGAGACCTTGAGGAAGTGTAGTAGAGTCTCTACACTGTGGAATCAAGGAAGAGCTTTACTGTAACAACTTTTTTGTTCATAGTGAAATCCAGCCGGTGTGCTGTCAGTGCGGAAGAGTGAACGTAGGCTTGGATTAAGCCAAACCACTGTAATCTCTGTGTTCATATTCTCTTCCCTACACTATTTTACTTTGATCGTAATTCGTTTTGTTTACAAGAGACAAATTTCATTTTCATAATCTATTGTTGAGTAGTGCTTCACATTTCTTTTTCATAAAATTGTCTTTACACCTATTCACCCCCCTCTAGGTGCTCGTACTAGCCTTTACACATTCTAGCTCAACCAAGGCATCCTGTTCAAGGAATGAGGCATTGTTGCCAACTTTATGTGGCAACGGGTGCTTTTTCCCCTTTAAGTGCATCATACAAGACGGTTTTTCATCTTTTATCTTAGTTGACGTAAATAAGGCTCGAGGGCATGTTCATTCAAGCGAGTGTGCCATGACTCTTAATATCATACTATATAATATGCTAAGCACGATTCTTGATTCGTGACTTGAGTCGCACGCCTAGGATGATGTCCGCACCAAGCAAGACTTGGAATCGGTACACTTCAATACTGATCTAAGGCCTTGCGGCTGAGGTTATCATGACTTGATGTCGATTCCAAGCCGAGCAAACCTCGATCTCATCTCGAGGCGTGAATACACTCAAGCATACGAACATGAGCAACCCCTACAAAAGAATATTACAACATACACATGGCTTACATGGGTGAGCACACCACTAAACTCGATGACGTAGGCTATTGCCCTAGCGAAGAGTTAGAAATTCTACTTACCTTCAATAAATCTCGATAACCTATAGGTGGCTTTACCAAGAGAGGGCCATCTTCTGAGGTAGTGGGCGAGCAAGGCTGAGAGAGGGAGAGGACATGCAAGAAAGGAGGAGGAGAAGAAGTGAGCCAAAGGTTGGAGAGAATGGAGGGGGTGGTTTCCTATATATAGGTCAAGTTTCATTTAATAGCCCTAACAAGTGGTCCAATGAGCTTTCTTGGACTGGTAGGGCTAGTTTGATGGGGTGGCGCCCTAAGGATCTAGGGGAATGATTAAGGACAAAGGGCATTCTTCTCATTGGTCCATTTGTACTAATGAGTCATCTAGCATTTATGAATTAGCTAACTTGCCTTCCAAGGCTCATATTGGGGTCATGATGACCTAAGTTTATGGGGACACATAAGATGTTGAGTCACCATCTTTCATTAATGACTAGCCTCCAAAGTCATTAATGGCTTAGATTTGTCATAAAAAAATTTGGACTTTGGACAACTTGTTCTCCAAGTTAACCACATGAGCATGTGACTCATTAAGCTCATTAATTACCTAGCTTCCAAAAGCATTTAATGCATTCTTATCTTCAAGCCAAGAAGACTTTAGATTGGCTTCCTCCTCAAGTTAGGTGTGCAGCCCCCTTCCACTCCCAGTTGGGCATGTGATTCTCCCATTCTAAGGCGAAAACATTTTTTGAGCAATTTTCAAAATCAGTGCCATTACCTAATCAAATGGACTAAAAAAATTATAAAGTTTTAATATGCTATAGAAAAGACCTTAGAAAATATTTTAATGAAGGAATCCAAGCCAAATTCGTCTTGTGGAAAGAACAACAAATCATTTAAGACAACCCAAAAATTCATCAATTGAGCAAATTCAACGGTCGAGAGAGAGAGAGAGAGATTCATTTCGAAATCCAAATCTTTACAAAACTCTTTAAATTTTAATATGTTGTAGATATGGATGTCATTCAAAAATTTTTATGAAGGAAGCATGTCCAAATTCGAAAGGGAAGATTTTATAAAAATTCAAGAAAGTAACTTGGTTACCATTTTCACTATACTAAGCAGGTTTTATATGATAATTGATTGAGCCTTCATCCCAACCATTTCACCTAAAAAAATTGAAATTTAAGTATGTTGTAGATCAAGATATTTTGAACAACTTTCATGAAGGAAGCTTCTCCAAATTCGAATCAGAAAAATCTCTATAAAATTAGAAAATAGTGAATGTCCAGCAATTTCAAAAACCAAAGGTAACATATCTAATTGAAAAGAGATGGCGCCCTACTTGGTCAAGAAGCATTAATTGTTGGACATCCTTATCCTCCAAGTTTCCAACTAGGTCCTAGGTTAGATTGGACACTTCATCTTGATCATTGAATGGCTAAATTCCAAGAGATATTAATGTGAACTTATCTTGAGTTCAAAGTTTGAACTTGACTTGACTTCTCTCTCTTTTCCCCTTGGGTGTGTGGCCCTTTTTTTGTGGGTTCCAAAGTCCACATTTCACACTTAGGTATTTAGGGTATGATTAGGCCTAGGCTATAGGGACACATTTTTCCATACATCATTTAACGTGTTTACATTTGTTCACACTTGTTTTTCTAAGAAAGTTTGACTAGTCCAAGTTTCATACTTGTCTTCCAAGGCTAAGGCCTAATGTGCCATGTTTCCATCTCAGTCAATGCTCCTTAATTAACTACAAGAAGAGGGCATTAAATGAACTTGGAATATCTCAGTTTTGAAGGCCTTGTCATCAGGCAGGGACTAATCAAGTTTGACCACAATCAACTATCTTATTTGGCCCGAGATTCGTACCTAAGCCATGATTGGATGAAGTTGGATGCAATCAGGCTTAATCGGTGAAACCAAGTTTGGACTTCTCTTTTACCATGCATAATGGCTCTCAGATGGTCTAAGGGCCAGGCCTTGGGCTAGTTCACCGATCCTACAGCCGATTCTATGGCCAATCCAAGGTCTCGTGCCACAATTCAAAACCCATAATCGACCCTCGAGTCAATTCATGACATATTCTTGCTATCGGCATACTAATCCTTAGTCTACTAATCGTGATCAAAATAAGGGTTAAAATTGATGATGTTACAACTCTCCCTGAGATAGCTAGTATAAGCACCTAGAGTGGGGGTGAATAGGTGCAAAAATAATTTCTCGAGATACGAAAGCGATTCTAGGCAAACGATTGAATGGGAGTTCTCTTTTGATTAACAAAATGAAGTATGATCAAAGTAAAGTAAAGAGTAGGGAAGAGAAAATTGAACGCAAGGTTTATAGTGGTTCGGCTTATTCCAAGCCTACGTCCACTTTTCCGCATTGACAGCCCCCCGGCTGGATTTTACTATGAACAAAAGAGAAGTTACAATACAGCTTTTCCTTGATTCCACAGTGTAGATATTCTACCACATTTTCTCAAGGATTCTCACAAATATAGACTCTCTTTTGTGTACAAGATTTCGCTCAAATGAATTGACTAACAACAAGGAGCTTCAGACTTTGGAATTATTTTATCGTGCATTTTCTCAAACAACTGGAACGTCTTCCTTATATACTCCTTTATGCCATCATACCCGTTGGCACTTACCAAAGGAATTCCTCCAATCTACCGGTTGGACAGAATCAATTAGGAAGATCATTCGAGCTATTAAAGGAACATGTCCATAGCCCATCAATCATGTTCGCCCATACAATCAGGATCTCGGTTTCTATAAGTAGAACCTTCCAAGTATACTTTGTCAATCATCGGATCCTTAATCTTCGAGTCAATCATGATCAAATAAAGGATTTTGTCATGTCTTATCCAGCCAAGAGATCTTCACCAGTCGATAAGGTCATATCCTTAATGAAACATCCAGTTCTGGATAACCTTTCTTCAACGGATTAGCAACTATCAATGAGGATAGATTTTGAGTCTTGAGTATAGCTGTCCGGAGGTCTTCAGACTTTAAATAACAGAGTTTGGAGATCTTTAGACTAGACTGATGGAAACGTTTTGTTAGCATCAAAACTTTTCACGAAGATTTCTCCAACAATCTCCCCCTTTTTGATGGTGACAAAACTTTCATGCAGATTTGGATAACTTTGACCTGTAAAATGTTACTCAAACAAATATGGATATCTTATAAAAATAAATGGTTTGATGAATGATAACGCTAGAATCTACAACCACACAGAAATTAGGTTAGTCTTGCATGTGATAAATCCATCCATAAGATATCAATAGTAGTTAATATAAGCAGTCATGTCCAAATTCAAATTCAGTCCACATCGAGACATAAAAGTAAAGTCAAACATTAAAACAATATTTAAACATCAAACCAAAATCAAAAAGATGTAAAGATTCAAAGTTTGCAAATCTCACATCTCTCCCCCTTTTTGTCAGCATAAAAAAGGTCGAGATGAAAGTGGAGTAGAATCAAGAATGCTTGGGAACACGAACAAGCTGGAAATCTCTCATTGATCGAACAATGCCTTCCAGCCTTTTCAAGTTTTCCTTTAGTTGTGCAACATCCTCACCCTTATCATTAGCTTGAATTTGAAAAGAAAGGGCTTGGATCTGATCATTCAAGGAACCTAAAGAAGCTTGACTTGCATTCTGCAAATTCTGAACTTCGCATCCTAGAGCATATATCTATCCTTGCATTTCCAAAAGAATATCCAGAATTCTGCGAAAATCTGCTGAATTATCGGTCTGCGTGCTGGCTTCGGCACGATCTGATGGAGTAAAGGCAGACGATGGCAGATCAACATAATCACATAGATTTGGTGATGAAATATCATGTCCTTCCTCAGGAAATTGTGAGGCATAAATGTCCTCTGGATCTGTTGGAGAGCGATTAACTCCCTCACTGGTAGCAAGATATGAGGACATTCCTCTTTTCTCTTGATCTCCCCCTGTTTTTATGCCTTCAAGTGAAGAAGAGTGTTCCTCATGTTCTCCTTCCTCTTGATCTATTTTCTCTTCTTCTTTTTCTCAACTCTTTCCTTCTTAGCATCTCTTTCTTCTTCTTCCTTCTCATCTGCTTCTTCTTCCTCTGCTTCTTTCTCTTCTCTTTCTCTAGCCCTCTGTTCTAAGTCTTTCTCTGGAATAGAACGACTTAGATTCTTCAATTCCATTGCAGAGATAGTGATGTTTTCCTCATCATCTTCATCTTCAACGATGAGAGCTCTTCTTTTCTTAGATGGAGTAACCATGGGCTCCTTCCCTTTCCTTTTTGATGAAGAAGAGATTTGATGAGTTTTGACTGGAGTCTTCTCCTTGAATTTCTCCAACGCCTTGCTTAGTTCATTCAGATGCATTTTAGTCACCATTTTTAGTCCTACCACCATATGATCGCACGATCGAGCACAATGAATTTGCGGAGGCTGAATATTCAGATGTCTGAATAACTTTGTCACAAGACCTGGATAAGGAAGTTGACTCCTGTCCTTCACCACTGCTCTATACATGTGGAACATAACAGTGTGAAGAAGAGAAAAATATTTTCCAGTGATGATGGCATACATCAGCTTTGTCTCTGAACTTGAAACATCAGTCTTGGAAGTTGATTTCGGTCTGAGGCAATTGATCACAATCTTGTGAAGCAAAATGTTAAACACACTCATTCTCAAGTAGGAAATCTTTTCCTCTGTTCTTCTATCCTTAACAAGTTCCAATGTAGCACGAGCAATAGAAACATTGATAGGTTGATATCTTCCTCTCTCAACCCCAATGACATCCGCCAACGTATCCATATCCACCACAAAGTCTTGATCTCGGACACTAAAAGAGAATCTATTCGCATCCAAGAAACTAAGATTCGAATAGAAATAAGCGGTTAATTTAGCATGGGCTTCTGTGGTGTTAGAACAGAACTGCTCAAGTTGAAGAAAACTAAACTTTTCTCTCAAATTGACATTTACAGTATCAAGGAAATCAAAATCCATACTCCTAGGGTTTATCACTCCACGCTTTAACAGTTTTGAGTATAGAACCTCCTGTTCCTTCGATCTAAACATCTCTGTCTTTTTTCCTCGAATTTTCGCTGCAACACCCATTCTTGGTTGAAATTGGCTGTACAGTTTATCATCATCATTCCCATCTACAGGATTAAATCCTCCAACATGCGGATCACTTGGGATATTTGCAAGGGTTTCTTCAGCCAACCCTTTAGGAGCAATTCCCCAACTTTTCATTTTTCGCAAAAAGATATATTCATTCCCATATCTTTTGTCCTTAAGAAATTCATCGATATAGTTCAACGGAGTACTAGTCCTCTTTAAAGCACGATAAAGCTTATAAATAAAAGAGGGTCTTTGAACTCTTACAGGAGCTGCGTCTTCAATAATTTCTTCCTCTTGTTGATGATCAACACCTTAAGGACTAAATGGAGGAGAATGACGCTGCTGAGAATGTTGTGGGCTCTGCTACTGATTTGGAGATTCTTCTTCCTCTGTGAGATCAAAGTGCGTAGGCCCCTCACTCATCCGCCGTGGTCCCTTGCTTGCGATCCTCGAAGACTTTCTTGAAGACGACATCTTTCTCAGTCTTTGAAAGATTCCTTGCTTGACTTTCCCAAGAAAGATGACAACTTTTTCAAAGATTAAACAAGAGAAGAAAATAGGAATGGTAGATCGGTGCTTTTTGGGGTTTTAAAGTTAAAACGAAGAGAAACTGACGTATATAACTTAGTCGAAAGGGGGAATACAAAACGTCGTAAAGGAAAGTGAAAAGATGCATTTTCAAAAAAAATAACTGCCTTTTTTTTCAGAAAAAAATGGTCATTTCAAAATAACTCATTTTTCAAAAAGGAAACGTTGCAATAATCATGTCAATTAAATATAGCAATAATCAAACACAGTTGACGATCGTACATTTTCAAGATGAGATTCGAGAGAGAGAATAACTTACAGTCAAAGTCTTGTATATTTATAGTCAAAGTCTTGTATATCTGAGTCTGAGAGTCTCTAGACTTTAACTTCTTCAAACCTCAAAATGTTGAGTTTGGAACGGATGATTTCAAATTGATTTTTCTCCAAAGGTTTTGTAAATATATCCGTCAGTTGGTTCTTTGAATCAACAAACTGAATCGAAATTTCTCCATTTTGAATATGATCTCTAATGAAGTGATGTCGTATCTCTATATGCTTTGCTCTTGAGTGAAGAATTGGATTTTTGGCGAGATTGATTGCGCTGGTGTTGTCGCAGTTAATCTCCATGCATGAATCTTCAATTCCAAAGTCTCTTAGCTGTTGTTTTATCCACAGGATTTGTGAACAACAACTTCCAAGAGCTACATATTCTGCTTCTGCAGTAGAAAGAGCTACTGTACTTTGCTTCATTTAAAACCAAGACACTGTCCTACCTCCAAGTAGTTGACAGGTACCCGAGGTGCTCTTTCTATCAACTCTGCATCTGGCAAGGTCTTCGTCTGAGTATCCAAGAAGAGTAAAGTCTCCCCTTTTAAGATACGAGAGATCAAAGCTTGAAGTTGATGAAATATATTTGATAATACGCTTTGCAGTATTTAAATGAGATTCTTTAGGGTCTGCTTGGAATATGACACAAATGCAAACACTAAACAAAATGTCAGGTCTAGAAGCTATAAGATAAAGAAGTGAGCCAATGATACTCCCGTATAACTTCGATCGACTTTCTTTCCTCCTTCATCTTTGTCTATCCGCAAGGAACTTGACATTGGTATATCAGCCTTTTTGCAATTGTCCAAATCAAACTTTTTGACAAGATCTTTAGCATACTTTTCTTGATGAATAAAAGTTCCTTCCTTTAGTTGTTTTACTTGAAGCCCGAGAAAGAAGGTTAACTCACCCATCATGCTCATTTTAAATTCATCCCGCATCGTCGCATAAACTTTCATTAGGGGATCTAAAAATAATATCATCGACATATATTTGAACAAGTAGAAAACTTTTGCCTTTTATAAAACCATTTTGAATTAAAACTTACTCAGCCTTTCGTACCAAGCTCGAGGTGCTTGCTTTAAACCATACAAGGCTTTTTTTTAGTTTAAAGACTGAGTTTGGCTTTCTTGGGTCTTCAAACCCAGGTGGTTGCTCCACAAAGACTTCCTCATGGATAAATCCATTCGAGAAAGCACTTTTGACGTCCATTTGGAATAACTTGAAATTCTTATAACAAGCAAATGCAAGTAATAATCGACTTGCTTCTAACCTGGCTACTGGTGCGTAAGTCTTGTCATAATCTATCCCTTCTTCTTGCGTATATCCCTTGGCCACGACTCTCGCTTTGTTTCTTATGACTTTTCCTTTCTTGTCCATCTTGTTCCTAAAAACTCATTTAGCTCAAATAATATATTTACCTTTTGGTTTAGGAGTTAACTCCCAGACATCATTAATTATGAATTGTCTAAGTTCTTCTTACATAGCTTCAATCTAGCTTTCATCAGATAAAGCTTCATCTATGCTTCTAGGTTCTATTTCAAAAATAAGAGCCATAGCACTAGACTCTTCGCGCCTTTTGGATCTTGTGCGAATTCCTTCATTAATGTCGCCAATAATAAGGTCATTGGGATGACTAGACTTATGCTTCCAGTTGCTGCTTGATTTGTCAGGTTGATGATCATTTCCTTCATTTGAATCTTCAATAATCATTTGTTGCTGGTCTTTCAGAGTCTAAGCTGCTTCTTGAGATTTAGACTTCGTAGAGTCTGGAGCAGGTTCAAATTCTTCAAGATGAGTCTGAATTGATTAATTTTGCATAGTCTTGGAATTTAACATTCATTGATTCTTCCACAGATTGAGTCTTTTTGTTGTAGACTCGTACGCTTTGCTTGACGTTGAATATCCAAGGAATATTCCTTCATCGACTTTTCTTCAAACTTACCAACTCGATCATTTGCATTTTTCAATATAAAACATTTGCATCCAAACACATGAAAATATGAAACAATACGCTTCTTTCCTTTCAATAACTCATAAGGGGTTTTTTTTCTAGAATAGGCCTTAGAAAAACTCTATTAATAATATAACATGCTGTTGAAATTGCTTCAGTCCAAAATCGTGAAGAGATATTTCTTTCAATTAAAAGAGTTCTAGCTATTTCTTTAAGAGACCTATTCTTTCTTTCCACAACTCCGTTTTGCTTTGGAGTATATGGAGAGGAGAACAAGTGTTGAAAGCCAGATTCATCACAAAATTTTGTAAAATCTTGATTTTCAAATTCACCTCCATGGTCTGTTTTTATACTTGAAATAACATACCCATTTTCATTTTGAACCTTCTTAGCAAATTTTTCAAAGTAAGAGAAAGTTTCAGACTTACTTGTCAAGAAATATACCCAAGTAAATCGTGAGTAGTCATCCACAATTACTAGGCAATATTTCTTACCTCCAATGCTCTGTGTTCTGGTTGGTTCAAAAAGATCCATATGCAAAAGCTGCAGTACACGGTTAGTGAAAAATTGATTTATTGGTTTAAAGGAATTTCTAACCTGTTTTCCCAATATGCATGGTGTACATAGATCAGACTTTTGGTATGATAAATTGGGTAGACCACGAACAAGCTTTTTTGCTGAGATTTTGGCTATCTGCTTCATGTTAATGTGCCCAAGCTTTCTGCGCCATAAGCTTACTTCGTCTTGAATTGAAATTAAGCATTGCGATTCATCTGGTTTCACAACCAAGAGGTATATATTTCCATGTCTTCGACCCATGAATGATTGAGTAGAATCTTTACTAATTCCTGAGCATATTTCCTCTTGAAAGTTGATTTTGAACCCAGTATCACACAGCTGACTGACACTAAGCAGATTGTAATTGAGTCTTTCTACCAAAGAAACATTGCTTATTGTGAGATTTCCAATCTTTACAGTTCCAAATCCCACATTTTTTCCTTTGGTGTTTCCTCCAAATGAGACCTTTCCACCATTTACTCGTACAAGCTTTATGAAACAATTTGAACCCCCTGTCATGTGTCTTGAGCATCCACTATCCAGATACCATTTTACCTTTTTCTTGATAGTGACCTGCATTTAAAAGAGAAACTCAAATTTTCTTTGGTACCCATATTTTCTTGGGTCTATTGGTGTTAGTATGATATGCGGTTTTTGCCCATACCTTTTTAATAGGTTTCCAAACCATAGGACATTCTTTTTCAAAATGAATCGCACTATTGCATTTTGAACATCGAGAGCATTGCGACCTACTAGTTTTACAAAGGTTATTTTAAAATGATTTTTATAAGCATCTCTTGTGGGTCTTTGTTTGATTCTTTCTTTCACTTTAGGAAAATCAATTAAAGGAATGGTTTTAGCGAGTCATTCCTAAACCAGATTTATTGAAATAAGGTCTTTGAACAGAAAGTATTTTTTCCAGTTTTTCAGATCCTAAAGAAAATCTTTTGGAAATATTTGAGATATCATTTTTCAAGAATGCATTTTCTTTTAGAAGATTATTTTCACTTTCTTTAAGAGAAGAAACATTCTTGTCTAAGCATTTCACTTTTTCTTGCAAAACATTTTCTTGTTGTTTTAGAGTAGAATTTTCCTTTTTGAGTTTGGAAATTCTTTTAAGAGAAGTCTTAAAACTAAAAAACAATTGACCAATGTATTTTGAAACTTTAATAGGAATTTTGAAGTTACTAACCTCAAATTCGCTTTCTGAATCTAAATATGTCTCGGAGTTTGAATCTGAATCCGATTGTGCCATTAGACATACATTGGCATAATCATCATCACTATCTTCGTACTCTGTATCACTCCAGGTTTCTGCTTTAAGAGCTTTTCGATACTTATCAGCTTTTCATTTCTTCTTCCTTAGAAGAGGACAGTTGGGTATGATGTGTCCCTTTTTCTTACATTCAAAGCAGACTATATCTTTGTTTGATTCATCATCTTCAACAGATTTGGTCTGTTGCTTTTGAAAACTGTCTTTGAATTGAATCTTCTTCCTTTTCTGTTCAGCTTTCTGAATCTTCTTATCATGAGAGCAAGCTCCTCATCATCCATATCGTCTTCAGAATCTGTAATATCAGAATCATCATTAGATTTTAATGTAATGAATTTCTTACCTTTAGGGTCTTCGTCTTTATTGATTCGTTCCACTTCATAAGACTGAAGAGTCCCAACCAACTCATCAACAGATAGTGGCATGATTCTTTGGGTCTCTTTGATTGAGGTCTTTATGTGATTCGAATCCTTGGACAGTCCATGCAGTAGCTTGTTTACTTTCATTGGATCAGAAATTGGTTAACATTGATTTTCAAGACCATTCACGATTTCTGTAAAACGACTAAACATATCAGTTATAGATTCTCCTGATTTCATTTTGAAGGCTTCGTATTGACCGAGAAGAATGTTGATTCTGGTCTCTTTCACTCGATTGGTTCCTTCATAAGTAATGTGTAATCTATCCCAGACTTCGTTGGTTGTAACACAAGAAGATATTTTGTTATATTCAGTAGGTGATAAAGCACAATATAAAGAATAAATTACTTTTGCATCAAGAGCTTATCTCTTGATTATCTCTTCCTGAGTCATTTCACTAGACTCAACAGTATCTTTTCCTCTTTCTAAGACCGGTGCAGCTTTAGGAATGATTCCTTTTTCTACAACGTCCCATTCCAAAGGATCCTTTGATCTTAGGAACGCCTTCATCTTCTTCTTTTTTCCATATATTGTAATCATTTCCATCAAAGTAAGGCAGTCTGAAGTTGCTTTGCCCTTCTACCAGCCCTTGAGCCAACATACTAGCCATGGATCTTTAACTCTGACGTAAAACACTTCAAACAAAGTGAGTACACAGGCTCTGATACCAATTGAGATAGTTAGTATAAGCACCTAGAGGGGGGTGAATAGGTGCAAAAATAATTTCTCGAGATACGAAAGCGATTCTAGGCAGACGATAGAAAGGGAGTTTTCTTTTGATTAACAAAATGAAGTACGATTAAAGTAAAGTAAACAGTAGGGAGGAGAAAATTGAATGCAAGGTTTATAGTGGTTCGGCTTATTCCAAGCTTATGTCCACTCTTCCGCACTAACAGCCCACCGGCTGGATTTCACTATGAACAAAAGAGAAGTTACAGCACAGCTTTTCCTTGATTCCATAGTGTAGATATTCTACCACACTTCCTCAAGGATTTTTACAAATATAGACTCTCTTTTGTGTACAAGATTTCGCTCAAATGAATTGACTAACAACAAGGAGCTTCAGACTTTGGAATTCTTCTATCGTGCATTTTCTCGAACAACTGGAACGTCTTTCTTATATACTCCTTTATGCCATCATACCCGTTGGCACTTACCAAAGGAATTCCTCCAATCTACCGGCTGAACGGAATCAATTAGGAAGATCATTCGAGCTATTAAAGGAACATGTCAATAGCCCATCAATCATGTTCGCCCATACAATCAGGATCTCGGTTTCCATAAGTAGAACCTTCCAAGTATACTTTGTCAATCATCGGATCCTTAATCTTCGAGTCAATCATGATCAAATAAAGGATTTTGTCATGTCTTATCCAGCCAAGAGATCTTCACCAGTCAATAAGGTCATATCTTTAATGAAACATCCAGTTATGGATAGCCTTTCTTCAACGGATTAGCAACTGTCAATAAGGATAGACTTTGAGTCTTGAGTCTGGCTGTCCGGAGGTCTTCACACTTTAAATAGCAGAGTTTGGAGATCTTCAGACTAGACTGATGGAAACGTTTTGTTAGCATCAAAACAGTTCACGAAGATTTCTCCAACATCCCCCTTAAAAAAAAAAAAATTATCTTCGAAAAATTTCAAAACACACCTAATTCCCGGAATAGGTAGGGGTACTTGCACTTCATGGTCTCCTCACTCTCCTATGTTGCTTTCTTTATTCCATGGTGTCTCTATAGGACCTTTACTTGGGGAATGGATTTACTACACAAGACTTGCTCTTCCCGACCCACGATCCACACTGGCTTCTTAATATACGACACTCTATCGTCTACTTTGATATCTTCAAAGTTCCGCACGCGTGCCAGATCAGCCTCATACTTTCTTAATATCGATACATGGAACACATTGTGTACTTGAACAAGGCTCGGTGGTAAAGCTAGTTGGTATGCTAAATTCCCTACCCTTTCAAAATTTTCAAAAGGTCCTACATACCTTGGGCTTAGCTTTTCCTTTGCCTTTCCGCTGCGCACTCTGATTATTATTCCTCAAAATGGTACATAGTAAACATGACTAGATCTATTGTTTCCTTCTATGGTTACTTGATCCTAAGTACTCATGTAACAAACCTATAGAACAACTATAGAAATTCTAAGGAAACTTTTCTGTACCACAATAAGAAGTCAGTGGCCACGAACTACCGTCAGAAAATCAATCAACCAATCACATGGACGAGGTGTTTTCCTAGCTAATTATTCCAAATCCCAGTGTACTTTATCACTCCAGATAATAAGCCCGCTCTGATACCAAAATGTGACAACTTAAGATCGTCTGAACCCTCTTTAAGTTGAAAGTAATCAGACACTTTTGCTTGTTTTAAACTTCATGATCTCAGGCCTACGTTGCTTAATCATTAGTGCATAGACCGATTAAGGGCCTTTGAAAGTGAATGTGAACAAAAATAATGGATTGAGTGGGCATACAAAAGGTTGGAAACTCCAATTGTTTGAGCCCAAAGATACCTCTTGAGTTAGGGCTAAAAATGTATCCATTCAATATAGCTCAGTACAATTTTCCTCTACTTTCAGATCTGTCAATTTTAGTTCTGACTACAGTTGGACAATGGACTTTGTATTATCCATTCAATCATTGTAATAGACCCCAACGCATCTTCTTTAACTGATGATTTCGAAGAGAAAATGATACATTAATCTTGCTTCAAACCTATTTAATTCAAGCTTACTTGGAACTACTTTTACATTTAAGAAATCCATTGCAAATATAACTAAAAGAAATGCTTTCCTTCAAACTACCGATATGTGTTGACAAAATATGTTTGGGAGATTTTTCCTTTGGAAAATATTAACGAGTACTTGCACTCGTTAAAAATCGTTAATTGTGCTTTGGAAATATCGACATTTCTATTTAAAACATGTGACTTTTTCCTTTTAATGATGTTCATTTTTAATTTCAAAATGTGTTGATATGCGTTATTAAGTATTCTTAACTAGTTTTGCACTTGTTAAGAAGGAACTTTTCATATTTTTCTGTTATATATCAAGTGCCATAAGGTTATGCTACCATAAATGCCACAAGTTAAGGAACCATCATTCAATGTAATGTGTTGGGCGAGTCCCCCCGAAGTAAACCGAGTGCTTTGTGTAAAACTCTCAATGGCTTTCTAAACTTCTCTTCTTCTCCAGCCTGGTAGGATCCTCTGAGAAATACAGCTTGGATAGTTATAAATGTTACCATCTTGACATCTCTAAGTGTCTCTAAGCTCTGAACTAAAGGTAAAAGTAGTTTTCTGCTAAAAGGCTGTCCTTGAAGGATTTGAACAAGTGGTTCACCCACAGTGGGAAGGCATACCTGTAGGAAATTGACTCTGTCTTCCCTGGTAGAATTAGACATGGCATATTTTCCTTAGATGACTAAGTTCAAATAGAAGCTGATTCCAAATTTTCAACTGCTTTGATGGGCTGAATGGTTTTCAAAATATTCTTTTGAAACCAAACACATTTTTGGGGAGAAGAACGTGCTTGCTAACTTCTTGTTAAGAAAAAAGGTACCAGCAGAAATCAACATGTCATCATGAGGCGTGCTTTTCATACTCTTCATCACAATGAAAAGTATAAGATTGAAAGAATACGAGATTGGCCAAGCTGGCAATATCCCCAGGAGATTGTTGAACAAGTCAAGAATGATAGCCTCACTGAAAATCTGGGAAACCTCATGTGGCAATGCCACATAGACCTATGCAGACTCCATGGATGATCAATTCTTTATCATTTTGGATTAAATTCATACTTTTCATTCAGACATCCTTTAATTTGGAAGGAAAAAGACTTCCCTGATCAGTTTTGATGGTTATTATGGTACTTAACCAATAAATACTTCATAGATATTGAAATTCCAACCAGAAGATTCATTGCTAATCTCACCAAGATATTCGGACTCGGTCGAAACATTGAAAAGGAAAGCGATAGAAATCTCTTGGCCTTCCTCAATTGGTTTTATCCTTCTACTCACTAGAAGTAGCTCTTACAATAAGAATTGAGAACCATCCAACTAAAACCTGAAGTTCACACTATTCTATTCTTTCGACGTCCATGAGATTTTGTAAAGAACAATGGTAGCATCACCGATGCTCCACAAATTATAGGTACCACATCTTATAAACCTCAACCACACCTTACAAAAGCTTAGATTTACAATTCTTTTCCAAGACCTGTTGGTCGCTGTGAACACCGATATCGAGAACTTCAAAGAGTTTCGTGCCAAGAAAATAAAACCATTCTTGAAGATGTATGTAACTATAATTTACCAATTGCATAGGATCATTATAGCCTCACACTAAAAGCCAATGAAGCACTCGAGGAATTTAGACAAGCTGCATCATCATAGGAGCAAGAAATGATAGACACATATGATCCTATCCAGTCCTCTCAAGACTCCTATGCACAATAGGGAGGTCCTCTTTTCCAAGACCCTATGATCAAGGACCTTTGTCTTTATCTCTAAGATGAAAACATCCTATTATGTTCAACCATCCAATTGGCCTCAACCAAACATGTTTGCCGACACTACAGGCTCCTTCCAGAATCAAGAGGAAGCATCCTCGTCAAACCAAATTCTCTCATTAGATTCACTTGCAAGACTTTGAGCAAAAATATGAAGAACATCTTCTGGCAGAAATGCATAGTTCTGATGACTCAGACAATGACTATAATGCTCATGACGAACAAGATTGCTGCTGTAACAAATCACTATAGCAGTAGGCTAGGGAAATCACTGTTCATTACCACTGCTCATATCACGGAAAATAATTCCCTACCGGAAGTTTCCAAAACCTCTGTTTAGGAATCAAGAGCATGGTCCTTGTTTATGTGTGACCTCCCAATGTCTATAAAAGGCAAAGATGATTTAATGTGTTGGGTAGAGTCCCTTGAAGTAAAGTGAATGCTTTGTGTAAAACTCTCAATGGCTTTTTAAAACTCCTCTTCTTCTCTAGCCTAGTAGGATCTTCTAAGAAATGCAGCTCGAATAGTTAGAAATGTTACCATCTTAGCATGTCTAAGTGTCTCTAAGCTCTGAACTAAATGTCAGAGTAGTTTTCTGCTAAAAGCCTATCCCTGAAGAGCTTGAACAAGAGGTTTGCCTACAATGGGAAGACATACCTACAGGAATCTAACTTCGTCTTCCCTGGTTCTAAGCTTAGGTCCATTCAATTGAATAAGAGGTTCACCCACAGTGGTAAGGCATACCTGTAGGAAATTGACTCTGTCTTCCCTGTTGATGGAATTTGCAATGGAGGAAGAATCTACATAGTCTTCTTAAGTTCAACGATTGCTTTAGTATGAGATTTTCCTTAAGGTGGGGGATTCTTCTTCAACATTGATTGTAGTAGAATCAGCAGTTTTGCAATGTTGATAACAAAATCTCTAAGATATTTAATTATCCCAAGAAATTGCTAAACTTGCTTTGTTGTAAAGTTTTCTTCGAGAAATTTCAACAATTCTCGAGCAATGTATGGCCCTAGATAGTATGTACCTTTGTTAAGGTGCATACTAAGAAATTCAATTTCTGTTTGGACAATATTCATCTTTCTTTGAGAAAGCATAATCCCATTTTTTTTACAATTTCTGCAAACTGCCCAAGAAGTTGGCAGTGGGATTATTCATCAGGGCTATAGAGTAGAATATCATCAATATATACTGCTGCACTTAACAAGATTGGTTGAAAAATTCGACACATGACCTTTTGAAATAGGGATAGTGCTACTTTTAGGCCAAAGGAAAGAACTTTCCATTAAAAATGTTGGTTTAGGATACAAAACCCTATTTTGGGTCTATCTTTAGGATGGATGCCCAATTGCTAAAATCTAGCTCGAGATCAAATTTTAAATAAATATGGGCTTTCGATAATCCAATAAAGAGGGAATTTTTGGAGAAAGGTAGAAAATATTTGTCATCTTAAAGAAAAACGTTTAGGGCTGATAATTTATTACTAGCTGCATATTTCCTCTATTTTGCTCAACTTGCTTATTGACATAGAAAGCTTCACAAGCCCATTGAGAATTTGAAATTTCAATAAGGCCTTATTGCAGTAGTTATGAGCATTCCTTCTGAGCAGCAACCATGTTCTGGGTTCATTCCCATATGACTCGCCTTGGTTTGATTGATGTCTTCATTTTTGTTGAAGGGAAGGAGAACAAAGAATTCCGGATTTTTCCATAATGGATGAGAACATTTTTTAGAGAATTCAGAATGAGATTCTGAATAGGATTTTAAGAACTTATGCATGATCGGATCTAACAGATTCATTTGGATGGAAAAAAGTCTTTGGACATTGACAAATTCAGAGAATTGGTCCTTACACTTAAGACATTTTCTAGGAATGATACGTAGTCGAGAAATCTGAGTCATTATGTCCCAACCAATGATCAAATCTTTGTTTGGAGGACTGGATTCGAAGATTTATGTGGTTATAAAACACTGGGAAAAAATTAGATTGTTACTTGGGGTAGTTCTTGAAAGGGTTAGTAGAATACCTAGAGGGGGATGACTAAATGTGAAAACAAATTTTTGCGAAATGCAGTAAAAATGCTTTACTTTTAAATTGAGTCTCGATGAACTACAGATTATACATAAGGATTTAGATTGTAACAACTAATACGAATAAAGTAAAGGAGTTTAGGGAAGAGAAAAATGAACACAATGTTTATAATGGTTTAATTTAGATCAAGTCTACGTCCACTCTCCCACGCTAACAGTCTTTTGGTTGATTTCCACTATGAATCAAAAGAGAATGTTACAGCTCTCTCGATCTTGAATTTTCAGTGAGGTGTCTCTACTATTCTCACAAGATCACTCTCTAGAGTTTCTCACTTTCGAATACAAGTTTAAAGCACTAAGTTATGAAGGACAAGAGAATTGGAAGTTTCAGACTTTGAAATTTTTCTTTCACACTCCTCTTGAATGACTTTGAAAACTCCCCTTAAATGCTCCTCCATGCCTTGTTGACCGTTGTCACTTTCTAGAGGAATTCTTCCAATCAACCCGTTGGACAGAATCAATCAAGGAGATCTTAAGCCGTTTGAAGATTGAGATGAAAGCCCGTTGATCTCATTTGCCAATACAATCAGGATCTTGATTTCCATAAGTAAATTCTTTCCAAATAAGCTTGCATTCCAAAATGATTTGCTTCTTCGAAATTGATTCTAATTAAGTTAACCAATATGGTAGGTGATATTTCAAATTAGAAAGCCTAATGTATCCTGTTCATACTAAAATCTTGAAGAAAATAATCTTGAGTTTGATTAAAACTTCATTCTTACGTTTAGTCTGGAACTCGTCAGAGTGGGCAAACTTCTGATATAAGATAGTCTTTGACACAAAAGTCTGGCAATCTTCAGAATAAAACTTAGATAAGTGTCAACTTCAAAATATCATAGGAGCTTTCTCCAACAATCTCTCTCTTTTTTATGGTGACAAAACTTTCCTGCAAATTTAAAAACTTATATCCTATCAAACAACACTTTAGTAGTACATGATAACTTATAAAAGTAGATTGTTATAGATCTGGATAACATCAATTTTGCAACCACAAAAAACACATTAATCTTGACAACTTAGACAAAGATTGAATCCAAATCCATAATCACGACCATAAAAGGTTACCGTAGAATATAAATGTCCAACACAATCGGTTCAAACCAACAAATTAAAAAAAAAATTAAATTTGCTTAAATCTACTCATTCTCCCCCTTTTTGTCAATAGCAAAAAGAAAGAGAAAGTCAAAATAGAAAGATAGAAATAATAAATGCAAAGATAAATGTAATCAGGGTTGTCTAGGAACTCAAACTAGTCGGAAATCCCCCAGCGACTGCACTGCCTCCTCAAGCTTCTCCTGGCACTGATGATAAACATTCTTGACCTTGGCTACAGTCTGTGAAACTTGTTGATTCAAGGTATGAACTTGAGTGTCTAGAGATTGTACCTTGCCAGTGAGAAAATCTGAAGTAGATCTCAATGCAGTGTGAAGCTTCTAGATCTCAACCTCCATTGCATATTGCTGAGCTTTAACCTCCAAAAGGAGCTCTACTATCCTTGGATAGTTTGCATTAGGTTCAATCTGAGCACTAACTTCAATGAATTGAATTCGTGAAGAATTGAGAGATGATGGAACATCAACTTGATCGAGGGCAGTTTGTTTTGCACCCTGACTTGGAGCATACTCTTCTACCTCAGCTTCAAGAAACTGAGATGAAAAACATCTTAAGGGTCGGTAGGAGATCTGCTTATGCCATCACTCGCATTATGTGGAGAAGAAGTCCCTGTTTTCTTATGAGCTCCCCCTATTTCTTTGCCTATAGGTGGAGAAGAAATTCCTTCTTCTTGTGCATGCTCTTTTAAAGAACGAGAGTGATGTTCTGTCTTAGTTCATACTCTTTTAAGGTTATCCCTAGTTGCTTCAGAGACCTATAATAATGTTATTGCAACAGTCTCTCCATCAAAGTTATCCTCACCCTTCTCTTCAAAATTTCCTTCTTCTTCTTCTGCTTCTTCTTCCTCTTATTCATCTTCTTCTTCTTCCTCTTCTCTGTCTCCTCCTTCTCTTTCCTTTGATTTTTCAAAACCAACAAATCCTTGAAGATTTCTTAAGGTAATGGCAAAAATGGTCAGATCATCTTCATCCCCTTCATCCTCCAGGATAAGTGATCTCCTTTTCTTTGCAGTTTCTTGGACAACTTCCTTGCCTTTGTGCTTTCTTGGAGTAGCAGAGCCTTCCTTGATTTTGCTCGAGGATTCCTTCTTCAAAAGCTCAATGGTCTTAGTCAGATCCTTCAACCTCATTTTAGAGATCATTTTCAATCCTATCTCCATAGGAGCAATAGTTCTTGAACAAAGCGTAGAAGGAAATTGGATTTGAAAATGACGGAACAATTTTGCAACCAAGGCATAGTAGGGCAATTGGCCTTTTTCTTTCATGACCATCCTGTACATATGCAGCGGGATAGTATGAAGAAGTGAGAAACGCATCCCATTGCGGATTGCCACATGATTGTTGCCTCAAATCTAGAAACATCAGTTTTGGAGGCTACCTTTGGTCTAATGTAGTTGATGACAATTTTGTGCAACAGAATGTTGGAGGCTGGTAATCAAGAGTATGTGATATCTCCATTTGGCAGTTTGTCCTTTACCAGAAATCTAGTAGCTTGATCGATGGAGATATTAATTGGTTGAAAACCACTTCTTTCTACTCCTAGAATATCGACCAAAATGTCAACATCCACAACATAGGCTTTACAACAAATAGTAAATTGAATGCGATTCTAATCAAGGAAAGGCAGATTTGAGTAGAAATATGCTATCAATTCCAGATAAGCCACAGCCGTCTCAGCACAGAACTTTTCAAGTTGAAAGAATGCCAACTTTTCCCTCAAGTTAACCTTTATTGAGTCCAAAAAGTCAAAATCGACTGTTCGAGGGTTTATCACCCCTCTGTTTAGCATTTGGGCATAAACCTTTTTATGCTTCTTAGAACGAAACAATTTCGTTCTATTACCAAGATGTCAACAGCCACACCCATCCTGGGTTAAAAATTCGAAAAGATCCACTCATCATCATCCTTATTTTCAGGCTGATTCTCATAACTAAATCTAGGATCAGAAGGAAAATGAAGAAAAGCCTTTTTTGCCAATTCTTTCGGTGACATCCCAAATTTCACCAACCTTTATTAGTGTAATTAGATCATTAAGAGCTTGGATTATTTTAGATCGGGCCAGAAAAGTGAACCTGATGGACCATAAGGAATGTGTGGGCTTGAAAAATAGGCAAGCCACACGAGTTTTAGATTTGGGCTTGATAAGCCGAATGGAAGAGCTGGGCTTGGGCTTAGTTTAGAGCGGGCCAAGACTTGAATTTGTTAGATTGGTAAATTTAGTTTAGTGGACCGAGATCGTTGTATATTGAGTCTGTTGGCCTAGAGACGAATATTTAAGCCCGAGTAATTCTATTTTTGATTAAGTTTATAGACTATAATTATGATAATTGGATTAGTGATTGTATACTAATGTCAATTTCTAACTTTAGCATTTTTTGTGATAAATTCTCCATAGACTAATATTAACTAGTTAATATGTCATATAATGTCATAACTTTGTAAAATTACAAGAGGATTGAAATTAAGTGAAATCAAAAGGGAATTAAATGAAAAACATTAGAAACAGATGAACTAACTAACGATATGGATTAGTTGTTAATGGATGGCGAACAACATATGGCGAAATTGTTATGCATGGAAGCCACGACACCCCCTCCTCTCTTCACATCACCCACGGTTTTCTATCCCCACAAAACTGAAACAAGCAACTCAAGAAGACACAATCATTAACAAAATCTCATGATTAGTCTAGCCTAGGGATTAGACTTGTAGACCTATTCCCCTCTTAACTCTCATAATCTCTCTCTCTCTCTCTCTCTCTCTCTCTCTCTCTCCAAAACTGAAACCCATCTTCTTCTTCTTCTTCTTGATTTTTTCTCTCGGTCAAACGGCTAAGGAAGAACCAGCAACAAACCAGCAATACTTTTCTTCTTGCATGCAAGTTTTGGTGTTGATTTTTGAAGGATCTCTGAGTCATCTAGTAGCTGAACCAAGGTAAGGAAAGATAAGTCTCTAAATTAGAGGTTATTCATTGATTTTGTCAAGAAACTTGCGGATCTAGCTAAATGGTGGAGGATTAGATGTGTTGTTGTTGTTTTGTGTTGAGGTGAGCACTAGATTGAAGTTATAAGTCATTGCATGTTGCATTAGTGTCTTGCATGTCTTGAAATTTAAGTGTGAGTAAGATGTGATTGTCGAGCAAGGTAAGGAAGTGGTTGCCGAGTGAAGAGATGTGGTGTATGTTGCGGCAGGTGAGCTAAAGGATGAACATATGCTTTGAGCCGAGCTATGGAAGGTTTCTTTGTGAAGAAAGAACCTATTGAAATTATTCTTAGATGTTGTGAGGTGTTGTAAAAGAGATTGGTAGAGAAATTTACAGTTTGGTTGAGCTAGAAACGAAGAAGGCAGTATAAGATGTTTCTGTTCTAGAGAAATATATATGAAATGTCTTTTATTTTGTGTTGCCTTGATTTCTAATGATGAAGACAAGGAAAGGAACCATTTTACTTAAGAGAACATTCATTAGATTGAGTTCGACCTTTAGTTATAGCTATTTGAATGTAAAAAAAAAAAAAAATGTAAATAGAAGTGATTCTCTTTGAATTAATAAACTGTTTCATAGAGAACAACATGACATTTGATGATTCTGTGAATTTTCTGTAATTATCTAGATAGAATTGGACTTCAAACCCTTAAATAAAGTTGTAGGAAACATCCTTAGGAATTACATATCAAAATTTGAGAATAAATGGACAATATTTGGTTAATAAAGTGATTTTTCTCTGTAGACGCTAAATCTGGAAATTTTTACAGAATGTTAGGAAAGAATATAGCAATTACTGCTCTTAATACAGTGAGATATAGACTTAGGTTTCTCATGGAAAATGTTAATCTATGTATCTGATATAACATACTAAAATTTTGTATCAATTCGATGAGATTTGATATACTTTTTGTGTCTGAGATCAAAACTGCTCGTTTTAGTTCATAAACTGTTTTGACCCGAAAATGAGAAATAGATGTTATGCCTCTTATATTCGACTTGTATGATACATACGAAGTCTAGTGATATTATGATAGATGTTAGTCTGTATAGGAATAAGCTATCTATCATATGAAGTATAGGCACCAATAGCATCATGCGTGTGCAGTGAGTGTGATGCATAGTGCTTAATTATGGGATAAATATCTATTTGGCATGGTATGGGACATGTTGTAATGGGTTTTGTCTTATAATTTGGACACGCACGTGTGCTAGGTACATGAGAATTAGGTATATAGATTATACTTGAGTTAGTTGTATACTTTGAAGTCTTTTTCTTTTGCATATGGTAAATGCATTAATCAAAGGTGTGGTGTGTGAAATGTGTGCTTGAATGACTGAATGAATCCATTGGTACTGAGATGCCAGTGATGCCCCTCGGAAGTTGGGATGCCCATGCTGTGTGATCTTGGATGCCTCGGTCCCGTGTTACTGAGATGCCTCGGAGTGAGATGCCCTTATGTGTGATCAAGGATGCCCTGGTTGTGTGATACTGGGATGCATCAGAGTGAGATGTCCCATGTTGTGTGATCTTGGGAGGACCTTGGTTGTGTGATTGTGGCACCCCTCGACGGCCCTCGATCTGATTAGGGTCGCCACAGTTCGCTTACCATTTACTTTCCTTATTAACATATCACTCTGATACCATTTCAAGTGCAGCGGGTCCATACAACTTGGGGGTTTACATTTTTTTTCTCTCTTCTTTTTTTTTTTTCGATCGGTCATTTGCGCAATTTATATGCGAAAGCACATCCAACAACTCCCTTCCCTATATTCAGAAAACAATGCACACCCACTAAACATTTATAGGTAAAAGCCGTACACTTTTTATTTACTTAAATCAGATGGACATCATTCATCGGTACATCAAAATGCCATAGTCTTCTATATTCGGCTACACTCCAAAAGATGACCGATGTTTCCTCAAACAGTCATACACTTTAAGTCCATCGATCAGTGTCGGCGTCCAAAAGCTCTTTCCCTTGCTATCCTCCTCCTCACGGTCACATCCAACCGTTCAAACCATATACTAATCTGAAATGTTGGTCCCCAAAAGGGGTGAGTACAACCACTCAGCGAGTAAAGGAATCCAATAACAACTCAATGCATCATGCAAATCATACATGCATTGCAGACGTTACTTACCTTGAAGCCATGCACATACTATCATGCATTATCACTACAGTCATAACACATACATGTGTATCATCATGTCATACTCATATCATCGTCATCATGACATTATTATATCACACACATGTCATCATCATCATATACATGACACCATCATATCACACATGTCATCATCATCATGACATCATCATATCACACATGTCATCATCGTCATGGCATCATCACATTACACATGACATATCATATATCATCATCATCATCATCATGCATATCATAATGCATATCATCATCATGCATATCATGTCATGGGTGATCATCATTATTTCACATCACATATCATCATCATTTCCACGCATCCATGCATGTAACATCATCACCATATCCTTATATCACATGTGCTATCATCATTACCATGTATCCATGCATGTAACATCATCATCACACCATGCATACATCATCATGCATAATTTAATTTTAATTTCATTTTGAACTACCGCATTTCTCTTTTCCCGGGATCAATGTTTGCATCCCACATTCATCACTCGCGCCCAATCCTGGCATTGCGAGAAACCTCCGAGCATGTATCCAAGATACAACCGGACATCCGGCACCCCCACATTCCGGGCATCTCGTATCCCAACTAGCATCACGAGGCATCCGGGCATGTATCCAAGATACAATCGGGCATCCAAAGGGCATCGACTCATTCGAACCTCTGGGCATCTCACACCCCACCTGGCATCACGAGGAATCTCCGGGGCTTGCCATGAAAATGGTTACCCCTACCCTCCGAGCATGCATCATGATACAACCCCTCACCCTCCGAGTATGTATCATAATACAACCGGGCATCCCGACACTCCTGGGGAAAACCTCTGGGCATGTATTCATAATACAACCAGGCATCCAAAGGGCATCGACTCCTTCGAACCTTTGGGCATCCCGACTCCCGGGGCATCGTCGGCTCACACCTCCGACGGTATCATCATCACCTTGATGCATATTCTCATACATCTCATTTCTCATCTTCCACATTTTCCAATATTTTGATCTCAATTTAACATGGCACATGACGTGACATCAAACAAGTGATACTTGGCATAGCATTCACACATGCATCGCAATTCAATGTCACACATACACCAATATCTCATCATACATGCTACAATGTATAATTATTTATAAATTCAATGGAATTTATGGCCAATAAAATAATCCATTTTTATTTTATTATTATTTTATTATTTTATTATCATATTTATTTATTTTCCTAAATAAATATTAAATTTAATATCTATGATTTTCCCAAAATCATAATATTCAAACAATCATTAAACAAACCAACAGAATGACAATTTCATACAAAATTCATGGCCAAATTGAATTTCACATAATTTCACAATTTCCACAAAATAGCACATGATATTCGGATAATGACCAGAATGAACAGTTTCCAAATAAATTCGATTAAAATACTCATATGGCCTCCAAAAATTACGAAATTTTACAGGGTGATAGCCAAGACATTTTCGTACAACTTTCATGAAGAACTCTAAGCCAAATTATTTTTATATTAATTTATACAACCCCACGAAACCCCTGGAACCACTACCGCGTCGTCCAAAATACACATCTCCGAAATATTAAGGTTTTACCCATCTATTCTCTTTCGTTTCCTCTGAAATGTGAGTATGTTATGTAAAAAGGTGTCCTTTACAAGTTTCATGAAGAGATCTAGGTCAAATAACCAAATTATGGTCACCATTTAAGTCCATGAAGTCTCGGGTGTCTCGGAATACTTCACCAGAACCATCATTTCCAAGATCTAGCCGATTCACCAAGCTATTCTTGTTCTTTTCGCTTAAAATTTGAGTATGTTGTATTTTAAGGTGTTACCTACAACTTTTATGAAGACATCGAAGTCCAATATTCAACATAAATCAACATGCAAACAAGACTCCAGCAAGAAGTCAGTGAAAACTTCACAGATCTAGGGTCTCCGTATAATAGAACTTTAACCCCTCATATCTCCATCATTTTCCACGAAATTTCAGTATGTTGTAGTTCAAGATGTTAGCTAGAACTCTCAGGAAGATATCACAGCCAAAATCGAACTCTAAACATGCATGCAAGCTCTCACAACATTCTGACTCAAACAGTTCATACGAAAATATTCCAGATCTAGCATCTCCGTAGGATGAGAGTTTGACCCCTCAAATCTCCATAAATTTCCACGAAATTTTAGTATGTTGTAGTACAAGATGTTATCTACAATTTTATGAAGAAATCAAAACCAAAATCGCTAAACACACATGCAAGCTCAAACAAGTTTCTGACTCCAAACAGTTCATGCGAAAACATTGGTGCAAGAGTAGAAAGTGGATTCCCAACTTGCCTCTAGACCTCACGAACAGCACGAGCGGACGGACGGCGATTCCTCCTCCTCTCTCTCTCGGCCACTTCCTCTCTCTCTCAAAATTTCTCTCTCTCTCACCCTCTCTCTCGGCCAAATGGGAAATCCGGCAACCCTCTCTCTCTCTTCCCTCTTATACCCCCAATTCCTCATCATTGTTTGCCACCCCAATTGACCAATGCATGCCATCCCTCTCTAAGCCAATGCATGAAGACTTCTTGCCACTTGTCACAACACATGCAAGATGGGCTTGGGCTTTTGGGCTTGGGCTTGGGCCGGCCACTCCTCCTCCTTTCTTGGTCGACGGCGGCCCACTTGTGGGCTTCAATGGGCCGGCCAACTTGGCCCATTAAAATCCACCTTTTGGGCTTAAGGCCCAAACCTAATTTAAATCCTAATTTCACATTTCAATTATTCATCTTTAATTCTTTCTTTTAAGGATTTAATTACTAAATTCCACATGGCCAAAATCTTGAAATCATAATTCCATAAATCCCAATTTATAAAACACATGGCCAATGATAGGATTTTCTTTCCTATCACATAATTATCCCTTAAAAGCTTGGCCATAAATCTTATTACAAATTATGGATTAAATGGCCATAAAATAACTTGATGGTACTTCCATCACCTATTCATAGACTTTAATGTAACTAGAGGTCATTATGAATTTTGGGATGCCACAGTGATACCGGGATGCCTCAAAGTAAGATGCCCATAATAGAAATATTGTGGAAGTCCGGATAGGGAATTCCGAAAGTGACTCGATCGGGCTGGTAGAGTTCCGGTGGGTAAACTGATCAAGGGTGGATTTGATATTCACACTAAATCATAATTCTACTTGGCGTGTGAGTTGTGCATATTACTATTGCATTTCATCTCAATGTAGATTGAGAATGTGATAGGTATATATGTATTTATGGATGCATTTAGTATATCTCATATAAAGTGGTTATATACATATGGATGCATTAATATTCATTTGATTATACTTGTGACAATCCCGTCTTAGTATCTTAAGCTATTTAGTTATGATTCTCTTGTACTCTTGATAGCTATGGATTGTCTAGGTTAGAGCCTTATTATTTCTTTACTGGTCATAGTTTTTGCTCATTCCTTTTATTTTTCAAATTGATAATATGGATGTGCTGCCGGTAGCTCGTTACAGGGTGGTAGCACGCCTCGAGGTTTCTTTTCATGATGTGTATGATCCCGACGTTGACTTGACTTTCTCCAAGTATGAGGCTGTACTGTGGATGGATGATGGTAGAGCTGAGATGATCCCAATGAAGTTCATTGCGGGGTTTACTAATCACGAAGGAGCGATGTTTGGCCCTCTGCCCTTTGGCGATGATGGACCTGGAGCTGGGACGGATGGCGCCTAGATGCCTATGATCGTGTAGAAGCTAGAAGATTGTCTTTTGTTTTTTTGACGAACGTGGGCTTGTGTGGGTTTAGTGGAGTTAGATACCCTGACCCTTATCCTTGGCTATTTACATGCGCCTTTACTTTTGAACATGTAAATGTGATGTATATAGGCGAGGTACTTGTAAGAAGTCCAAGTCAATTTTTATAAGCCCAAACGATCCTAACAGGTTTAGTAATGAAGCTTCTTGTGATCTTTATATATGATCTTAATAGCATTGTCTATTATGAATTGATAGGACTACTATAGGATAACCTTATAATATAAAGTTTAAATTTTAAATAATCCATGTTATACATGCTAACCTACAAGGATGAACACTATAGACTAACAATTGGAATTTATAAGTCCTGTAAGATGATAATATTTATAATTTCCGCTTGTGCTTAGTATGTGACGCTACTAGGACGTCACACTTTCGACGCCACTCCCATTCTCTCCATGGCTCTTAAGAATAGAGTTTTGTTCCCATGCCCATGTCTTTTTCAGAAAACCAGTGATAAAGGACATTGGAGAACCACCTTGTTTTAGATAACCATAATGCTTGTAAAGAACCTGGGGTGTCAAAACGCTGAGTGGGACAGCATCTTGTTCAACTTCTTCTTCCAAAGGTTGATGAGGAGAGTTTTGCGGAGAGTCTTCACCAGTGAGATCGAAGTGTGTAAGACCTTCTGGTATGTTCAGAGGCCCCTGACTTGCAATCCGAGAAGATTTCCTTTGGTGTGACATGGATGCAGTCTTCGAAGATTTTGTAGACATGTTCGAGTGAAGAAAATATGGAAACTTGCAGAGAGGTTTTGAGAGTAAAAATCGAGAGTGAGAGAGAATCGGTATTCTAGGGTTTTGAAAAGACCTGCTCGAAAGAAATACTAGAAGGTTTTTAAAGAAATTCAAAGGGGGTATTCAAAACGTCATAAAGAAAAATGCATTTTCAAAACAAATTTAAAAGGGTAACTGCTGAAAATTTGAAATCCAAAAATTACAAATAAAATAGTAATTTCTAAAAATAAAAAGAAAAGCGACAATTCAAATAATCGTACATTTTCATACTTTTCATACCAAAAATAAAATATCTAGATTCGAGAGATTCTCACACCGAGGTAGCTTCTCAAAGATCTAAGTCTAACCAGCTTCCGACTTTAATCGATAGGAGAAATAATATTCAACTTGCTGCGATAGACTCAAATAAGTTTTTCTCCAACGGTTTTGTGAAAATGTCTGCCAGCTAATTCTTTAAATCAATAAATTGAAACAAAATCTCGCCATTCTAGACATTATCTCTTATAAAATGATGTCGAATCACTATATGCTTTGCCTTTGAATGAAGAATGGGGTTTTTGGTGAGATTGATAGCACTTGTGTTGTCGTATTTGATCATTGTGCTAGATTCTTCTATTCCAAAGTCTTTTAGTTGTTGTCTTATCCAACCAATTTGAGAAGAACTTTCAAGAGCAACATATTCTGCTTCCGTTGTTGATAAAGCCACTGTACTTTGTTTCCTTGAAGACCAAGATACCAACATTTGTCCCAACAGTTGACAAGTGCTAGATATGCTCAACCTGTCGATTCTATAGCCAGCTAGATCAACGTCAGAATAACCAAGAAGAGTAAAGTCTCATTCTTTTGGATACCATAGACCCAGCTTTGGAAAATTCGCAACATATTTCATGATGTGTTTAACAGCACCAAGATGAGATTCCTTTGGATCAGACTGAAATCTAACATAGATGCACACACTGAATAAAATATTAGGTCTAGAGGCAATGAGGCAAAGAAGAGAGTTGATCATGCTTCTGTATAGTTTCTAATCTACTTTCTTCCCTCCTACATCCTTGTCCAGTTTTGATGAACTCGACATAGAAGTTTTTGTCCTCCTGCAATTCTATAATCCAAATTTCTTGATGAGATCTTTGGCATTTTTCTCCTAATGAATGAATATACATTTCTTTGATTGTCTGACTTGTAATCCCAAAAAGAAGGTCAATTCACCCATCATGCTCATTTTGAATTCATCTTGCATAGATCTTGAAAATTTATTGCAGAGACATTCGTTAGGAGACTAAAGATTATATCATCTACATAAATTTGTACGAGTAGAAAATCTTTTCCTTAGTATCAACCTTTCCTTTTTCAAAACCATTTTGAGTTAGAAACTTACTCAACTTTTCATACCAGGCTCGTGGAGCCTGCTTCAGACCATATAATGCATTTTTCAGTTTGTAGACAGAGTCTAGTTTTCTTGAAGGTCTAGTTTTCTTGGATCTTCTAATCCTAGTAGTTGTTCTACATAGACTTCTTCTTGAATGAATCCATCAAGGAAGGTGTGGCATCCCGAAAATTCAAAGCCAAGCCTTAAGGTGTGTTAAATGTCTTTAATTAGGTGATAGAATTTTATGGCTTATGCTTTAGCCAATTTGTCTTTTAATTTGATGAATTATGCTTGTGATTGTGGAAATTCAAATTTAATAGATTAATGCTTGGCCATATGATTTAAATTTCAATAATTGAAATATCTCAAGACTTTGGCCAAGATGAAATTTGAATTTAGAAATATTAATTAAAAATAAATTCAAAAAAAAAAGGAGAAAATAGGGTTATTTTCGAAATGGGCCTTGGACCCATTAGCCTAGAGCTTGGTGGGCCAAGCTAGTCGGCCCATTGGGCCCAAGAAGGATTTTCGACCAGCCCAAGGGGGAATGGCCGGTTGGGCCTAAGCCCAAGCCCAAGCCCAAATTGAATTAAAAAAAAAATTGAAATTACAAGTGGCCAAAGGAAGAGCATGCATTGGCCATGGGTGTGGTGGATCAATCATTACCTATGATGAGCCTAGGGGAGTATAAGAGGGATGAAGAGAGAGGGAGTGAGCGGTTTTTCTTCATTTGGCCGAGAAAGGAGAGAGTGAGGGAGAGAATTCGAGAGAGAGGGGAGGCGGAGCCGAGAGGGAGGAGCCGCCCGTCCGCCGTCGCCGCCTTGTCCGACCGTCCTACGCCGCCTTGTGCTTGCTGTTCGTTCATCTTGGAGGCAAGTGGGGGGTCCTTAACTTCTCTTGCATGTTGTTTTGATGGTTGCATGTTCGGTTTTAGGGGTGATTTGGGCGAAATACCGAAGTAAGGGTTGAATGTGTTCATGTTATGTGGCTGTTTCCGTTCGGTTGGTGGTAGACAGTGTTTTATTCGAGCTTGCATGTGTACTTGGAGTGTGATTTTGGCTTCGGTGTCTTCATGAAAGTTGAAGCTAACATCTTGAGGTATGACATACTCGAATTTCATGGAAAACGATGGTGATATGAGGGGTCAAAAGTTCTATTTCACGGAGGCCTTAGATCTGCGAATTTCCTACTGACCTTTTGTTGATTTCTTGGTTACATGTTGATTTCTGTTGGAGATCTCACCTTGTTGTCTTCTTGAAAGTTGTAGGAAACACCTTAAGCTACAACATAGTCGAATATGAGGCAAAAAGAACAAGTATAACTTGGTGAATCTGTTAGATCTTCGAGATGGTTGATTCTGGTGAGGTGTACCGAGACACCCGAGACTTCATGGGTTAAAATGGTGACCATAATCTGGTTATTTGACCTAGATCCCTTCATGAAAATTGTAAAGGACACATTATTACATAACATAATTAAATTTCAGGAGAAACGAAAGAGATTTGATGGGTCAAACCTAAGTTTTTCGGTGATGTACGTTCTGGACGAAACGGTAGAGGTTCCAGAAGCTTCGTGGAGTTATATAAATTAATCTATAAAGAATTTGGCTTAGAGTTCTTCATGAAAAATGCACGAAAATATGTTGGCTATCATCCTGTAAAATTTGGAAATTTTCGGAGGTCATATGGGTATTTTAATTGAATTAATTCGAAAACTGTGCAATCTGGCCATGATCCGAATGTTGTGTGTATTTTTGTGGAAATTTGGAAATTATGTAAAATGCAAATTAGCCATGGATTTTATGTGAAATTTGATTCTAATTGTTTGTTTAATGATTGATTGAAGATTATGATTTTTGGAAAATCATAAATATTAAAGATAATATTTATTTATGAAAATAAATAAATACAATAATATAATAATATAATAATATAATAATATAATAATATAATAATATAATAATAATAAAATAAGAGGTGGATTATTTTATTGGCCATGAGTCCTATTGAATTATGATGCATTGCTATATGACATTGATGCATGTATGATCATTAATTATGATGTATTGTTATATGGCATCGATGTATGAATGATCATGAATTATGATGCATTGCTATATGACATTGATGCATGTATGATCATTAATTATGATGTATTGTTATATGGCATTGATGCATGAATGATCATGAATTGTGATGCATGTATGTAAATCATATGCCATGAAATAACAAGATGAAAAGGATGATAAAAAGTGGAAAATGGTATGTGAGTAAGAGGTTGTGGCGGAGGATGATATCTCGGTGGCCGAGTGGCATAATTCCGAGAGATTCCCCTGGGAGTTTCGGGATGCCCGGAATGTGGGGGCCGGAAGCCCGTCGGAGGTTTCGCCCGAAGGGAGTGACTCGCGATGCCGGGATTAGGGTGCGAGATCCCCGGTTAGAAGGGTAAAGGCCGGAAGCCCCGTCGGGGTTTCGCCCGAAGGGAATACCTCGTGATGCTAGTTGAGATGCGAGATGCCCGAATGTGGGGGGCGGAAGCCCGGGGCCATGAGATGGTCGGGATACTGGGATCCCCGTCGGAGGTTTCGCCAAGGGATGGTGATGATGGTGAATTTGATGATTTGAGAAAAGATAATGTGGGGATCAATTGATAAATAAAAGTGGAAATTGATCTATGATGATGATATGATGTGATATGCATGGTGATGCATGGTTAATGATGATGTGATATGCATGGTGATGCATGGTTAATGATGATATGATGTGATATGCATGGTGATGCATGGTTAATGATGATGTGATATGCATGGTGATGCATGGTTAATGATGATATGATGTGATATGCATGGTGATGCATGGTTAATGATGATGTGATATGCATGGTGATGCATGGTTAATGATGATATGATGTGATATGCATGGTGATGCATGGTTAATGATGATGTGATATGCATGGTGATGCATGGTTAATGATGATATGATGTGATATGCATGGTGATGCATGGTTAATGATGATGTGATATGCATGGTGATGCATGGTTAATGATGATATGATATGATATGCATGGTGATGCATGGCTAATGATGATATGATGTGATATGCATGGTGATGCATGGTTAATGATGATGTGATGATAATGATATATGAGACGCCATGATGATGATATATATGCTATGATGACGCATGAATACGCTTGACATCAAAAAGGTAAGCAATGCCTGCATTGTATGATGGTATGCATGGTGCACTGAGTTGTTATTGGATTTCCCTATCTGCTGAGTGGCTGTACTCACCCCTTTTGGGGATAACATTTCAGATTAGCACTATGCCGCTACCTGGCAAGTTTCGCGTGGGGTATTTTACGGTCTACCGTCTGATGTTGAGGTGGAGTGTACGGAGTTAGATTGTCCCTCTGTGCCCGGATTGACGTTCATCCGAGTGCGATGCTTAGTTATGTATGATATTGGCCTGGCTGGGGGCCCTGTCATACAAGAGTTCATTTCTGTTCACGTCCGTCGAGATGGTGCTATGCAAGGGATGCTGCCGCCGCCACCACCTGATGCACCGGGTTGGGTGTGAGACTCACGCGCGACGAGTAGGAGCCGAGCTTTTTGATGTAGATAATCGACACCTTTGATGGGAGCTTGTGCGCTTGATGTAGAGGGTTGATAGTTTCTTTTTGAGATTTTAGGCAGGACATGGCAGAGTCCTCGCTTTTCTTGTTTTGTATCGACCCGAGAAAGGAGGAGTCCCATCTTAAAAGAATATGTAAATAAAGTGTCGATGTTCGTATATAAAATCCTGATGTGTAGCTGGTGTGTATTTGTATCATGGGTTAGAAGGGAGATAGATGACGATGTGAATTTTGCTTCCGCTATGAGTCGCGCATGGGACCGCTTAAAAAAAAAAAAATGCCTGTAATCTGGCAAGGCTTAATTTAGCAAAGAGATAGAGATGGTAAAAGATGTAACACCGGCGCTGGTGACGACCTGTGCAAGGGTTCGGGGTGTCACAGAAGGTACTTTTGACATCCATCTGGAATAACTTGAAATTTTGGAAACAAATAAAAGCAAGCACTAATCTAATTGCTTCTAACTTTACTACTGGTGCATAGGTCTCATCATAATCTATTCATTCTTCCTGTGTGTATCCTTTCGTCACGAGTCTTTCTTTGTTTCTGATCACTTTTCCCTTCTCATCCATCTTGTTTTTGAAAACCCACTTCGTTCCAATAACAAATTTGCCTCTGGGTTTTGGAATCAATTCCCATACATCATTGATGCTGAATTGTCTGAGTTCTTCCTGCATAGCTTATATCCAACTTTCATCAAACAATGCTTCTTCTACTCCCTTTGGTTCTATCTCATAAACAAATGCTAAAGCACTAGAGTCTTCTCTTCCTTTGGATCTAATGTGAATTCCTTCATCAATGTTGCCAATGATTAGTTATTTAGGATGAGTTGACTTGTGTTTCTAGTTGTTGTTTGGCCTAAGAGTCTGTTGATCCTCTGTTCCGTTTGAATTTTCTTGTTTTGCTTGTTGCTGTACTCCAGAGGTCTGATATTTGCTAGGGGAAATAGACTTTGTTAAGTCTAAAACTGGTTCAAACTCTTCAAGTTGAACCTAATCTAGTTGAATTTGTATATTTTCCTGAAATCTAATGTTCATAGATTCTTCCATAGATTAAGTCTTCTTGTTAAAGACCCTGTAAGCTTTACTTGAAGTTGAATTAAGACATCCTTAAAAAAAAAAATTCACTAACCCAATTAGTATAATCAAATTGTTAAGAGCTCGAATTATTTTAAATCGGGCCAGAAAGCAAACCTGATGGACCGTGAATAATGTGTGGGCTTAAGAAGTTGGCGGGCCACACGAATTGGGCTTATTTAGTCGAATGAAAGATTTGGACTTGGGCTTGGCTTAGAGCGGGCCAAGGCTTAGATCCGTTAGAATAGTTTAGTGGGCCGAATTGTTGTAGATTGAGCCTGTTGGGCCAAAGACGAATATTTAGGCCTGAGTAATTTTATTTTTGATTAAGTTTATAGATTAGAATTATGATGATTTGATTAGTGATTGTAATACTAATGTTGATTTCTAACTTTAGCATTTCTTGTGATAAAACTTTCGTAGATTAGTGTCGGATTTCTAATAGGATATATGATTCCATAAGTTTGCATGGTTAGAAGAGAAATGGAATTAAGTGAAGAATATTAGAAACTAATAAATTGACTAACGACATGGCTTAAAGGTTAATTAATATCGATCAACGGGTGTTGAAAGGAAGTCGTGCATAAGCCACGAATCTTCTCTTCTCCCACGCTTTTCCCTTCTCCAAAACTGAAATGGCAAAAAGGAAACATCATCATTAAATCTTGCTAATGATTAAGCTACCATGGAGATTAGCCTATAGAAGTATTTCCTCATAACTCACGTCCCATTCTCTCTCTCTTCAAAAACCAAAAACTTCTCTATTCTTCCTCTCTCTCTCTCTCTCCCTCGGTCGAGCAGCGAAGAACCAGCAGCACTTTAGCGAATTTTTCTTCTTCTTGCGCGAGAATAGGTGTGGCACCCCTCGACGGCCCCCAATCCGTTAGGGTCACCACAGGTACTTGTCACTCATCCTATTACATACCAGTAAGGTAACTTTTTAATTAAAGTGAAACCATAGTTCATTGGGGTTGATCATTGGAATTCTTTACCATTTTTTTATTTTATTGTAAAGGTCCCAACGCAGTTCATCAGCAAAAGCATAATTGTATCTCACCATTTCTCACTTCAATAACCATAATGCAATACACACCACCTATGCTTCAAATGAAAAGACAAAGCCGAGTCACTTTTATTTATATTTTCACGATAGAAATTTCGGGTTAGTATAGCAAAAAGGCCAAGATTTTTAACTACACTTGGCTATAACTCAAAAGAGAACTCGACCCTCCATGAAACATGTACACCCCTCCATCAACAAGTGTCGGCTATTCCTAAAAAGTGTCAACTCCCACCAGCTATACGTGCCATCACATCCAACTCAGTGCATCGGGTGGCGGCGGTGGCAGCATCCCTAGCATCACTCCACCACGCTAGACATGAACAGACAAAAACTCCTGGATAACTGGGCCATCAGCAAGACCCACATCATGCATCACTAAAACACGGACTCGGACATACACTAGACTAGGTACACTAGTACATGAATGCTCTGTGCACTCCACCTCGACATCATATGGCAATCCATAAAAGGTACCACGTGCAACTGGAAGCAACGACATCTTTCTAATCAGAAATGTTAATCCCCAAAAGGGGTGAGTACCACTTAGCAGTAAAGATTCACTAAACTACACAATGCGTCAAATAGAACAATCAAGGCATTATGAATAAAACACACATCATTCATACATTCAAGCATACCTCACCTTACAGCCATGCATATATCACCATACACTTGCACTTATATCATCGAACAGCCATGCATATATCACCATGCAACGTGCATATACCATCATGCACTTATACATGTGTCATCAAGTAGCCAAACTTACATCACCAAAATTCATATCATCCATGCTATCAAGTAGACATCCATGTGCATGATTCAATTCTCCATCTTTATCTTTCAATTACATCACATCATTTTTCTTTCTAGGGACCAATGTTTGCATCCCACAATTTATTGCTCGCATCCAACCTGGCATCGTGAGAAACCTCTGGCACACATCTCCGGGTATCTCGTATCCCAACTAGCATCACGAGATATCCCTCTGGCATACACCTCCGAGGCTTCTGGCACACACCTCTGGGCATCTCGAAACTCCCAAGGACATCCGGCACACACACTCCGGGCATCTCAAAACTCCCGAGGCATCGTTGGCTCACACCTCCGACAGTCTTGTTATTGTCTCAATTTATATTTACACATGTATCTCAATTTCAACATGACATTTGATGCAACAATATCAAGGGTCTCAATCAGCTTTTGATGCCATATAACATGCCATATGTCACCGCATATGCAGCAAAATCAACCACTCAAAACTTTACATCACATGGAAAATTTCATTTATTTTTGAAAACGCATCAATTTTCGGATAAAACATAATGCACTCCTTTAGTTAAAGCTCTAGAAAAATTAGTAAATGGTATTAATAAATTCTAAAAACTTGACACATTATAGATGAGACCTAAAGGCATATATCTCATGAAAAACACCATACCAAAAGAATCTCACACAAAACAGTACGGTCCATGCATCACAGTTTCGAAAGTAATTTAAATTAAATACTCAAATGAACTCCAAAAATTCTGAAATTTCGATATGTTATAGAAAACTCCTAAAGGTAAATATCTCGTGAAGAAATCGAAACCCAACTCCTTCTAGAGTAATAGATATAGATTATTAATTCCTCCTATTCTCGTTGTCATATTTTCATATTACCTTCTTTTAAAGGAAACTCATTTCACCAACCTACATATGTCTATTTCTTCTAAATTTTCAGTATGTTATTCCACAGAATATTACCTACAACTTTTATTAAGGACACACGATCAAATTTTAACTGGATGATTTTATAAAAAAACAAAATCACAGAATTATATTAGGTCGAGGTAGCATTTTCCCAGATCCAGTTTCTTCAAAGGACAACGATTTCACCGACCTATTTTTGTTTATTTCCTCTAAATTTTTTATATGTTTTACCTCAAGAAGTCCACTACAACTTTTATTAAGAAATCAAAGTGAGATTTTCACAAGAAAGCTACTTTACAGACCACGAAATCACTAAAGGTTAGCACAACAAATTCCAGATCTAATTTCTCCAAAGGAAAACCGTTTCACCAAGCAATATTTGTCTGTTTTATCTCAAATTTTAGTATGTTACTTATCAAGATGTTCTCTACAACTTTTCTTCAGAGATTGAAGCAAGATTCGAACTAAAAAGTCACATGCAGCTCACAAACTCATGAAGGGTCGAACTGATTTTTCCAGAAAACAGCAAGCTAGGCCAACAAATTTCTCCCCAAAGCTTCGAAATTTCATCACTTCCACCACAACCAAAGTTTATCATCCCTTATAACACATGTCAAAGCAAGCAAAATGTAGGTTTTAGGACTCTACTTGCCTCAAATTTGAGCACAGAACAGCAACAAAAATGGTGGGGCAAGGCGGCGAATGAACTCCTCCTTCTTCCTCTTCTTCTCTCGCACGCTCGCTCTCTTTCTCTCTTCCTTTCTTTCTCTCGGACAACCACTCTCTCTCTCTTTCTCTTTCTCTCGTGCGGCCCCCTCTCTTTCTCTCCCTTTCCTCGGTTAATCCGCCCCCTCTTCTTTCTTCCCCTCATGATTACTTGTAATCATTTCTTTGCATGTAGGTGACACTTGGTAATTGCCAAGCAAGATGGGCTTTATCTAGCTAGGCTTGGGGCCAGCCTTGGTCGACGGCCCAATGGGGCTTCATGGGCCGGCCTTTTGGCCCACTTTAGGCTCAACACTCTTGGGCCTAAAGTCCAAAACGTAAATGGCCCAAATTTTTTTAAAATAAGTCCATGTTTACTTTTAATAATTTACCTTAAATCCCCACTTATATAAATACTAAATTACAATTTCATATGGCCATAAAACTTGAAATCATAAATCAATAAATTCCAATTTATAAAACACACGGCCAATGATAGAATTTTCTTTCCTATCAAATAATTATCCATTAAAAGCTTGGCCATAAATCTTATTGCAAATTATGGATTAAATGGCTACAATACAACTTGAGATACTTTCATTAGCTATTCATAGGCCTTAATGTATCTGGAGGTCGCCATGAATTTTGGGATGCGACAATTCTCCCATCCTTAGAGAATTGCGTCCTCGAAATTAGACATCACTTATGCCTCTTTAAACAAGTAGGGGTACTTTTCCTTCATCGATTCCTCACTCTCCCATGTGGCTTACTCCACATCATGATATTGCCATAATATCTTTACCGACGGGATTTTATTGGTCCTAAGAATTTGCTCCTTTTGATCTAGCACTTGCACATGCTTTTCAATGTACCTCACTTTCTCATCCACTTTGATAGCTTTATGATCGAGTATGTGACTAGGATCCGGCTGGTACTTTCACAGTATCGACACATGAAACACATCATGTAAATTTCCCAATTTTGGAGGCAGCGCCAAAAGATAAGCTACATCTCCTATTCTTTCAACTATCTAAAAAGGTCCAACAAATCTATAGCTCAACTTACCCTTCATTCCAAATCGAGATATTCCTTTCAGTGGAGATACTTTAAGAAATACATAATCTCCCACGCTAATTTCTAAAGGCCTTCTACACCTATTCGCATAGTCTCTTTGTCGATTTTAGGCTGTCTTAAGTCTTTTCTTGATTATCTCAACCGCTTCTATTATTTGCAATATCTCGGGTCCTGTTAGTTTTCTTTCACCTACTTCATTCCAACAGGTAGGGGTTTTGCATCTTCTTTCATATAATGCCTCATACGGAGCCATGCCTATACTTTTCTGAAAACTACTGTTATAGGCGAACTCTATCAGGTGCAAATTTTCATCCCAATTTCCTCTAAAGTCAATAACATAGGCTCTTATCATATCTTCTAGAGTCTGGATTACTCTTTCTGTTTGTTCATCTGTTTGAGGATGAAAAGCAATACTAAATTGAAGCTTTGTCCCTAAGGCATTTTAGAGACTTCGCCAAAAATTTGAAGTAAACCTAGAGTCTCGATCATAGGTGATCATTACAAGAATACCATGTAAGCGTATTACCTGGCTTACATACATCTTAACAAGTTTATTCATTGAATAGTTCATGCGGATAGCTAGGAAATGAGCAGACTTAGTCAAACGATCCACTATCACCCAAATCAAATCGGGATCATTTGATGTCATTGGCAGTCCTTGCACAAAGTTCATCGTTACATGCTCCCATTTCCATTCTGGTATGTCTAACGGTCTCAACAGTCTTGCGGGTTTGCGATGTTCCGCCTTCACTTGTTGGCATGTCAAACATTGAGAAACGTCTTTAGCTGTATCTACTTTCATGCCATTCCACCAAAATTGCTGATGCAAATTCCTGTACATCTTTGTACTACCTGGATGAATACTATAATTACTCCTATGTGCCTCCGATAGAATTTCCTTTTTCACTTCTTCATTGTTGGGAACACAAAGTCGTCATTGGCATCTTACCACTCCATCTTCAGAGACTTGAAATTTTGGTCTTTTTCCTAAAGACACAACATATTGTATATTCAAAATCTTCAGGTTGGATTTTTGTAAAATCTTAACTTTATGAATGACTTTAGGCTCAATCCTTAATGCAGTAAGCATACCAATAAGGTGGTTCATTTCCAACTTGAAGTCTGAATCCACAATAGACTTTAACAGATTCCACTCCGTCATTCTTAGACTAGCCATGTCCATAGCCGACTTTCGACTAGGGGCATCTGCCACCTTAGCCTTTCCTGGATCGTATCACATCTCATAGTCATAATCTTTCAATAACTCCATCCACCTCCTTTGTCTCATGTTCAACTCTTTTTGCAAAAATAAATACTTCAGGCTTTTATGATCTGTATAGATTTCAAATTTCTTTCCATACAGATAGTGTCTACATATCTTCAAAGCAAACACTATAGTTATCAATTCTAAATCATGTGTTGGGTAATTCAGTTCATGGGGTTTCAATTGCCTCGATGCATAGGCTATGACATTGCCATGTTGCATCAAAACACATCCCAGTCCTTTGTGAGATGCATCACTATATATTGTAAAACCATCAGACCCAAATGGTATAGTTAGGATTAGAGCCGTGGTCAATTTTCTTTTAAGTTCCTGAAAGCTCCTTTCACATTCTCCACTTCATTCTAACTTTACATTCTTCGCGTTAATTTCATTAAGGGGCCTGCCAATCGTGAAAACCCTTCAATAAATCTTCTATAATAACCAGCCAATCCTAAGAAACTCCATATTTCAATGGGTGATGTCGGTCTTGGCTAATTTATTACCATCTCAACTTTCATTGAGTCCACTACAATTCCTCCTCCCGACACCATGTGTCCCAAAAATATTATCCAGTCCAGCCAAAATTCACATTTGCTGAATTTGGCATACAACTTATGATCTCTCAGAGTTTGCAAAACTATGTTCAAGTGTTGCTTGTGCTCTTCAAGTCCTCTAGAATATACTAGGATATCATTAATGAAAGCAATCACAAACTTATCCAGATAAGGTTTAAATATCCTATTTATTAGATCCATGAATGCGGCTAGTGCATTCGTCCATCCAAAATGCATAACTAAGAACTCATAATGTCCATAATGAGTCATAAATGCAGTCTTAGGAATGTCTTCTTTCTCATAATGCAATCTTAGAAAAGATCGAACTTACCTGTAGTTGACCGAATAGATCATCAATTCTAGGTAAAGGATACTTATTCTTTATAGTCACTAGATTCAGCTGTATGTAATCAATACATAGACGCATTGACCTGTCTTTCTTTTTCACAAATAGAACTGGTGCACCCCAAGGTGAAGCACTTGACCTAATAAACCCTTTATCGAGCAACTCTTGTAGTTGCACCTTTAATTCCTTCAACTCGACTAAGGCCATCCTATATGGGGCTTTCGATATCGATCCTGTTCTAGGCATTAGTTCAATTTCAAACTCAATCTCCCACTCTGGTGGTAATCCAGGCAACTCCTCAAGATACACATCCTGAAATTCCCTAACTACTTGAATCTCACCGATTTTAGCCTCTTTCTTAGTAAGGTCTCTTACCACTGCTAGGTATCCTTGACATCCTTTGTCAAGTAGTTCACAAGCTTCTACCATCGAGATAATGGCTATAGAGGGATTTGTTTGACCTCCGAAAATTTCGAAACTAAACTGATCAGGCAACATGAACTGGATCACTTTCCTATAGTAATCCACCTTAGCCCTATGTTTATGGAGCCAATCCATTCCTATGATAACATCAAAGTCATACATAGACATTACAATTAGGTCTATTTCCATGACCCTTCCTCCTATTGATATCTTACATTTTGCAGACATCATCGTAGATAACATCATATTCTTTAAAGGCGTACAAACACAAAGAGATGTCTTAAGAGGCGTAGCTTCTATTTCACTCAATTGCCTATATCTTTCAGATATAAATGAATGCGTAGCACCCGTGTCAAACAATGCATTTGCCTTATTGCCATTTATGAAAATTGTACATGATATAACATTTTTGGAAGCTTCCATTTCCTCTTGGGTGACGGCATACACCCTTCCTTGTGCTAGTGACCTCTAAGGATTCCTTGGTAATTTTGGTCTAACAACACTCTGCTGTGCCTGTCGCATTGAGCCAACACTCATTTGCAACCTTCCTTATGGGCAGTCTCTCTTAAGATGACCTACTTGTCCACAATCATAACATCTCAGCCGTCCATTGCAAGGTCTTGGACCATGCCATCCATCACACCTTCGATAAACATCAGGTTGATAAGGTGCTTTCCCTATATTCAGGCCATCCCTAGCTCTTCCAAAATTTCCAAAATTACTCTTTTCTTCACATCCCACGTCTGACCTTGACCAGGATAGGGTCTCTTACCCCTCCTAATATCACTAAAGCTCCATTGTCTCTTAAACTCCGATCGCTCTCTCACCAGCTCTTGCTCCACTAACTGTGCCTTTTCATAAACTTCATGATAATCCTCTATATTCAAAGACACCAGTTGTTTCCTAATTTCAGTCCTCGACCATTTCAGAAATCTCTTAGCTTTTTCCTCACGATCTTCAATCAATCTGGGAGCATACCTAGACAATTTAGAAAATTTTGCCTATATTAATCCACTGTTAGCTCCTTTTGTTCCAACTAAACAAATTCAGTGATCTTCTTATCCTTAGCATAGTTAGAGAAATGCTTCCTATTAAAAGCTCTAACAAACTCATCCCAGTTCACATCAATACCTAGTAGAAAGATCGTATCCCTCGAAGCTCTCCACAAAAACTTTGCATTTCCCTCCAACTGGTACTCTGCCAAAACTATCTTCTCAGCATCACTGCAGTCCAACAACCGGAAAATCTGTTCTATCCCATCAATCCAATGTTTCGCCTCCTTAAGACTTCCCATTCCACTGAACTTAGGTGGCTTCAACTTCAGAAATTGCTCTACCAGTCATTGAGGGCGATGTTCCACTCCGGTTTGTTGCTGCACTTGCCTTTCCATCAAATTTCCAATTTTGGCCAATGCTTGTAGGATATCTTCCATTCGGGGTTCAGCCCTTGCTGTAGAGGCTTCAGCCCTCGATGGATGAGCACTTCCAACTCGCACTATGACTTTCCTGCAGTTTTCCAAGCATTTACCTTAGGAATTATCTAAGACTCACTACCTCCATTTAAAAGCAACTATAACTACATAAGTAACATAAACATGTTATTAGCACCTAAAAGCAACTCATACTAACTACTAGGGATCTACGAGTGAATACCCATCACCCATTATTCAAAGTTAACCAATTATTCCATTTAATACCCTATGGTGTGCATTGGCATCATATTCCTCAATTTCCAAATGAGGCTCCTTATTACTCCAACTGTAACCATTGCTCTGATACCAACCGCGGTGGCACCCCTTGACGAGCCCCAACCCGTTAGGGTCACCACAGGTACTTATCACTCATCCTATTACATACCAGTAAGGTAACTTTTTAATTAAAGTGAAACCATAGTTCATAGGGGTTGATCAATGGAATTCTTTACCATTTTTTTTTTGTAAAGGTCCCAGCGCAGTTCATCAGCAGAAGCATAATCGTATCTCACCATTTCTCACTTCGATAACCATAATGCAATGCCCACCACCTATGCTCTAAATGAAAAGACAAATCCGAGTCATTTTTATTTATATTTTCACGATAGATATTTCGGGTCAGTACAGCAAAAAGGCCAAGATTTTTAACTACACTTGGCTATAACTCAAAAGAGAACTCGACCCTACATGAAACATGTACACCCCTACATCAACAAGTGTCGGCTATCCCCAAAAAGTGTCAACTCCCACTAGCTATAGTGCCATCACACCCAATTCGGTGCATCGGGTGGCAGCGATGGCAGCATCCCTAGCATCACTCCACCACGCCGAACATAAACAGACAAAAAATTCTGGATAACCGGGCCATTACAAAGACCCACATCGTACATCACTAAAACACGAACTTAAACATACACTAGACTAGGTACACTAGTACAGGAATGCTCTGTGCACTCTATCTCGACATCAGATGGCAATCCATAAAAGGTACCGCGTGTAACTGGTAGAAACGGCATCTTTCTAATTTGAAATGTTAATCCCCAAAAGGGGTGAGTACCACTCAGCAGCAAAGATTCACCAAACTACACAATGCATCAAACAGAACACTCAAGGTATCATGAATAAAACACATATCATTCATGCATTCAAGCATACCTCACCTTACAGCCATGCATATATCACCATACACTTGCACTTATATCATCGAACAACCATGAATATATCACCGTGCAATGTGCATATACCATCATGCATTTATACATGCATCATCAAGTAGCCAAACTTATATCACCAAAATTCATATCATCCATGCTAACAAACATACATCCATGTGCATGATTTAATTCTCGATCTTTATCTTTCAATTAGATCACATTATTTTTCTTTCCAGGGAATAACGTTTGCATCCCATAGTTTATTGCTCGCATCCAACTTGGCATCGTGAGGAACCTCTGGCGCACACCTCCGGGCATCTCGTATCCCGACTAACATCACGAGGTATCCCCTCAGCACACACCTCTGAGGCTTCCGGCACATACCTCCGGGCATCTCAAAACTCCCGAGGACATCCGACACACACACTCTGGGCATCTCAAAACTCCCGAGGCATTGTCGGCTCACACCTCCGACGGTCTTGTTATTATCTCAATTTATATTTACACATGTATCTCAATTTCAACATGACATTTGATGCAACAATATCAAGGGTCTCAATCAGTTTTTGATGTCATATAACATGCCATATGTCACCACATATGCAGCAAAATCAACCACTCAAAACATTACATCACATGGAAAATTTCATTTATTTTTGAAAATGCATCAATTTTCGGATAAAACATAATGCACTCCTTTAGTTAAAAATCTAGAAAAATTAGTAAATGGTTTTAATAAATTATGAAAACTTGACACGTTATAGACGAGACCTAAAGGCAGATATCTCATGAAAAACACCATACCAAAAGAATCTCACACAAAACAGTACAGTCCATGCATCACAGTTTTCAAAATTTCAACATTTCAGCTTGCACAGTTTCAGAAGTAATTTAAATTAAATACTCAGATGAACTCCAAAAATTCTGAAATTTTGATATATTATAGAATATTCCTAAAGGTAAATATCTCATGAAGAAATTGAAACCCAACTCGTTCTATAGTAATCGTTGTAATTTTTTCAGATTACCTTCTTTCAAAGGAAACTCGTTTCACCAAACTATATATGTTTGTTTCTTCTAAATTTTCAGTATGTTATTCCTCAGAATATTACCTACAACTTTCATTCAGGACACATGATCAAATTTTAACTGTATAATTTTATAAAAAAAATTCACAGAATTATACTAGGTCGAGGTAGCATTTTCCCAGATCCAGTTTCTTCAAAGGACAATGATTTCACCGACCTATTTTTTTTCATTTCCTCTAAATTTTTTATATGTTTTACCTCAAGAAGTCAGCTACAAATTTCATTAAGAAATAAAAGTGATATTTTTACAAGAAAGCTACTTTACAGACCATGAAATCACTAAAGGTTAGCACAACAAATTCCTGATCTAATTTCTCCAAAGGAAAATCTTTCACCAAGCAATATTTGTCCATTTTATGTCAAATTTTAGTATGTTACTTCTCAAGATGTTCTCTACAACTTTCCTTAAGTGATCGAAGCAAGATTCGAACTAAAAAGTCGCATGCAGCTCACAAACTCATGAAGGGTCGAACTGATTTTTCCAGAAAACAGCATGCTAGGCTAACAAATTTCTCCCCAAAGCTTCAAAATTTCATCACTTCCACCGCAACGAAAGTTTATCATCCCTTGCAACACATGTCAAAGAAAGCAAAGGGTAGATTTTAAGACTCTACTTGCCTCAAATTTGAGCACAAAACAGCAACAAAAATGGCGGGGCAAGGCGGCGGCGAATGAACAGCGGCGACTAGGCGGCAAACGAACTCCTCCTTCTTCCTCTTCTTCTCTCACACGCTCGCTCTCTTTCTCGCTTCCTTTCTTTCTCTCGAACGACCACTCTCTCTCTCTTTCTCTTTCTCTCGTGCGGCCCCCTCTCTTTCTCTCCCTTTCCTCACTTAATCCGCCCCCCTCTTCTTTCTTCCTCCTCATGATTAACTTGTAATCATTTCTTTGCATGCAGGTGACACTTGGTAATTGTCATGCAAGATGGGCTTTATCCGGCTAGGCTTGGGGCCAGCCTTGGTCGACGGCCCAATGGGGCTTCATGGGCCGGCCTTTTGGCCCACTTTAGGCTCAACACTCGTGGGCCTAAAGTCCAAACTTAAATGGCCCAAAATTTTCTTAAATAAGTCCATGTTTACTTTAAATAATTTACCTTAAATCCCCACTTAAATAAATACTAAATTACAATTTCATATGGCCATAAAACTTGAAATCATAAATCAATAAATTCCAATTTATAAAAGACATGGCCAATAATAGAATTTTCTTTCCTATCAAATAATTATCCATTAAAAGTTTGGCCATAAATCTTATTGCAAATTATGGATTAAATGGCTACAATACAACTTGAGGGTACTTCCATCACCTATTCATAAGCCTTAATGTATATGGAGGTTGCCATGAATTTTGGGTTGCCACAATAGGTGCTGATCTTCGAAGCTTTTTGAGTCCTCATGTAGCTAAACAAAGGTATGGAAAGATGAACCTCTAAACTAGAAGTTATCCGCTGATTTTGTTGGAGGAACTTCCGGATCTAGTCGAATGGTGGAGGATTAAGTGATGTTGCTGTTTTGTGTTGGATTGAGTTAGATCAACTCTAGATTGAAGCTATGAGTCTTTGCATGTTGCATGAGAGCCTTGCAGTGTAAGTTGGTTGTGTTTGTCGAGCAAGGTGGAGAGGTGTTTACTAAGCGAGTAAGAGTGATGCGTGTTGCGGTAGATGAGCTGAGATACGAGTACTAGCTTTGAACCGAGCTATGGAAGATTCTAGGTGAGTGAAAACATACTTTGATTACCCCTAAATTCTATAGAAGAGTGCTGAGATGCTATAAGAGGGTTTGGTAGAGAAACTAATGGTTTTATTGAGCTAGAGATGAAGAAAACAGTGCAAAACATTTATATTATAGAGAAATATAGATGGAAAGCCTTTTGCTTTGTGTTGCCTTGAATTCTAATGATGAAGATAAGGAAAAGAACAAGTTTATTTAAGAGAACATCCATTAGATTAATTTCAACTTCTAGTTATAGTAAAATGGATGCAAAAATGTATAGGTGAGAGTAATACTCTTTGAAACAGTAAGCTGTATTGTAGATGACAGCAAGACCTTTGATGATTCCACGGATTTTCTGTAACTTTCTAGATAGAATTGGACCTCAAACCATTAATGAAAGTTGTAGAAAACATCCTTAGGAATAACATATCAAAATTTGAGAGCAAACTGCCAAGGTTAGGGTAGTGAAACGATATTTCTTCTGTAGGTACTAAATCTGAAAGTTGCTGCAGAATTTTTTAGAAGAAGACAGCAAATTACTGCTCTTTATACACTGAGATTTAAGCTTAGGTTTCTTCATGGAAAATGTTAATCTATGTCTCTTCTATATCATAATAAAATTTCGTAATATTCCAATAAGATTAGATATACTTTCTGAGTCTATATTCGAAACCGCTCATTTTAGTTCATAATCTACTTTGATCTGAGAATGTGCAATAGTTGTTGTGTCACTTGTACTTGACTTTCATGACACATATGGAGTCTAATGACCTCATGATAGTGGTTAGTTTGTGTAAGAGCATGCCCTCATCCATCATTTGAAGTATGTTTATGGTATAGATACCAAAGGTGGCATGCGTGTACAATGAGTGTGATGCATAGTGCTTGATTATGGGGTAAAAATCTGTTAGGCATGGTATGGGACATGCCGAAATGGGTTTTATCTTATAATTTGGACATGCACATATGTTTCATACATGAAAATTAAGCGTATAGATTATACTTGAGGTAGTTGTACACTTTTGAGGTTTTGTGCATACGGTGATTACATTAATCGAAGGTGTAATGTGTGAAATGTGTGCTTGAATGAGTAAGAGATTTCCATTGGTACTGAGATGCCGGTGATGCCCCTCAGAAGTGGGATGCCCATGATTCATTTAGTTATACCCGTGACAATTCTGTCTTAGTATCTTAAGTTGTTTGGTTATGATTTTCTTGTATACTTTGGCAACGGTGGATTGTCTAGATTAGAGTTTTATTCTTTCTTGACTAGGCATTGTTGTTGCTCATTCCTTATATTTTTTAAATTGATAGTATGGACGTGCCGCCGATAGCTCGTTATGGGGTGATATCGAGCATTGAGGTTACCTTTAGTGATGTGTTTAATCCTGATGTCGAGATGACCTTCTCGAAGTATGAGTGTGACACCCCGAACCCTTCGCAGGTCGTCGCCAGCGCCGGTGTTACATCTTTTACCATCTCTATCTCTTGGCTAAATTAAGCCTTGCCAGATTACAGACATTTTTTTTTTTTTTTTAAAACGGTCCCATGCGCGACTCATAGCGGAAGCAAATAAATATCACCATCTATCTCCCCTCTATCCCATGATACAAATACACACCGACTAAACACCACGATTTTATAAACAGTGTTGACGCTTTGCTTACATACATACATATAGCGAGATGGGGTTTTTCCTCGGGTCGCAGACAAAAGAAACGAAAAGGGTAAGGACTCGCCATGTCCTTCCTAAAATCTCAAAAAGGAACTCCGACCTCTAACATCATATGAGCACAAAACCCTCCCATCACGAGCGTCAACTATCTATACCAAAAAGCGGTCTAGCTCCTACTCCTCACGTGCGATCTCACACCCATCCCGTGCGTCGGGTGGTGGCGGCGCAAGATCCCCCGCATCACTCCATCCCGTCGTATGTGCACGGACAAAAACTCTTGTATGACAGGGGCCCCGCCAGGCCGATATCATACATGACTAAGCATCGTACTCGGATAAAAGTCAATCCGGGTACCGAGGGACATCTATCTCGCCATCTCCACCTCGACGTCGACGGAATACCGTAAAACACACCACGCGAAACAGCAAAAGGGCGGCATAGTGCTAATCTGAAATGTTATCCCCAAAAGGGGTGAGTACAACCACTCAGCAGATAGGGAAATCCAATAACAACTCAGTGCACCATGCATACCATCATACAATTCAGGCATCACTTACCTTTTTGATGACAAGCGTATTCATGCATCATCATAGCATACATATCATCATTAACCATGCATCACCATGCGTATCCCATCATATCATCATTGGCCATGCATCACCATGCATATCACATCATCATTAACCATGCATCGCCACGCATATCACATCATACCATCATTGGCCATGCATCACCATGCATATCACATCATCATTAACCATGCATCACCATGCATATCACATCATATCATCATTGGCCATGCATCACCATGCATATCACATCATCATTAACCATGCATCACCATGCATATCACATCATATCATCATTGGCCATGCATCACCATGCATATCACATCATCATTAACCATGCATCACCATGCATATCACATCATACCATCATTGGCCATGCATCACCATGCATATCACATCATCATTAACCATGCATCACCATGCATATCACATCATCATTATCCTCCCTTCGGGCAGAAACCTCCGACAGGGATCCCAGTATCCCAGCCATCTCATGGCCACTGGGCTTCCGGCCCCCCACATTCCGGGCATCTCGCACCTCAACTAGCATCACGAGGAACCTCCCTTCGGGCAGAAACCTCCGACAGGGACTTCCGGTCTTTACCCTTCTAACCGGGGATCTCGCACCCTAATCCTGGCATCGCGAGTCACTCCCCTTCGGCAAAACCTCCGACAGGGCTTCCGGCCCCCACATTCCGGCATCCTGAAACTCCCAGGGAATCTCTCGGAATTACGCCACTCGGCCACCAGACAACATCCTCCACCACAACCTCATTCTCACATACCATTTTCCACTTTTTATCATCCTTTTCATCTTGTTATTTCATGGCATATGATTTACATACATGCATCACAATTCATGATCATTCATACATCAATGCCATATAACAATACATCCTAATTCATGATCATACATGCATCAATGTCATATAGCAATGCATCATAATTCATGATCATTCATACATCGTGCCATATAACAATACATCATAATTCATGATCATACATGCATCAATGTCATATAGCAATGCATCATAATTCCATAGGACTCATGGCCAATAAAATAATCCACCTTTTATTATTTTATTATTTTATTTTATTATTATATTATTATATTATTATATTATTATATTATTATATTTATTTATTTTCATAAATAAATATTATATTTAATATTTATGATTTTCCAAAAATCATAATCTTCAATCAATCCTTAAGCCAACAATTAGAATCGAATTTCACGTAAAATCCATGGCTAATTCGCATTTTACATAATTTCCCAAATTTCCACAAAACACACACAACATTCGGATCATGGCCAGATTGCACAGTTTTCGAATTAATTCAATTAAAATACTCATATGACCTCCGAAAATTTCCAAATTTTACAGGATGATAGCCAACATATTTTCGTGCATTTTTCATGCAGAACTTTAAGCCAAATTCTTTATAGATTAATTTATATAACTCCACGAAGCTTCTGGAACCTCTACCGTTTAGTCCAGAACGTACATCACCGAAAAACTTAGGTTTGACCCATCAAATCTCTTTCGTTTCTTCTGAAATTCGAGTATGTTAGGTAACAATGTGTTCTTTACAATTTTCATGAAGGGATTTAGGTCAAATAACCAGATTATGGTCACCATTTTAACCCATGAAGTCTCGGGTGTCTCGGTACACCTCACCAGAATCAACCATCTCCAAGATCTAACCGATTCACCAAGTTATACTTGTTCTTTTTGCCTCATATTCGAGTATGTTGTAGCTTAGGGTGTTTCCTACAACTTTCAAGAAGACAACAAGGTGAGATCTCCAACCGAAATCAACATGCAACCAAGAAATCAACAAAAGGTCAGTAGGAAATTCGCAGATCTGAAGTCTCCGTATAACAAAGCTTTTGACCCCACATATCACCATCGTTTTCCATGAAATTCGAGTATGTCATACTACAAGATGTTAGCTTCAACTTCCATGAAGACACCGAAGCCAAAATCGCACTCCAAGTACACATGCAAGCTCGAATAAGATACTGTCTACCACCAACCGAACGGAAACAGCCACATAACATGAACACATTCAACCCTCACTTCGGTATTTCGCCCAAATCACCCCTCAAACCAAACATGCAACCATCAAACAACGTACAAGAGAAGTAAAGGACCCCCACTTGCCTTAAAGAAGAACACACAGCAACACACGGCGGCGTAGGACGGTCGGACTAGGCGGCGACGGCGAGACACGGCGGCGGCAACTCTCGGCTCCACCTCCTCTCTCTCGGCCTCTCCTCCGCTCAAGCTCTCTCTCGCACACTCTCTCTTGGACGGAAATGAAGAAGCAACCGGCCACTCTCTCTCCAAATCCCCCTTTTTATACTCCCCTAGGCTCATCATAGGTAATGATTGATCCACCACACCTATGGCCAATACATGCTCTTCCTTTGGCCACTTGTAATTTCTATTTTTGAAATTTGATTTGGGTTAATGGGCTTGGGCTTAGGCCCAACCGGCCACTCCTTCTTGGGCTGGTCGAAAATCCTTCTTGGGCCCAATGGGCCGACTAGCTTGGCCCACCAAGCTCTAGGCTAATGGGTCCAAGGCCCATTTCGAAAATAACCCTATTTTTCTCTTCTTTTTTTTTTTGAATTCCTTTTAATTAATATTTCTAAATTCAAATTTCATCTTGGCCAAAGTCTTGGGATATTTTTAATCATTGAAATTTAAATCATATGGCCAAGCATTTAAATTTAAATTTCCACAACACAAGCAAAATTCATCAAATTAAAAGACAAATTGGCTAAAGCATAAGCCATAAAATTCTATTACCTAATTAAAGACATTTAACACACCTTAAGGCTCGGCCTTGAAATTCCGGGATGCCACAATGAGGCTACGTTGTAGATGGACGATGGTAGAGCTAAGATGATTCTGATGAAGTTTGTCACGTGGTTCATAAACCATGAAGGAGAGATGTTTGGCCCTCTTCCTTTTGGCGCTGATGGACCTAGAGCTAGGATAGATGGCGCCTAGATGCCTTTGATCATGTAGAAGCTGGAGGAACATCTTTTGTCTTTTTGATGGACGTGGGCTTGTGTGGGATAGTGGAGTTAGGAACCCCCCCCCCCCACCTTTTTCCCTGGCTTTTACTTACACCTTTACTTTTGATCTTGTAAATATGATGTGAATAGGTGAAAAACTAGAAGTGATCCAGGTTGATTTTTTGTAAGCCCGAATGATGTTAATAGGAAAGTAATGAAGCTTCTCGTGATCTTTATATATGGTTTTAATAGGATTGTCTATTTTGAATTGATAGCACTATTGCAGTTTAACCTTGTAATATAAAGTTTAAATTTTAAATTATCCATGTTATACATGCTAACCTTCAAATGTGAACACCATAGTCTGAAGACATAATCTTATAAGTCCTATAAGGAAATAGCTTATGAAATTTCCGCTTGCGCTTAGTACATGACGCTACTGGGATGTCACATGAATAGCTAAGAAAAATTCATTTGTCTTATTTTTCTTCAAACTTTCCAGATCGATCATTCACATTCTTCAAAATAAAGCATTTACATCCAAAGACATGAAAGTAGGAAACATTTGACTTCTTTCCTTTATATAATTCATAGGGAGTCTTCTCTAGGATAGGTCTTAAAAACACCCTATTGATAATATAACATGCAGTAAAAAATGCTTCTGCCCAAAAGCAAGAAGGTATCTTGCTTTCTATCAAAAGAGTTCTAGTCATCTCCTGTAGAGATCTGTTTTCCCTTTCCACGACCCCATTTTGTTCTTGGGTGTATGGAGAGGAGAAAACATGCTGAAAATCAAATTCGTTATAGAAGTCTGCAAAATCTTTGTTTTCAAATTCACCTCCATGATCTGTCTTATGCTTGAGATTGCATAACCTTTATCGTTCAAAACTTTCTTGGCAAAGTTTGAGAAGTATGCAAAAGTCTCACACTTATTTGCTAAGAAGAACACACAAGTGAAACGAGAATAATCATCCATAATTACTAGACAATATTTCTTTTCACAAAGACTTTGATTTCTTATTGGCCCAAAGATATCCATATGAAGAAGCTGCAACACTCGATTGGTAGAAACCTGATTTACTGGTTTAAAAGAACTTTGACCTGTTTTCCCAAGACATGGGGAGTGCACAAATCAGTCTTTTGATAACCTAGATTAGGAAGCCCTCAAACCAGCTTCTTAGAAGAAATCTTGGCAATTTGCTTCATATTTACATGACCGAGCTTTCAATGCCAAAGACTTGCTTCATCTTGAATGAAAATAAGACACAGTCAACTTTATGGATTTACATCTAGAAGGTATATGTTACCATGCCTTCGCCCAATAAAAAATTGAGAAAAGTCTTGACTTATTTCAGAACAAATGCCTTCTTGGAAATTTATTATGAAACTAGCATCACAAAACTAACTTATGCTCTGAAGATTGTAGTTTAAACCTTTCACTAGGGAAACATTGTTGATAGTCAGACTTCCAATCTTCACAGTTCCATAGCCTATAATCTTTCCTTTACTATTTCCTCCAAAAGAAACTTTTTCTCCTTTTAGCCTGTCAAGCTTTTCAAAATAGCTTGAGTCTCCTGTCATATGCCTCAAACAGCTACTATCCAAATACCATTTTATTTTTCTTTTAATAGTGACCCCAATTTCTTTGTCGAGTATGAATTAGTGTTTGTCTCTAATTCTAAGTCCGACTCGAGTGAGCCATTAGACATATGTTTGCAAATTTTCTTCGCTTTCTTCACATTCGATGTTACTTCGAGTTTCTGCTTTAAGAGCCTTTTTGTATTTCTCAATCTTCCCTTTCTTCTTTTTCAACAAGGGATAATTTGGTTTGATATGCCCCTTTTTCTTACATTGGAAGCATATTACATCCTTGTTAGTTTTCAGCTTCTTTTGTAGGTTTGTTTTGGAAATTTTGCCAGCCTTACATCTTCCAATTGAACCTTCTACCTTTTCTATTCAGTATTCTGAATTTCTTTATCATAAGGGCCAGTTCTTCATCATCTATATCCTTTTCCGAATCTATATCATCAGAATCAATATTAGATTTTAAAGCAATTGATTTCTTACCTTTTGGATCTTCCTCATCAGTAATCTGCCCCACTTCATATGACTGAAGTGTGCCTATTAGTTCATCTTCAGATAGAGGCATAATCCTTTGAGTCTCTCTGATTAAAGTCTTCACATGATTTCAGTCCTTTAAAAGTCCACGCAATAGTTTATTGACTTTCATTGGTCCAAAAATGGGTTGGCCTTGATAAGCTAGGCCATTCACAATCTCTGTAAAATGATTAAACATATCAGAGATAGATTCTCTAGGCTTCATTCTGAATGCTTCATATTTTCCAAGCAAAATGTTTATTTTTGTTTCCTTCACATGGTCAGTCCCTTTATAGGTTACATGAAGTTTGTCCCAAACTTCTTTTGTTGTTTCACGAGAAGAAATTCGATTATATTTTGTAGGAGACAAAGTACAATATAAAGAATAAACTACTTTTACGTTAAGAGTCTGTCTCTTGGTAATTTCAGCTTGTGTTGATTCATCAGCATCAATCACTTCTTTCCCTTTGTCTGAGGATGATGTTGCTTTAGGATTGATTCCTTTTTCAACAACATCCTACTCTAGGGGATCTCTGGATCTAAGAAATGTATTCATCTTGTTTTTCCACACGTACACATTTCCATCGAAATAAGGTGGCCTGGTGTTGCTCTGTCCCTCAACCAATCCTGGAGCTAGAATACTAGTCATAGAAGATCTTTAGCTTTATAAGTAAAAGCACTTCAACAAAGTAAGCACATAGGCTCTGATACCAATTGAAATGGCTAGTAGAACACCTAGAGGGGGTGAATAGGTATGAAAACAGATTTTGCGAAATGCAATAAAAATGCTTTACTTTTAAACTAAGTCTAATGAACTACAGATTATGCAGAATGATTTAGACTGTAACAACTAATACAAATAAAGTAAAGGAGTTCGGGGAAGAAAAAAATAAACACAAGATTTATAATAGTTCGGCTTAGATCAAACTTACTTCCACTCTCCCACGTTGACAGCCTTCTGGCTGATTTCCACTATGAATCGAAAGAGAATGTTACAGCTCTATGATCTCGAATTTTTAGTGAGGTGTTTCTATTGTTCTCACAAGATCACTCTCTAGAGTTTCTCACTTTCGAATACAAGTTTAAAGCACTAAATTATGAAGGACAAGAGAATTGGAAACTTTAGATTTTGGAATTCTTCTTTCACACTCCTCTAGAATGGCTTTGAAAAATCCCCTTAAGTACTCCTCCATGCCTTGTTGACCGTTGGCACTTTCTAGAGGAATTCTTCTAATCAACCTATTGGACATAATCAATCAAGGAGATCTTGAGCCGTTTGAAGATTAAGATGAAAGCCCATCGATCCCGTTCGCCCATACAATCGGATCTTGGTTTCCATAAGTAGATTCTTTCCAAGTAAGCTTGCATTCCAAAATGATTTGCTTCTTTGAAATTGATTTCGATTAAGATAACCAATATCGTAAGTGATATTTCCAACCAAAAAGCCTAAGGTATCCTGTTCGTACTGAAATTTTAAAGAAAATAATCCTGAGTTTGATTAAGTCTTCATTCTTGCGCTTAGTCTAAAACTTGTCAGAGTGGGCAGACTTTTGATGTAAAATAGACTTTGGCACAAAAGTTTGACAATCTTCAGAATAAAACTTAGATAAGTTTTGTCAACTTCAAAACATCATAGGAGTTTTCTCCAACTATTCTTACATTAGTAGAGAAAGCATATCCCAATGCAGAATTGAAATATCGAACATAGGAATTCCAATATTCTGCAGGAAGAACTTTAGTATCTAAGATTAAAGAACTTGCACCAGTGTCTATAAGTGTAATAATAGTGATAGGTTTGGCGAACTTTGAGGTGAAGAATTTCACTGGAAAATGGGGACAATGGATTTGGCTTGAAAATATGTCAAGGTATTGTTCTGAAAGAGTGAGGGATATGTAAAAAGGATCTTTAGAATCTAAATCTGAATCAGTTTTACTAGGAGTTTTCTTCTTTCTCCGGAAGTTCTTAGAACCATGTCTAGATTTCGTTATCTAGAATTTCTTAAAGTGCTTCTTTTTTTCTGAAAGACTTTCTGCAAGAACCATCACAATCTTTCTTGGAGCATTTGATCTTTAGCTCATGGTGAGAATAGGCTCTATCAAGTTCTCTATTGTCCGTAAGATAAGTTTTGACCATTTGGCTCTTCAAACACAAATCATCAAGGCACATATGGATCTCTTGTTGTATTTCTCCCAAAGCAATATCCATAATTCTTCTTTGTTTGCTGAGAAAAGATTTCTCAACTTGCTGGGATAACTTCTTAGGGACGGAAGTCAGAAAGATTTGTTTTAGGTTTGGATCGGCTCCAATACCATAGAAAAGTTTGAGCATTTCCCGATAATGTTTATCGAGATGCTTTTTCTAGAGAGAGCTAAATTTTCTTTCAAAGAATTCTCTTCTTTTGAGCTCATGAAGGTCAAAAATTTTTCCAATGAAAAATGATACAGGAGGGTAATGGCATGGGTAGAATCTGAAGAAGTAGTCATATGCTAAGAGGGATTGTTTAATTGAACAATATCTGGTTCAGAAGGGTTGGATTCCATATCCTAGTCTGGAGGATCAGCCATGAATATTCATGAAGTTATCGGCACAATAGGGAATGAATCAATATCAGGGATTAAGAAGGATGAAGAAGATGAGAGGGAGACAGAATTTGATTCGATGTCAAAGTTGCTTGGACAAACTGAATCTGATGGAAATAGAATCTAATCTTTCAATGTAGCAAGATCGGGATGTTCTTCCCCGATTACCTAGATCTTTCAAGAATGATTCTAATGGATTTGATAGCATCATTTGGTTTGGTTTTTCCTTTATGACAAGCGAGGATTCTTCAGGCATCTTCTCCTTTCCCTTTTCTTTCCTTATTCGATCCAATTCTTTGAGGCAATTTTGCATCTCTACCACATCTGTCTTATCTTGTCTGATAGGAGTGTCTATAAGGGCAGCAAAGATAGATGTATTCTGAGGTGGTGGAGGAGGCGAATGTTCTATCTGCAATGTAGTCGGAAATGGGGTTGAAAGGATTGAACCTTTATTCTTTAAGGAGTTGGATCTGTCTTTTCAGCTTTTCTATTTCCGCCTTGGGACTTTCAAGATGATGATATCCCAAATATTGTCCAGATTCCAAGGCATGAAGCCTTTTTTTGGAAGTCTGAAAGTATCTTCTTGGTGGTTTCATCATATCTTCGAAGATCTTGTTGCACATCCATAATTTTGGAGTCAATTGCTTTGAAAGCATTGTTATGTGCTAAAAGAGTCCCCGATTGCCAATTTAGGATGACTTCAGCAACATGAGTCCTTTTTTGTCTTCCATGTTTATCCACATCAGAGGAGGCAAGTATTTTGAAAACATGTCGATATCTGCCTTGTGGATCAATGAATTCTTCTGAAGCAGGGAATGAAAGTTTTGAGCTTTCACGTGCAAGAGTTAGGTAGTGTTGAATGTCTTCCATGTTTATCGATGAATTCTTCTGCCTCTCGGAACATAGCAATGGAAGAGTTAGGTAGTGTTGCTTGTGGAGCCTCGAGTGGGTAGGAATACTTTTTCACCCACTTTAAAACGAGGAAATGGCAGTTTTTTTTTTTCTTTTTTTTGCTAAGGAGGAGGTGAAGGTGATGGAGTTGGTGAAATGGAGGGTGGAGCAGTGAACTCTAGAGGTGAAGTTGGAGCATAATAAACCATAAATTGGAATTTATCACACTCACCAAGAGTATCAACGGCAGAGTCTCCGTTCAAGTACCTTTGGTATATAGTATCCTTTGACTTTATGTGCTTCTGTTGGGGTTTTACATTTGGGTCTACTTCGTCAGGGGAATTTGTACAATAGGAACACTGGCAAAAAGGATCCCAGAAGCAGTGACCATACCGGTCCTTGTAGTAATGGACAGGGTTTCCATTACCTTGGAAATATTGAACAAGCTTTTTGGGATCTGGCTCAGAAATTGACTTAGGAACACATGGCTCAATCATGAAGAGGGTTTAGAAGATAGAAGTGTTAGTGAAATTCTTTATGATGTTTTGAAGATGAAAAAATAAATCAAAGGCTACTAATGTGTTTAATGGTTAAGTAATAAATTATGTAGATGGTAGAACATGTAAAGAATATTGTCGAAATCTATATTTGGAAGAACCAGAAGATAGACTCTATGCTGAAGTTAAATTTATTCAGACTGTATCCAAACTTTAAGGCTAAATATGTTTAGAAGTAGAATATGTTCAAACGTATGTCCAAATTGTAAAGTCTATTTTAGACTGAAGACACTTAGACTCTACTTCAAATAAAACACATTTAGACTTCAAATACAGAATGAGACACAAGTCCAGAATGTGGTAGATTTAGAACGAAGCATGTTCAGAACGAGTGAACTTGACAGAATGTAACATAAGCCCCAAATATATAACGGCAAGTGATTTGGTTTGGATTATACATCAAGATAGATTTGATTGACTCAATATAATTCATTGACAATTGGATATTTAAGATAAGAACTTTCTAAACGAAGAAGCTTTACTTATGGAAATCAATATTTTGTTTGTATGAGCAATCAAAATCAATTTAAGATTCTACTTCTATCACTCAACGGATACTAAATCTTTTTGATACAGATCTGTCCAATGGGTAGATTGGAAGACGATCCTCAAGAACTGTCCAACGGCTAGTTTGGAAGTGGATGAATATTTAAAGAGACCAAGGACCGATGAACAAGAAAGAGACGGAACGTAAAATTTATAATTCCAAAATCTGAGCAAACTTCAATCATACACTTGTCTTTGGTGAGCTTAAAATCGACTCATATTCAAATTCAAAATTAGAATCGACTCAAAATCGAGTCCGACTTAGACACGTACTCATAATCCGACAAGGAAATTGAGGTAAGACATTTAGGAATTCCTACTGAAGTTCTTAATTATATAAATTAGCTTTGCTTAAACCCCAAATCTTCTCTTAAAATGATCTTCGAACTAAAAAATGAGAATTCATGGCTTAGGCAACATGATCTTTCTCAAAAAGAAAAGTTTAAAATTTTGCAAAAAGATTTTCTACAAATAAAAGAAAGTCAAGATTTACTTGTCAAAGAAAATGATTCAATAAAGAAAGAATTTTCAAATATTTCGACAAAATTTTCAAAGGGTTCCAAAACATTAGAGCATATCATTTCCATACAAGTATCTTATTATAATAAGTCGGACTTGGTTTTAATAAGGAAAGTGATTCTCTAATAGATTTTCCTAAAGTCAAGGAGAGACTTAGATAAAGACCTCATAGACTTGCGTACAAGAAGCATTTTCAAAAGATTTTTACAAAACCTATTGTCAAAATGCCCTCAAGTGTTCAAATTATGGAGACTCAGGACACTTTGACAAAGAATGTTCTAAAGTGTGGAGACTGTTAAGAAAGATTGAGTAAAAAAACATACTCTACTAACTCTCATGGATCCAAGATAATATAGGTACCAAACAAAAGATGAATTGTTTTTTGTTGGAAATAAAGGAAAAGAAGAAAGAGAATTTGGTAAGGAATGTATTTTTTTATTTATTTGGGCAATAATTCTCATTATACTTTATATTCAATATATCCTCGGTTGATTCAGACTTTATAATGGGGGGTTCTTTTTCTTTTGTATCCTTGATCCGTTATTTCGAAGGAAGATTTTGGAGGAAGGTCCCATTATGGTTGCAAGGGTTTCACTTATGATGCAACAATGGAAGCCTCTTCTTGAGTTGAAGAAAGACAAGCAATCTACGGTCCCGGTGTGGATTAGATTGAAGAATCTCCCCTTCGATTTATGGTCAGCTTCGGCAATAAGCGCTATTGTAAGTGCCGTTAGCAAACCCCTTTGTGGATCAACGCACAGAGCAAATGCGTTTGATTTCTTTTGCTAGGGTTTGCATTGAAATCCAAGCCAACCAACCAAGGATCTCTTTGGTGAAAGTGAACTTGAATGGGGTGGTGCGCTTAATTGCTATTGAGTTTGAGTGGAAACCGGTAGAATGCCTTAAATGTGGTACTTTTGGTCACAATTGTGCTGACTCTTTAGCCAACACAAGGCCGGTGGTCTCCTCACTTCAAGGTCAGACCATCTCTTCCCCCCCCCCCCGCTACTTCCCGGTTGCTTGAACCAAATCCAGTAGCAGCGGATGGCCCTGGTGACTCCCACCTAGCTTGGAAACAAGTCAAGGGAAAGAAGAAGAAGCCTCTTCCTCCTAAGGAGATAATCTCAGCCTTACCAATCGTCTCGAATGATGAGGGGCGCTCCCTCAAGCTAAAGGCTGTTGCTCTAGAGAGAAGTTTGCCCTTTATAACAACTCGCAAGGCCCAGAGAGGGTTGCGGATCCTCACAAAGACGGATGCCTCATCTCCCTGCGGAAGGCTCCACACGAGTGCTGCCTAGCCCCAGAGAGGAGGATAATGATTCGTCCACCCATGTTGGCAGCTTAGATGATGACCTGCTCTGCCCTTGCTCGTCGCTAAAGGCTCGTCCGACTAGCATGAAGGTTGAAACCATACAGGACAAGCTTCAAGCTCTATCTCCAGACCCACCTCCTCCTCATTCCCGTGCGGCACCACCTCCTTCTCGACGCAAGCCTGCAAAAAGGATGTACATAGGGTATTGGAATGTTAGGGGCCTTGTTAATCACATTAGGCAGGTGGAGGTCTGTTGTCTTGTTTTTTCAAATCAATTGTTGTTGGTTAGTTTATTGGAAATGAAGGTGCCGCAGACTCTCTTCAATTCCATTTCTAGGAGACTATTGAGGGTCTGGTGCTGGCTTGCCAAATATGAGTTCTCCCCTAAGAGTAGGATTTGGATTTGTTAGGACCCCTCGCGGGTTAACTTTGAAGCTTTCGCTATATCTACTTAGGCGATTCATGGGATTCTTAAGTTGTTGGACTTGGGAGTGGCCTATTATTTTTTAGTTGTTTATGGGGAGCACTCTTTCACACTCCGAAGACAGCTTTGGGGGGATATTATCTCTAGAAGTAGTGCCCTTGTAGAATTCAACATAGCTAGTAATGGGGGATTTCAATGCTATAAAAGACCCCTTCGATAGGGTTGGTGGCTCTGATGCTTGGATACTGTGCTTTGATGAGTTTGGTTAGTGCTTGGTGCAGTTGGAACTAGAAGACCTTAGGTATGTTGGCTTCGGATACACATAGACAGCTTCCTTAGGTTCTTCTAGAAAGGCTAGGAAGATTGATAGAGTCCTTGTGAACTCTAGGTGGTGCTTAGAATTCTCTTATTCACAAGCTTCCTTTCTAATGCCAGTTATTTCATATCATACACCTATGGTGGTAAAAGTGTTGAACCCAATTCTTTAGAGGAAACCCTTCAAGTTCTTTGATTTTTTGATGAAACATCCAGAGTTCAATGCAATTATTCCTCAAATTTGGGAGGACCCGGGAGAAGAGGTTCCTATGTTTAAGTATGTGTGTAAGCTCAAGGCACTCAAAAGCCATCTCAAGTAGCTTAATAGAGAATCTTTCTCTAACATCTTTGCTAGGATGTCGGAAGCAAGGGGCGCCTTAGAGAGCACGCAAGTCGATCTTTAGCGGGATCCTTTCTCGACTGATCTTGCCGAGTTGGAGAAGGACCAGTGTTATATCTTTGCTGGCCTTCAGGCTAGTGAGGAGTCTTTCTTTAGACAGAAATCAAGAGTCAGGTGGCTCAAGGAGGGAGATCGCAACACCAAGCTCTTCCATTAGTATGTAAACAAGATACAATAATGAAATAGAGTTCTCTCTATTTTGGATCCCTCTGGTAACCAAATTACTGAGCCGCAACTGGTTTAACAACCCTTTGTGGAGCATTTCCAGGACCTCCTGGTGCCGGGTGTGGTGCAGGGAGGGCCATCGACTGAGGAGATTCGAGAGGCTATCCAGCATCCTCTTTTGGACGACCAGGTTAGCTTTCTTTCTCGACCGGTCACCAAGTTGGAGATCCGAGATACCTTCTTCTCTCTAGCTAGGGATAAGGCCCCTAGGCTGGATGGCTCTACAGTTGAGTTCTTTAAGGAAAATTGGGAGACAGTTGGACATTTGGTTACAGTAGCAATGATGGATTTCTTCATCACGGGGAAGCTCTTGAGAGAGATAAATAACACCATTCTGGTGCTTGTGCCTAAAGTACCCAATGCAACTTCTATTGATGATTACAGGTCCATCGCTTGCTGCAACACTATATATAAGTGTATCACAAAGGTGCTGGCTAATCGAGTTGTAGTTGTTCTGAAGAGTGTTGTTAGTCCGTTTCAAAGCGCTTTTGTGAAGGGCAGATGGATCAAAGACAATATCTTGATGGCTCAGGAACTCTATTCTAGCTTCCACCTTGAACCATACCTTCCTAAGTGTGCTATCAAGGTTGATTTCAGGAAAGCTTACAACTAGGGGTGTCAATGGGTCAGGTCAGGTCGGGTTTTGATGTTACTCGACCCGACCCAAATTGTAGGGGTCGCATACTATGACTCGACCTGAATCGACCCAAAACACATTAGAGCTGATTCTAAAATTTGGGTCGAGTCGAGTAGGTTCGAGTCGGGTTCTAGGTTTTCCCTTTTTCCCCTCCTTTTCTCTAGTAAGAATTTTTGAAGTAAAAGGCTACTTTACATTTGAAGAACAACAATCTAAAAGATAGTTCCAAGTGATGAAGTAGCTCGCCTAGAGCATTGGCTTCAGCCATGGCAGACCCAAATCATCGTTTCCCATTCTTATTATCGTGCTCACCTGAAGAAGCAAAATCAACAAAAAAAAAAAAAGGAAAATTCTTCATCACATGCTCGAAATGGAAATGCCAAAAACAGAGGGTAAAAAAAGAAAGGCGACGCAGCGGTTATCATCACTTTCTTGTGGCTGGTCTTGAAAACTACAATGCTCTGCAAGTGGTGATGGATATCGAGAGCCACCTGGTTTGGCTCCAGGAAAAATCAACCCAAGTTTGTCCCTTTTTCTATCAACCCACCTCAAGAAAGATCAGAACTTTTCTTCTTTGCAAATGTTGATGACGAAGGCTGAAAGAGGGTTATTGCTGGGTGGTAGAGGATTTGGGTGAATCCGCAAACCCTAGTGTCGAATGGACACGAGGGACAAGAAGAGGCCAAGGAGATTCAATAGGGAGGAGGAAGAGCTGTCGATGGCGGCGAAGTCAAGGGAATGGCTCTAAAGTTTCAGTCACTCTCTATTTCATGAATGTTTTTGTGACGTTGGGTATGAGGAACGTGTTTAGGTTTCACATAAGTAATGTGTTCAGGGTCGAACAATGTTCTAACCCCAACTTAACCTAAAACATCTATCATACTTGTTTCATGTTCGGGTCATGTTCAGGTCGGGTCGGGTCAGGTGTTTTGGATTGCCCTACTCACGACATAGTTCATTGGGGTTTCCTTGAGAGAGTTCTCCTTACTTTTGGTTTTCCCGACTTTGTGAAGTGGCTTATTATGACATGTGTGCGCACGCCCATGTGTTCCATTGATTTGAACAAGGAACTTCATGGTTACTTTGCAAGTGGACGTAGCCTTCGCTAAGGTGATCCTATTTCTCCATACCTTTTTACTTTGGTTATGGAGGTGTTCTCTAGAATTCTGTTTGGGTGCTCTTCCAAGCTGGAGTTTAAGTTCTTCTAGAGATGCAAGGCAACGAATCTCTCGCATCTTTTCTTTGTAGACAATGTCTTCTTATTTTGTGAGGCGGACCTAACTTCAATGAGTCTCCTCAAAGAAGGCCTCTAACTCTTCTCGGTTTGGAGTAGACTTTGCCCAAATCCTTCCAAGAGTGAGATCTTTTTGGCTAGTGGGTTGCCTTCTTTAAGGAATCAGATCCTCCTCAATCTCGGTTTCCCGGAAGGCAAGCTATTAGTGCGAAACCTAGGGGTTCCTATTATTACCTCAAGGCTTAGCAAGGTAGATTTTTGTGTTCTTGTCAATTGTATTACTGCGAGGGTACAAGCTTGGGCTCATCACTTTCTCTCTTTTGCTGGCCAGCTTCAGCTCATCAAGTAGTCCTTCATGCTATCGAAGCCTACTAGGCGAGTGTTTTTATTTTACCTATAACTGTGTTGGACCAGATTGAGAAAGTCCTTAAGCAATTCTTGTGGAAAGGCCCGGAATTAGGTAGAGGGGGTGCTACGGTTGCCTGGGATGATGTGTGCCTTCCAAAAGAGGAAGCAGGCCTTGGTATTCGGAGGCTTCAGGATTGCAACAAGGCTGCTATACTGAAGCATATATGGCTCCTGTTTTCAGACAAGGAAACTTTGTGGTGCAAGTGGATTCATTCCACATTTTTAAAATCAATGAATTTTTGGGTTGCTAAAAAACCCAGCATATGTTCTTGGGCCTGGAAGAAAATCCTATCCTTCAGAAGTGAGGTCTGCAATCTCTTTTATTATAGGATTGGGGATGGCCTCTTTGCCTCTCTTTGGTTTGACAACTGGCACCCTAAGGGTCCCCTGAACTTAATCTTTTCGGATTTGATCATCTATAGTTCCGGGCTTTCTAGGCAGGCAATAGTGGCTGATCTTTTCTCTAATGCTGGGCAACCTCTTAGGTTGGTGCTTAAGTCGTGGGATCACCCCCTCTGGAGCCTCTCTCAAGATTCGGATTGCTTTTGTTGGAGGGAGAATTCGTCAGGCTGGTTCACTGTTGCAACAGCTTGGGAGACCTTTAGGCGAAAGAGGACTCCAGTCCATTGGCATGCGTTTGTTTGGAACAATGCAATTAACCATGGTATCAAGTAAACCTTTGGCTTATGGCCAAGCGTTGGCTTCCCACTCAGGCGATTTTATTGTCTCATGGTAGAATCAATAGTGATGCTTGTGCCTTTTGCAATGATTTGTCGGATTCTATTGACCATATGTTTTTTGGTTGTCATGTCACGGCCAGAGTTGCTTTCTTTTGGGTGGTCAGATGCAATCTGCCTTGGCATAACAAGTCTTGGGAGGAGAATCTCTGTTAGGCTATAACCTTGCTGATGGGAAAGGAATTTTATAAGAGCATAGCTCGTTTTTCCTTTGGAGCGCTATGTCATATTATTTGGAAAAACATGAACAACATTCTTTTCAGAGAATGGCCTCTTGCTATCCCAATTATGAAGAACCATCTTTTTAAAGTGGTCAGAGATAAGGTGATCACTTTTAGGAATGTCAAAGATAACTTTAGGAATAGAATTCTACAGCGGAGCTAGGGCATTGACCCAGTCATCTTCTCTGGGGATTGTTAGTTGCCTTCCTTTCAGCTGGTTGTTCTCTCCCCTTGCTGAGGGTGTTTTGTTTCTGGATGCCGATTGTTCATGCCGTGCTTTTCCTTTATGTTTGTTTTTTAGTTGCCACGACTATGGCTTTTACATTCCGACATCCTTCCACTCATTATGATATGTTGTATTGAGTGTAAGTTTTGATACCATGATCTTTTGTACAGTTGGTCATTACTCAATATATTTATTACCTTTCACCAAAAAAAAAGAAGACAAATAGAAGGAAAAGTCACCTAATTGGCTGGTATGAACGACCAGGGACACAAACCGAGTAACCTCCAGAACTCCCAAAAACCCTTATACCTAAATGCCACAAGAACTTCGCACTAGTGCCATAAACACATAAATTAAAATAGTAATAGCACCCCATAATCACGCCACAATGAAAACTCTACTTGAGAAAAACAAGATTTATCTTCTCATTCCACTAGCAACCAGTCCCACAAGTAATCCAACTGCAAATGACCGACAGACCAGACAAGAACAGCCATGAAAGCCGCCAAACAACGAAGAAATGTAAACCCTAAGAGCAAGAGAGACCTTAAAGCAATCCAAGGATGCTCGAATGCGAAAGAGAGAACGCACCCTGCACTTAGAACAATGGTTGTGGGATAGGGAAATAGGAGAGAATCGAATATGAGCCCTTCGAAAGAGGGTCTCCTCCCACTTTTGTCACGCACCCTCTCCGATCCCGCATTCATGAAGTGCAAGCCATTTCTCACGCTGCAAAGAGGGCGTGGAGATGGTTCGCGAGGGGAGGAGGAAGCTAGCGGTGAGGCTCACGAGGTGGATCAGGTGAAACTCTCTGAAGATGAGGAGAAGTTCTTCAAGGTTGCGTCGGTGAGCGATTATCATGAGGTTCAAGCGAAGGAGAAAATGCTCCAACGGAGTTGGTCGTCGTCTTGTGGAAGAGAAGATGGAAAGCATTCGGAAGAAAAAATTTCCGTTTCGAACATAATTTTTGACAAGAAATAAATTTCTAAATCTGATCCCTAAATGAATTTTTGAGAAAAATAAATTATTTTTTTTCCTCTTTGGCAATGGGGGTGGACGGCGGAGGACAGCAGATGGCAATGGCAGGTGGCAGACAGGTGAGCAGTGAGCGGTGGGCAACGACGAAGGACGGCGGGCAATGAAAGGTGAGAGGTGCACTAGTAGCGAAGGTGAACAATGAGATTTCTCATTGTCATTTTTACTTTTCAAATTTTGAGTAGACTAAAAATTTGTTCCAAAAATTTAAAAAAATGAAATGACGTTGTGAAACAAATTTTTATTTTAAATTTATTTCCAACAATTGGAAGATAAATCTAGCCATTAATAGAATACTTAGTATATACATCCTCGAATCTCCGCATTTTAAATTAGGGATAAGTGCACCATGTGGCACCCCTCGACGGCCCCCAATCTGTTAGGGTCACCACAGGTACTTGTCAATCATCCTATTACATACCAGTAAGGTAACTTTTTAATTAAAGTGAAACCATAGTTCATAGGCGTTGATCAATGGAATTCTTTATCATTTTTTTTTTTTTTGTGTAAAGGTCCCAGCGTAGTTCATCAGCGGAAGCATAATCGTATCTCACCATTTCTCACTTCAATAACCATAATGCAATGCAAACCACCTATGCTCCAAATGAAAAGACAAAGCCGAATCACTTTTATTTATATTTTCACGATGGATATTTTGAGTCGGTACAGCAAAAGGTCAAGATTTTTAACTACACTTGGCTATAACTCAAAAGAGAACTCGACCCTACATGAAACATGTACACCCCTCCATCAACAAGCATCGGCTATCCCCAAAAAGTGTCAACTCCACCAGCTATACGTGCCATCACACCCAACTCGGTGTATCGGGCGGCGACGGCGGCAGCATCCCTAGCATCACTCCACCACGCCGAACGTGAACAGACAAAAACTCCTGGATAACCGGGCCATCAGCAAGACCCACATCGTACATCACTAAAACACAAACTTGGACATACACCAAACCAGGTACACTAGTACAGGAATGCTCTGTGCACTCCACCTTGACATCATATGGCGATCCATTAAAGGTACCGCATGTAATTGGTAGCAACGGCATCTCTCTAATCTGAAATGTTAATTCCCAAAATAGGTGAGTGCAACCACTCAGCAATAAAGATCCACCAAACTACACAATGCGTCAAACAGAGGAATCAAGGTATCATGAATAAAACACATATCATTCATGCATTCAAGCATACCTCACCTTACAGCCATGCATATATCACCATACACTTGCACTTATATCATTGAATAGTCATGCATATATCACCATGCAACGTGCATATACCATCATGCACTTATGCATCTATCATCAAGTAGCCAAACTTATATCACCAAAATTCATATAATCCATGCTATCAAGCATACATCCATGCGCATTATTCAATTATCAATCTTTATCTTTCAATTAGATCACATCATTTTTCTTTCCAGGGACCAATGTTTGCATCCCACAATTTATCGCTCGCATCCAACCTGGCATCGCGAGAAACCTTTGGCACACACCTTCGGGTATCCGGCACACACACTCCAGGCATCTCGTATCCCAACTAGCATCATGAGGTATCTCCTCGGCACACACCTCTGAGGCTTTCGGCACACACCTCCAGGCATCTTGAAACTCCCGAGGACATCCGGCACACACACTCCGAGCATCCGGCACATACACTCCACGCATCCGGTACATACACTTCGGGCATCTCGAAACTCCCGAGGCATTGTCGGCTCACACCTCCGATGGTCCTATTATTATCTCAATTTATATTTACACATGTATCTCAATTTCAACATGGCATTTGATGCAATAATATCAAGGGTCTCAATCAGCTTTTGATGCCATATAACATGCCATAATGTCACCACATATGCAGCAAAATCAACCACCCAAAACATTACATCACATGGAAAATTTCATTTATTTTTGAAAACGCATCAATTTTCGGATAAAACAGAATGCACTCCTTTAGTTAAAACTCTAGAAAATTAGTAAATGGTATAAATAAGTTATGAAAACTTGACACGTTATAGACGAGACCTAAAGGCAGAGATCGCATGAAAAACACCATACGAAAAGAATCTCACACAAAACAATACGGTCCATGTATCACAGTTTTCAAAATTTCAACATTTCAGCTTGCACAGTTTTGGAAGTAATTTAAATTAAATACCCAAATGAACTCCAAAAATTCTGAAATTTTGATATATTATAGACAAGTTCTAAAGGTAAATATCTCATGGAGAAATTGAAACCCAACTTGTGGCATCCCAAAAATTCAAGACAAGCTCTAAGGTGTATTAAAGCCCCTAATTAGGTAATTAAATTACCAAAGGTTTATGCTTTAGCCATTAGTCTCATCTTAAGACTAAGTGATGTATGCTTGTGTTCATGAGTTTTTAAATTAGTACTATAGGATAAATCAATGAGGATGATTTATTCTTCGCCATGTGAATTTTAAAATTTAAATCTATAAAAGAAAGAATAAAAGGTGAAATTGGATTTTTATTTAGGTTTGGGCCTTAGGCCCAAAAGTGGACTTTTGATGGGCCAAGGTGGTTGGCCCATTGAAGCCCACGAATGGGCTGTCGTTGGCTACAAAGGAGGCCAGCCCATTTGCTGGCACAATTGCTCCCAAGCCCACCATGCATGAGCCTTGCCAAGTGGCAAAAAGAGGCTTGCATGCATTGGCTTGTGGAGAGGAAAGTGATGATTGCAAATGAAGAAGATTTTGGGGAATAAAAGGGGAAGGAGAGAGAGAGGGTGGCTGGTTGGTGGTATTCGGCCAAGTGAGAAAGAGAGAGAGTGAGGCCAAGAGGAGAGGAACCGAGGAGGAGGAGCCGTCGCCGCCCGTTTGCCACCCGTTCGTCTGACGTGTGCCATCATTCTCTTGAGTTTAGAGGCAAGTTGGGACTGATTTCCACTCTTGCATGTGTGCCTTGCATGTGTGATCTGTTGATGGTAGGTTTCGGATGTTAGAGTAGGCAAGACCGAAGCTAGAATGTGACTTGTTCTTGAGTATGCTTGCTGTTCCGTATGAACTGCCTGAACCAGAATCTTGTGAGAGCTTACATGTATGTTTCGAGTTGGATTTTGACTTTGATTCTTTCATGAAAGTTGTAGCCAACATCTCAAAATACAACATACTAAAATTTTGGATAAAATGGTGGATATTTAAGGGGTCAAATCCTCATCCTACGAAGACACTAGATCTGGAACAATTTCGCTGACCTTTCGGTGGATTTGTGGGTTGCATGTCAATTTTTACCAAGAATCTCTCTTCGACTTCTTCATGAAACTTGTATAGAACATCCTAAATACTAACATACTCAAATTTGAAGTAAAATGAGCAATTTTAGCCTAGTGAATCGACTTACTCTTGAAGACGGTAAGTCTGGAAACACAGTACTGGATACCCGAGACTTCATGGACTTATATGGTGACTATTCTTTGGAATTTTGGCTTAGATCCCTTAATAAAAATTGTAGGGGACCTCTTTAAGTAAAACATATCCAAATTTCAGAGGAAACGACGAAGAATAAAGGGGTGAAAACTCAATATTTCGGAGATACCTACACTGGACATTTCGGTGCGAGAACCAGAAGCTTCGTATGACTATAGAAAATTATCTAAAACGAATCTAGCCTAGAAATCTTCATGAAAAATAGACTGTAGTGTCTTAAATATAACCTGGTAAGATTTCGTAATTTTTGGAGGTCGTTCGGTTATTTTAATCGAATTATTTCAAAAATTGCACATTTTGTTTCTATCCGAAATTGCATGCTGTATTAGTGAGAATTATATCTTCTTGCGTGGAACTTCATTGGGTATATGTTTCAATGAAATTTTTATCTTATTGACTTGTCTATCACATGTCTTGATTTCATGATTTTTGAGAATCATATGGATGATTAATTTAAATGTTTTCTAAAATGGTACAAGCTGGAATTTCATAAACTTCAAGAAGGCATGATAAATAGACTATTCTAAATTGCATGGACTCTATGAATGGTATTGTTATGAATGATTGTGTCTTGCTGCATGTATGATGATGATTGGAGATGCATGTATGAATCAAATGATGAAAGTGATCTTGTTTGCCATTGCATCATGTGCCGTGTTGAGTTGAGACCTAAATTGGTGAACATAAATAATGATAAATGAGGAAACTGTCTATGGCGGATGATAATGCCCTGGGAGTGTCAGGATGCCCTAGATGGGGGGTGCCGGATGGCCCGAATTGTATTGAGATACAAGGTCGGATGTCCTCGGGAGTTTTGAGATGCCCGGAGAGTGGGGGTGCCGGAAGCCCTGGAGGTTTGTGCCCAGGGGGATGCCTCGTGATGCCAGTTGGGGTATGAGATGCGCAGCCAAGGAGTGTAAATGCCGGATGCCCGGTTGTATCTTGGATAAATGTCAGGAGGTTCCTCGTGATGCCAGTTGGGATACGAGATGCCCGGAATGTGGGGGTGCCGGATGCCCGGTTGTATCTTGGATACATGCCTGGAGGTTCCTCGCAATGTCAGGATTGGGCGCGAGTGATGAATGTGGGATGCAAACATTGGTCCCGAGAAAGAGAAATGTGGCGGTCCAAAATGAAATTGAAATTGAATTATGCATGATGATATATGCATAATATGATGAGATGTGCATGGATGCATGGTAATGATGATGGTACATGTGATATGATGATGAGATGTGCATGGTTGCATGGTAATGATGATGGTACATGTGATATGATGATGAGGTGTGCATGGATGCATGATAATGATGATATGATGATATGATGATGATGTTACATGTATGAATACATGGTAATGATGATGGTACATGTGATATGGTGATATGATGATGATGTTATACGCATGGATGCATGGTAAGGATGATGCCATATGTGACACGATGATGGTAAGTATATGATATGATGGTGATGTCTATATGATGATGATGGTACATGAGGTATGATGACATGTGCATGATGCCATGGTGTGTTGTGCATGGATGCTTGTATGACATGTGATGCCATGATTGTGATGATTGCATAGCATGATGTATTGAGTGGTTTATTGATCCTTTACCTGCTGAGTGGCTGTACTCACCCCTTTTGGGGAATAACATTTTAGTCTAGATAAGATACCTCTGTTGCCATCGCTACCAGTAGATGAATCAAGTGGTTGGATATGATTGCAAGGAGGAACTCTTGGACGCCGACACTAATCGATGGACTTTAAGTATTCGACTTTGGAGAAGATGTCGGTCATCTTTTAAAGTATAGCCAAGTATAGAAATATTGGCATTTCGATGTACCAACTAAAGATGTCCATCTGTTTTATGTAAATAAACGTGTTCGGCTTTAACTTATATAAGATGTTTAGTAGGTGTGCATCGTTTTCTAAATATAGGGAAATGAGTTTGTTGGATGTGCTTCCATATATGAATTGTGCAAGGGACCTATAAAAAAAAAAAAAGTGTAAACCCCCTATGTTGTATGGACCCGCTGCAATTGAAATGGTATTAGAGTGACATGTTAATAGGGAAAGTGAAAGGTAAGCGAATTGTGGCAACCCTAACGGATCGGGGGCCGTCGAGGGGTGCCACACAACTCGTTCTAGACTAATAGATATAGACGATTAACTCCTCCTGTTCTTGGTGTCATTTTTCCAAATTATCTTCTTTCAAAGGAAACTTGTTTCACTAACCTACATATGTCCGTTTCTTCTAAATTTTCAGTATGCTATTTCTTAGAATATTACCTACAACTTTTATTAAGGACACATGATCAAATTTTAACTGGATGATTTTATAAAAAAAATCACAAAATTATACTAGGTCAAGGTAGCATTTTCCCAGATCCACTTTCTTCAAAGGGCAACGATTTCACCGACCTATTTTTGTTCTTTTCCTCTAAATTTTTTATATGTTTTACCCCAAGAAGTCCACTACAACTTTCATTAAGAAATCAAAGTGAGATTTTCACAAGAAAGCTACTTTATAGACCACGAAATCACTAAAGGTTAGCACAACAAGTTCCAGATCTAATTTCTCCAAAGGAAAATCGTTTCACCAAGCAATATTTTTCCGTTTTATCTCAAATTTTAGTATGTTATTTCCCAAGATGTTCTCTATAACTTTCCTTAAGAGATCAAAGCAAGATTCTTACTAAAAGGTCGCATGCAGCTCACAAACTCATGAAGGGTCGGACTGATTTTTTCAGAAAACAGCATGCTAGGTCGACAAATTTCTTCCCAAATCTTCGAAATTTCATCACTTCCACTACAACCAAAGTTTATCATCCCTTACAACACATATCATAGCAAGCAAAGGGTAGGTTTTTGGACTTTACTTGCTTCAAATTCGAGCACAAAACAGCGACAAAAATGGCGGGGCAAGGCGGCGAACGAACGGTGGCAACTAGGCGGCGAACGAACTCCTCCTTCTTCCTCTTCTTCTCTCGCATGCTCGCTCTCTTTCTCTCTTCCTTTCTTTCTCTCAGAGAACCACTCTCTCTCTCTTTCTCTTTCTCTCGTGCAACCCCCTCTCTTTCTCTCCCTTTTCTCGCTTAATCTACCCCCCCTCTTCTTTCTTCCCCCTCATGATTAGCTTGTAATCATTTCTTTGCATGCAGGTGACACTTGGTAATTGCCATGCAAGATGGGCTTTATCCGACTGGGCTTGGGGCCAGCCTTGGTCGACAGCCCAATGGGGCTTCATGGGCCGGCCTTTTGGCCCACTTTAGGCTCAACACTCTTGGGCAAACTTAAATGGCCCAAAATTTTCTTAAATAAATCCAAGTTTACTTTTAATAATTTACCTTAAATCCCCACTTTTATATATATATATATACTAAATTACAATTTCATATGGCCATAAAACTTGAAATCATAAATTAATAAATTCCAATTTATAAAACACATGGCTAATGATAGAATTTTCTTTATCCATTAAAAGCTTGGCCATAAATCTTATTGCAAATTATGGATTAAATGGCTACAATACAACTTGAGGGTATTTCCATCACCTATTCATAGGCCTTAATGTATCTGAAGGTCGCCATGAATTTTCGGATGCCACACACCAGGAGTCCTAAAACTTGTCATGAACGTGCATTTGAGTCCTAAGACTTGCAAAAAATGCATTTAAGTCCTAAAACTAGTCAAAATGTTTCAAACGAGTCCTAAATCAACGCCTTCTAATTTCTTAAAGGAAAAAGCTAACGTGGCCCCTGTGTGGCTTTCTTTAATCGTTTCTCTCTCCTCCGTTGCGAATAGGTAACAAAAAATGCCATGCACTCAAAACGACGTCATGTTCTCCTTTCTTTTTCACCTCCGTCTTCTTCACTGTCGTCTTCCCTCTCTCCCCTCCGTCTCTACGTCTACTTTCACTATTTCGAGCGAACCCTAAGCCCCAAATTGAATTCGTCCAAATTGCAGTTCTCTTTCGTTTTGGGTCCTCATCGACCTCAAGTTCAACGCTCGTCATGAGTTTGTGTTCTTTCCTTTGATGACTGTGAGTTCGTATGAAGACCTCTTTTGTGGGAGTCTCGACATCTCAGCAGTGAAGCAATTGGCGTCGGGCACGATGATAGGGTCAATGATGGTGATGGCGACTCCTCCTCACGCAGGTATCGCTCTCTGCATTATAGCATTTTGTTTTTTTCCATTCTAATATACTTCTATTAGGTTCCTATAATACGAAGCCCAGAAGAATGAGGGCACCAACATCTAAATCAAGTAGCGTAACTCCTAATGAGGTCAACTCGGAGCCAACATGTTATTGTGGTCTTCAATCGCCAATTCTTATGGCAAAGACAAGGAAAAATGCAGGAGAAAGGTTCCATGGATGTGCTAAGTTTAATAGTCCAAGTTGTTGCGATTTCTTCATCTGAGTTGATCCAAAGATACCAGATCATGTGAGGAACATGATAGTTGACCTACTTGAAAGAAATCAAGCATTGTGTGAATCAAGCCAATCGAGGCGTGACGAAGTCGATATGAACTCATTACTAGCTAAAATGAAGTCCCAAAAGGCGAAAAATAGACATTTAAAGGAGGAGCTCGCACAAGTAAAGAAAGAGAGGATGCTATATCAATTGGCATTCATTGGATGCATGTGCTATATTGCTGTAGTGGTTATGTATAATGTAAAAGTTGGTGGGAATTTTCTAAGTCTTCCATAGTTCCTTATTTCTAAGTTTGTAAGTTTGAACACTAGTTGTGGATAATTGAGATGGGAATGAAATCTTATGTGAGTTTGTAGTTTGCAAGATCAGTTGCTTGCCATGCGAGTGTTGGAGAAATCTTCCTAGAGTATTTTGAAGCTGACAATACGTTTCCATTAGTCTAACCTGAAGATTTGCAGAGTCTATTATTTAAAGTCTAAAGACCTCCGGACTGCTAGACTCAAGACTCATAGTCTATTCTCATTGACAGTTTCTAATCGGTCGAAGAAGGGCTATCCAGAACTGAGTGTTTCATTAAGGATTTGACCTTATCGATTGGAGAAGATCTCTTGGTTGGATATAACATAACAGAATCCTTTATTTGATCATGATTGATTCAGAGATTAAGGATCCAATGATTGGCGAAGTATACTTGGAAGGTTCTACTAATGGAAACCGAGATCCTAATTGTATGGGCGAGCAAGATTGATGGGCTATCGACATGTTCCTTTAATAGCTTGAATGATCTTTATAATTGATTCCGTCCAACGGGTAGATTGGAGGAATTCCTTTGGTAAGTGCCAACGGGTATGATGGCATGATGGCATAAAGGAGTATATAAGGAAGACGTTCTAGTTGTTCGAGTGTGTGCACGATAAAAGAATTCCAAAGTCTGAAGCTCTTTGTTCTCAGTCAATTTATTTGTTGAGCGAAATCTTGTACGCAAAAGAGAGTCTATATCTTTGAGAAACATTGAAGAAGTGTGGTAGAGTATCTACACTGTGGAATCAAGGGAGAACTTTACTGTAACAACTCTTTTGTTCATAGTGAAATCCAGCTAGTGGGCTGTCAGTTCGGAAGAGTGGACATAGGCTTGGAATAAGCCGAACCACTATAATCTCCGTGTTCATTTTCTCTTCCTTGCTCTTTTTACTTTGATCATAATTCGATTTTACTAACAAAATGCGAACTTCCTTTCTATTGTCTATTTCGTATTGCTCACTTATCACGATAAATTATTATACACCTATTCACCCCCCTCTAGGTGCTTATACTAGCTATCCCAATTGGTATCAGAGCCTATGTACTTACTTTGTTTGAATTGTTTTACTTCAGAGTTAAAGATCCATGGCTAGTATGTTGGCTCCAAAGCTGGTAGAAAGGTAAAGCAATACCAGATCGCCTTACTTTGATGGAAATGATTACAACATATGGAAAAACAAGATGAAGGCGTTCCTAAGATCAAATGATCCTCTAGAATGGGACGTTGTAGATAAATGAATCATTCCTAAAGCTACACCTGTCTCGAAGAAAGGAAAAGATACTATTGAGTCTAGTGAAATGACTTAAGAAGAGATAACCAAGAGACAAGCTCTTGATGCAAAAACAATTTATTATTTATATTTTGCTTTGTCACCTATTGAATATAACAGAATATCTTCTTGTGTTACAACGAAAGAAGTCTCGGGATAGATTACATATTACCTATGAAGGAACCGATCGAGTGAAAGAAACCAGAATCAACATTCTCCCCGGTCAATACGAAGCCTTCAAAATGAAAACAGGAGAATCTATAACTGACATGTTTAGTCGTTTTACAGAAATCGTGAATGGTCTCGAAAATCAAGGTCAACCAATTTCTGATCCTATGAAGGTAAACAAGTTACTGCGTGGACTCTCCAAGGATTAGAATCACATAAAGACCTCAATAAGAGAGATACAAAGAATCATGCCACTATATGTTGATGAGTTGGTTGGGACTCTTCAGTCTTATGAAGTGGAACGAATCAATGAAAACGAAGATCCTAAAGGTAAGAAATCCATTGCATTAAAATCCAATGATGATTCTGATGTTACAAATTCTGAAGACGATATGGATGATGAGGAGCTTGCTCTCATGATAAGAAGATTTAGAAAGCTTAACAGAAAATGGAGAAGATTCAATCCAAACAAACATTGTTTTCAAAAGCAACAGACTAAGTGTGTTGAGGATAATGAATCAAACAAAGATGTAGTCTGCTTTGAATGTAAGAAAAAGGGACACATCAGACCCAATTGTCCTCTTCTGAGGAAGAAGAAATGAAAAGTTGAAAAGTATCGAAAGGCTCTTAAAGCAGAAACCTGGAGTGATATAGAGTGTGAAGAAAGTGATGATGATTATATCAATATACGTTTGATGGCACAATCGGATTCAGATTCAAATTTCGAGACAGACTCAGAATCAGACAGTGAATTTGAGGTGAGTAACTTTAAAATCCCTATTAAAATTTCTAAATACATTGATGAGTTGTATTTTAGTCTTAAGACTTCTCTTAAAAGAATTTCCGAACTTAAAAAGGAAAATTCTGCACTTTGAAACAACAGGAAAATGTTTTGAAAGAAAATGTGAAATATTTAGACATGAATGTTTCTACTCTTAAAGAAAGTGAAGATAATCTTTTGAAAAAAAAATGTATTTTTAAAAAATGACATATCAAATATTTCCAAAAGATTTTCAATAGGATCTGAGAACTTGAGAAAATTCTTTCATCTCAAAGACCTTATTTTAATAAATCTGGTTTGGGAATGACTATGGAAACCATTCCTTTAATTGATTTTCTTAAAGTAAATGATAGAATTAAGAAAATACCCACAAGAGATACTTACAAAAATCATTTTAAAAAGAACTTTGTAAAACCAGAAGGTCGCAATGCTCTCAAATGTTCAAAGTGCAATAGTGTAGATCATTTTGAAAAAGAATGTCCTATGGTTTGGGAACCCATTAAGAAAGTATAGGCAAAAACTGCATATCATACTAACACCAATGGACCCAAGAAAATATGGGTACCAAAGAAAGCTTGAGTCTTTTTTTTTAAATGCAGGCCACTATCAAGAAAAATGTTAAATGGTATCTGAATAGTGGATGCTCAAGACATATGACAGGAGATTTAAGTTGCTTCATAAAACTCATAAAAGTACATGGTGGAAAAGTCTCATTTGGAGGAAACAGCAAAGAAAGAATTGTGGGATTTGGAACTGTAAAGATTGGAAACCTCACAATAAGCAATGTTTCCTTAGTGGAAGGCCTCAACTACAATTTACTCAGTATCAGCCAGCTGTGTGATACCGGTTTCAAAATCAACTTTCAAGAAGGAATATGTTCAGGAACCAGTAAAGATTCTACTCAATTATTCATGGGTCGAAGACATGGAAATATCTACCTCTTGGATGTGAAACCAGATGAATCGCAATGTCTAATCTCAATTCAAGACGAAGTGAACTTATGGCACGAAAGCTTAGGCACATAAATATGAAGCGAGATAGCCAAAATTTCAAGAAAGAAACTTGTTCGTCATTTACCCAATCTATCATACCAAAAGTTTGATCTATGTACACCATGCATTTTGGGAAAGCAGGTAAGAACTTCCTTTAAACCAATAAATCAAGTTTCCACTAATCGTATACCGCAACTTCGCATATGGATCTTTTTGGACCAATCGGAACTCGAGCATTCGAGGTAAGAAATATTGCCTAGTAATTGTGGTTGACTACTCACGATTTACTTGGGTATATTTCCTAGCAAGTAAGTCTGAAACCTTTTCTTACTTTGAAAAATTTGCTAAAAAGGTTCAAAATGAAAAAGGGTATGTTATTTCAAGTATAAGAACAGACCATGGAAGTGAATTTGAAAATCAAGATTTTACAAAATTTTGTGATGAATCTTGTTTTCAACATTTGTTCTCCTCTCCATATACTCTAGAGCAAAACGGAGTTGTGGAAAGAAAGAATAGGTCGCTTCAAGAAATGGATAGAACTCTTTTAATTGAAAGTAACATCTCTTCACGTTTTTGAGCTGAAGCAGTTTCTACAGCATGTTATATTATTAATAGAGTTTTTCTAAGGCTTATTCTAGAAAAAACCCCTATGAGTTATTCAAAGAAAAGAAGCCTATTGTTTCATATTTTCATATGTTTGGATGTAAATGCTTTATATTGAAAAATGCAAATGATCAAGTTGGCAAGTTTGAAGAAAAATCGAGACGAAGGGATCTTCCTTGGATATTCAATCACAAGCAAAGCGTACAAAGTCTACAACAAGAAGACTCAATCTGTGGAAGAATCAATTAATGTCAAATTGCAAGATTCTATGCAAAATGAATCTATTCGAGACTCATCTTGAAGAATCTGAACTTGCTCCGAGACTCTACAAAGTCTAAATCTCGAGAAGCGACTCAAACTTGAAAGACCAGCAACAAATGATTGTTGAAGATTCAAATGAAGGAAGTGATCATCAACCTAACAAATTAACAAGTAATTGGAAGCATAAGTCCAGTCATCCCAAAGATCTTATTTTTAGCGAGATTAATGAAGGGATTCGCACAAGATCCAAAAGGCACGAAGAGAACTCAGGCAAAAGCATAGAAAAAGCTAGAAGCTTTATCTGATGAAAGCTGGATTGAAGCTATGCAAGAAGAACTCAGGCAATTCACTATTAATGATGTTTAGGAGTTGACTCCTAAACCAAAAGGTAAATCTATTATTGGAGCTAAATGGGTTTACAGGAACAAGATGGACGAGAAAGGAAAGGTCGTAAGAAATAAAGCAAGACTCGTGGCCAAGGGATATACGCAAGAAGAAGGGATAGACTATGATGAGACTTACGCACCGGTAGCAAGATTAGAAGCAATTAGATTATTACTTGCTTTTGCTTGTTATAAGAATTTCGGGTTATTCCAAATGGATGTCAAAAGTGCTTTCCTAAATGGATTTATCCATGAGGAAGTCTATGTGGAACAATCACCTGAGTTTGAAGACCCAAGGAAACCAGACTTAGTATTCAGACTCAAAAAGGCTTTATATGGTCTAAAGCAAGCACCTCGAGCTTGGTAAGACAGGCTAAGTAAGTTTTTAATTCAAAATGGCTTTGTAAAAGGTAAAGTAGACACTACGCTTTTTATCAAAAAAGAAAGCAAAAATTTTATGCTTGTTCAAATATATGTCGATGATATTATTTTTTTAATCCCCTAATGAAAGTCTGTGCAAGAAATTCTCTAAATCTATGCAAGATGAATTTGAAATGAGCATGATGGGTAAGTTAACCTTCTTTCTCGGGCTTCAAGTAAAATAACTGAAGAAAGGAACTTTTATTCATCAAGAAAAATATGCTAATGATCTTGTCAAAAAGTTTGGATTGAATAAATGCAAAAAGACTGATATACCAATGTCAAGTTCTTTGAAGATAGACAAAGATGAAGGAGGAAAGAAAGTTGATCATAAGCTATACAGGAGTATCATTGGCTCACTTCTTTATCTTACTACTTCTAGACCTGACATTTTGTTTAGTGTTTGCATTTGTGCCAGATTTCAAGCAGACCCTAAAGAATCTCATCTAAGTGTTGCAAAGCGTACTATCAAATATATTGCATCAACTTCAAACTTTGGTTTATGGTATCCTAAAAATGGAGACTTTACTTTTCTTGGATACTCAGACGCAGAACTAGCCGAATGCAGAGTTGATAGAAAGAGCACCTCAGGTACCTGTCGATTACTTGGAAGCGGAACAATATCGTGATTTTCAAGAAAACAAAGTACAGTAGCTCTCTCTACAGCAGAAGCAGAATATGTAACTCTTGGGAGTTGTTGTTCACAAATTCTGTGGATAAAACAACAGCTAAGAGACTTTGGAATTGAATATTCATGCACAGAGATTAAATGTGACAATACCAGTGCAATCAATCTCACTAAGAATCCAATTCTTCACTCAAGAGCAAAACATATAAAGATTCGACATCACTTTATTAGAGATCATGTTCAAAATTGAGAAGTTTCGATTCAGTTTGTTGACTCAAAGAACCAACTGGCGGATATTTTTACAAAACCTTTGGAGAAAAATCAATTTCAAACTATTCGTTCCGAGACTCAAAATCTTAAAGTCGAGGAAATTCAGACTCGGGATGAAAGTCTAAAGATACCCGAGACTCGGACGATTAAATTTTTCTTTCGTAAGTTATTTTACTATCTCTTGAATCTTATCTCGAAAAGGTACTTCCATCAACCGTGTTTGATTATTGCTATCTTTAATTGACGTGATTATTGCAACGTTTCCTTTTCGAAAAATGAGTTATTTTTGAAATGACAATTATCTAATTTTTGAAAAAGGCAGTTATTTTTTTTAAAAGGCATCTTTTTACTTTCTTTTATGACATTCTGTATGCCTCTCTTCGACTATCTTATATACTCTTGTTTCTTCTTCGCTTTACTCTCAAAAACCCTAAGAGAGCACCGATCTTCCATTTCTATTTTCTTATCTTGTTTAATCTTCGAAAAGTTGTCATCTTTCTTCGGAAAGTCAAGTTTGGAATCTTTCAAAGACTGTGAAAGATGTCGTCTCAAAGAAAGTATTCGAAGATTGTAAACAGGGGACCACAGCAAATGTGTGAAGGGCCTATGCACTTTGATCTCACCGACGAATAAGAGTCTCCTATTCAGTAGCAGAGCCCACAACATTCTCAGCAGCGTCCATCTTCTCCATCTATACAGCAGGAGGTTGCTCGACAAGAAGAGGAAGAAATAATCGAAGATGCAAAACCTGTAAGAGTTTCTAAGCCCTCTTTTATCTACAAGCTTTATCGCGCTTTGAAAAGGGGTGGAACTCCTTTGAACAATATTGACGAATTTCTGAAAGACAAATGGTACAAAAATGAAACCTTCTTTTTACGCACAATGGAATAGTTGGGAATTGCCCCTGCTGGATCGGCAAAAGAAGCAATGGCAAATATTCCAATCGATCCTCGTGTTGGACAGCTGAATCAGATAGATGGGGATGATGACAAGTTGTACATTAGTTTCAACCGAGAATAGGTGTTGTGGCAAAAATTTGGGGAAAAATGACAAACTTGTTTCGATCGAAGGAACAAAAGCATCTATACTCTAAGTTGTTGAAGCATGAGGTGATAAACCCTAGAAGTGTGGATTTTGATTTCCTTGATGCTATGAATGTTAATTTGAGGGAAAAATTTAGTCTTCTTCAACTTGAACAATTCTGTTCTGACTCTACAGAAGTCTATGCTAAACTGACTACATATTTCTATTCGAATCTCAGTCTTTTGGATGCGAATAGATTCTCTTTTAGGGTCCAAGATCAGGACTATGTGGTGGATATAGATATGTTGGCTGATGTGATTGGGGTTGAGAGAGGGAGATATCAACCTATCAATGTCTCTATTGCTCGTGCTACATTAAAACTTGTTAAGGATAGAAGGACAGAGGAAAAAATTTCCTACTTGAGGATGAGTGCATTTAACATTCTACTTCACAAGATTGTGATTAATTGCCTTAGACCAAAATCTACTTCAAAGCCTGATGTTTCAAACTCAAAGGCAAAGCTAATGTATGCCAACAATGCTGGGAAAAAGTTTTCTCTTCCTCACACTATTATGTTCCACATGTATAGAGCAATGGTGAAGGACAATGGTCAACTTCCTTATCCATCTCTTGTGACAAAGTTATTCAGACATTTGAATGTTCAGCCTCCACGAATTCTTTGTACTCGATCTTATGATCAAATGGTGGTGGGACTGAAAATGGTGTCTAAAATGTGTCTGAAGGAACTCAACAAGGCGTTGGAGAAATTCAAGGAGAAAACCCCTGTCAAAACTCATCAAACCTCTTCAACTGCAAAGAGAAAAGGAAAGGAGCCCATGGTTGCTCCATCTAAGAAAAGAAGAGCTCTCATCATTGAGGATGAAGGTGATGAGGATGACATCACCATTTCTACAATGGCATTGAAGAACCTGAGTCGTTCTGTTCCAAAATCAACAGAACGACAAGAGAAAGACTCAGAACAGAGGACTGGAGAAAGAGAAGATGAAGAGAAAGAAGCAAAGGAGAAAGAAACAGAGGAGAGAGAAGCTGAAGAAAGAGATGCAGAGGAGGAAAGAGGAAATAAAGAGGAAGGAGAGCATGATGAACTTTCTTCTCCACCTGAAAGCATGGAAATAGGGGGAGACCATGAGAAAAGAGGAATGTCCTCAAATCCTGCTACAGTGAAGGAGTCACTCGCTCTCCAGCAGATCCAGAGGACACCTATGCCGCTCAATTTCCTGAGGAGGGACATGATGTTTCATCGCCCAATCTGCGTGACTATGTTGATTTGCCATCGTCTGCCTTTACTCTATATGATCGTGCAAAAGCTAGTATGCAGACTGATAATTCAGCAGATTTTTGCAAAATTCTTGATGTTCTCTTGGAAATGCGGGGTCAGATATATGCTCTGGGATGCGAAGTTCAGAATTTACAAACTGTAAGTCAAGCTTCTTCGGTTTATTTGAATGATCAGATCCAAGCCCTTTCTCTTCAAATTCAGGCTAATGCTAAGAGTGAAGATGTGGCACAACTGAAGGAGGACTTGAAAAAGTTGGAAGGCATTATCCAATCAATGGGAGATTTCCAGCTTGTTCGTGTTCCCAAACATTCTTGATTCCATTCTCTTCCCAATCTAAACCTTTTTTATGATGACAAAAAGGGGGAGATATGTGAGATTTGAAAACTTTGAACCTTAAACTTTTTGAACTTTTGGTTTGTTTTAATGTTTGACTTGACTTTTGTGTCTGGCTATAGACTGAATTTGGGATTTGGATTTGACTGCTTATATTAAGTACTATTGATATCTTATGAATGGCTTTACTCACATGAAAGACTAACCTATTTTCTGTGGTTGCAGATTCTAGTGTTATAATTAAGCCATATATCTTTATGAGATATCCATTTTTGCTTGAGTAATGTTTTGCAAGTCAAAATTATCCAAATCTGCGAAAAGTTTTGTTACCATTAAAAATGGGGAGATTGTTAGAGAAATCTTCATGGAGTATTTTGAAGCTGACAAAACGTTTCCATCAGTCTAGTATGAAGATTTGCAGACTCTACTATTTAAAGTCTAAAGACCTCCGAACTGCCTGACTCAAGACTCAGAGTCTATTCTCATTGACAGTTTCTAATTCGTCGAAGAAGGGCTATCTAGAACTGAGTGTTTCATTAAGGATTTGACCTTATCGACTGGAGAAGATCTCTTGGCTGGATATGACATAACAGAATCCTTTATTTGATCATGATTGATTCGGAGATTAAGGATCCAATGATTGGCGAAGTATACTTGGAAGGTTTTACTTATGGAAATCGAGATTCTGATTGTATGGGCGAGCAAGATTGATGGGCTATCGACATGTTTCTTTAATAGCTTGAATGATCTTCCTAATTGATTCCATCCAACGGGTAGATTGGAGGAATTCCTTTGGTAAGTGCCAATGGGTATGATAGCATAAAGAAGTATATAAGGAAGACATTCCAGTTGTTCGAGTGTGTGCGCGATAGAAGAATTCCAAAGTCTGAAGCCCTTTGTTCTTAGTCAATTCATTTGTTGAGCAAAATCTTGCACGCAAAAGAGAGCCTATATCTTTGATAAACCTTGTGGAAGTGTGGTAGAGTATCTACACTATGAAATCAAGGGAGAACTTTACTGTAACAACTCTTTTATTCATAGTGAAATCCAACCAGTGGGCTGTCAATGCGGAAGAGTGGACGTAGGCTTGGAATAAGCCGAACTACTATAATCTCTGTGTTCATTTTCTCTTCCTTGTTCTTTTTACTTTGATCATAATTCGTTTTTGCTAACAAAAGCCGAACTTCCTTTCTATTGTCTATTTCGTATTGCTCACTTATCACGAGAAATTATTATACACCTACTCACCCCCCCTCTAGGTGCTTATACTAGCTATCTCAACGAGAAATTACTTTCGCATTCAAAATGTTGCTTGATTTGTATGCTTGTCAATAGCACTATATGAGCTACTACCACCAGAATAAATTTGGAACCTATTAACAATCCTATTAACAGTAAATGAGAAAGAAGATGACAAAAGTATTGGAAGAATGAAAATTCATCATGGACAATTTCAGTAATCACCTATTAACAATCCTGAAGAGCAACCACTTTCGTGCATTATCCAAACCAAAACCAAGCATCCCACATAACTCGTTGAAACACGATTCATTGACAAAGCAACATGCTTACATTTTTAGTGTGCAAAAGGCTTTGTTCAACAAAATGCCTGCACTTTTAGTGCATAAAAGGTTATTTTCAACAAAATATGCACTTTCAGTACACAAAAGGTTCTATGCAGAGGCGCTACATGTCTCATATAGAAAACCAGCTAATGATTGACATAAATTCACCTAACAACACCAATTTTAGTAAACATATCAATCTACTATGATGGTCTCCGGTGGTCCAGTAGGTCCAGCCTTCACTTGATTCATAATTCAAGCGCTTTTCCTTACATATGGTCCCGCAGCGATAGGCTTTGGAGGAGTTTTCGTAGCTTGAGATGACCAAGCCTAGGATGACTGAGCCTGCAATAGTGGCTTCGGCTTCACCGCAATGTGACTTCGAGGAGCTGCCTAGGGTTGTGATAGTGCCTTTTGCTTTAAACCAAGATGCTTTTGAGCTATTGTAGCCAAAGATGACTGAGCTGGGAACTGGGCTTAGGTTGTGATGGTGGCTTTGGCTTCATCGCAACATGCTTTGGAGGAGCTAATGTTGCATGAGATGATTGAGATTGGGAACTTCCCTTGGGTTGTGATGGTGCCTTTCGCTTTAAACCAAGATGCTTTTGAGCTCTTATTGCTTGAGATGACTAAGCCTGGGTACTAGCCTCAAGTTGCGATAGTGCATTTGGCTTCATTGCAACGTGCTTTGGAGGAGCTACTGTTGCATGAGATGACTGAGGTTGGGAACTGGTCTTGGGTTGTAATGGTGGCTTCGGCGTCACCGCAATTTGTTTTCGAGGAGCTGCTGATACATGATATGACTAAGGTTGTGCATTGACTTGGGAATGCACATTTACTGTTGACGTAGCACTTGAAACTACCCCTTTGTCCGGTAAATTAAAGATTCTTGCACTAGTTGTATTATGCTACATAAGAATGAGCATGTTTTTAGCATAAGAAGATAAGCAATCGCTATTAGAAAATTTTAAAAATATTACTCACCTTAAGAATATGAAGGTTTGTCATATGATTTGCGTCAATACCCAACACTACCATTTTCATCCTCTTGGCCTGTGATTCTCTTTGTATTATGTCATTTTCAATGGCAGGTCTTTTAATCTGAAATAATAAAAAATTCATTGAACATGAGAATGTAGTCACAATACATGTATGCTTGGGGATTAAGGTATTACTCACCGGAATTTTTTCAGGTCTATGCTTAGCCATTATCTTGGCTAGTGCACAATAAATGCCTTCCCCTTGATCAGAACGAACTTCACCGACAGCATTGGCCGCACCAGTACCTCCTCTTACATTAGCACTAGCCTGAGCAGAAGCAGTGGCAATACATTCTCTTACATTTGCACGAGCACTACACCCTCTTACATCACCAGCCTAAGCAAAAGCATTAACATGCCTATTATTGTCTCCTATTGAATTGGCACTTGCAGAAGCATTGGCATGGCTTTCGAATCCTCCTCCAGTTACGCTTGTTGTTGCTTTAGCTTTAGCTTAAATATATATTCATAATTACTAAATTGGAACCTTGACATATAAAGCTTACAATTGAGAGTGATAGTATGAACACCTAGAGGGGGGTGAATAGGTGTTTAAACTGAACCTTGGCAAATATATGCGGAATAAAATAAACTTCAAGTAAAACAAAGGAGTTAGGGAAGAGAATAAGAACACAAGGTTTATAGTGGTTCAGCTTAATCCAAGCCTACGTCCACTCTCCCACACTAACAGCCTTCTTGGCTGGATTCCACTATGCAATCAACAAGAGATTACAACTTCGAGTGCAAATACTTAGTAGTAGATCACACTATCTCACTAAGTCACCCTTTTGGTATTTCTCTCACGATCACAAACGTTTAAGCTCTCCAAAGACAAGTGTATGATCGAAGGTCGCTCAGACTTTGGAATTATAAATTCTATGCTCTATCTTTTACTTGCTCATCGGTCCTTCATCTCCTTAAATACTCCTCCACTTCCAAACTAGCCGTTGGACAGTATCCCGGAGAATCGTCTTCTAATATACCCATTGGACAACTCTGTATCTAGAAGATTTGGTAACCGTTGAGTGACAAAAGTAGAATCCCAAATTGATTCCGATCGCCCATACAAACGGAATCTTGGTTTCCATAAGTAAAGCCTCTTCGTATAGAAATTTCTTGTCTTCAAGATCCAATCGTCAATCAATTAGATTGAATCAATCAAATCAATCTTGGCGTGGAATCCAAACCAGATCACTAGCCGTTGTATCTTCGGGCGAATCTGGATGTAAAGTCTAATAGCAATAGACTTTACAATTTGAGTCTGAGTGCAATAGACTTTACAATCTGAGTCTGAGTATATTCTGCTTCTGAACAGATTTAGCTTTAAGATTTGTACCCAGTTCAGCTTCGGCATAAAGTCTATTTTCTGGATCTTCATTCACGTTCAGTCTACAGACTTTTGATATAGAACAGACTTTGATTCTAAGGTCTTACAGTCTTCAAACTTTGACACAGAAGTCTGGAAATCTTCAGAATATGCTTTAGACATGTGTTACGTACAGTCTTCTGTTCGTCCTCACATTTTGACAATATCCTTTACATGTTCTATCATTTGCATGGTCTATTACTTAACCATCAAACATGTTAGTAGCCTTTGATTTATTTTGTCATCTTCAAAACATCATAAGAGATTTCCCTAACAACAATAATTGTTAGATGACAACTTACATGTCTTTTTCCGAGCCTTGGTCCAGTGGAATTAACCTGAGATTGAGCAAGAGCTTCAGCTGTACTTGCACTGGCACGAGCATTGGATGTACATACATTGGCCCAAGCATTAGATGTATATGCATTGGCTCGAGCATTGGCCTAAGAAGCACATATTAAGCATTGATTAACAACACGTTAAAAGTAACATGCCCACCATTAAGATGATCAGTTAGTTGAGGAAGTACCTGTTTTAAAGGACATCCCTTGCAGTTATGTCCAACCACATTACAAGCAGAACAAGTCATTTGCTTACCCTCTTTAGTCATTCTATCACCTCTTACAAGCTCAATCGATTGCTTTCTTCTACTCTTTTTTGGCCTACTAGGCATGTTCTTCATTGGTGGGGGTTAAGGAGCTTCTTTATTGGCTTTATTCCAAAATTTATATCCTCTCACTGTAGGTATCATGAATTAATAAGCACTTTCGCCTTGTTAAAGAACTCAGCTAGATAGTCAGTCAGGTCATTTCTCTTATGGTGTATTGCACAAATGACATGGCAACATGGAATTCCACTCATTTCCCAAGCTCTACAAGAACAAGTTTTTAAATTCAAATCAATAACATATTTGTCACCATCTTCCGTAATCTCATATCTTTCATCTCCATTCCATATCAAATGGCAATACCTACTAGTAGTTGTATTCCCATGTAACTTATGCAGAATCCTTGGACCATAATTTCTAGTCCACCTAGCACATCCATCACTCTAAGTATGCATTCTATTCATAACCATGATTCTAATATCCTCCAGCATACTCACAATGGCCTTGCACCTAGCACATACTTGCCATTAAAAGTCTCACTGAGATTATTATCAACGACATCACATTTAATGTTGGTGTCAAAGAAGGCCTTGCACCAATGTTTTGGCTCAATACGGAATAAATCAGCATGACCTTCCTGAGTCATTTCCTTCAACCTCTGTCTATGCACCTCGAAATCTGACATATTATTATTCTTGATACATCTCCAAAATTGTCTCATCAACCGTTTTCCTTTGTATTTTTTACCATAGTTGGAATATATGTGCCTTGCACACATCCTATGCTCCGCATTTAGCAAAAGTTCAGCTACAGATTGGAGACCCTAACAATTACCCAAAAAAAAAAAAGAAAATATATATGAAAATAGAAAGAAAAGCATTGTAATGTCACAATCAATTTATAAATGAAAATAGAAAGAAAAGCATACATTTTGTTGGTCACTTATCAAAGCCCATCCGTCACCATTACACATATCGAGGTCTGACTTCAACAATTCGATAAACCAAGTCCATGTGTCCTTATTCTCGATTCTTACCACTACCCATGCCACTGGATACATTTGATTGTTGACATCCCTTCTTACAGCACATAACAACTCGCCCTTGATCAAACCCTTCAAAAAACATCAATCTAATCCAATGATCTTCCTACATCTAGCCAAGAAACCTTTCTTGGAAGTATCAAAGCAAATGTAAACCCTATCAAATAATGGTAGAGAGTTTGGCAATAGCCTTTCAACTTTCAATTTAAAATTGCTTGAAGGGCTTGCATTGTAAAGCTCTCCCAAGTAGTCGTACATTTGTACATATTCCTTCTTGTAATTGCCTTGTAGTTTCTTCAATATTTTCAGCTTTGTTCTCCTACACTAACTGAAAGTGACATTTACTCCCAATTGTTCTCTGACTAATTTCTTTGACTCCGGTGCTTTGATTTTAGGCATTGCAACAATGAGAATCATAAAGTGCTTAGCTAAATAATTACTAGACACTCTCTTATTCTCGAAAGTGATACTGCATATATGCTGATTTATATACTTTCTCAAATGAAATGACTCAGTTTTGCTATCCATAGCACCATAGATCATCCACTTACAATTTTCCTAGGCACGCATGGCTCTTACAAAGCTTTTTGTGTTTTTAGTGTATTTGATTGCTCTTTGAACTCAACCACGGAATACTTCAAAATTGCATTTTTGAACTTAGTTGCATCCTCAAATGTCATGCCAACAATAAATACTGGATTTGTACCACTTTGATCATATGATGGGAACCCACTTCTCCTCCTTGAGATAACATCAACCTCTTCATCGCCCTTATCATTTAAAATTGATTAAAGACTGTCTTCCTCATCTGAATCAACATACTCTGTTTCGTATCTAGAATCATCTAACGATTGAGCCTCATCCACATCGGTGGTTGGGAAGTATCGGGTGCCTCACTATAATCGCCAATTTTGAGCCTATGTCTTGCTAAAAATTCCTTTAATTTTTTCCTTGCATCAACCAGTTCAAAATCATCATCATTACTCGACTGTTCCACATCCACCAAATTATGTGCATCATCATCCTCTTCCTCATCTAGATCCCTATTGGCATCGTCATCATCAATATTCCCAATCACATTAGACATACCTCTAGTTTCCATCTCAACACCCCCCATCTCAGTTCCTTTCTTTTTTTCATCAACATGCTCAACATATAACTTAGTATTTTCAAAGCACAGATGATGATAAAATAGATCCATCACATTAGAGTTATCCCATAAATACCTACGAGTTATGCCGTCTACAAGAGTCGTATTTCCAGGAACTATGTAAAAGATTTTCTCTATTTTGCACACACCTAAAGCCTTAATAACTTCAATTATACTAGGCAGTGAACTCTTAAACAAATTTCAGCAACATCAGCTCTTCCACCTATGTATTCCAATGGTGGGCCGACTTTAAATTTACCTCAATAGCGAACAGTGACATAAACTTTATTCTCAGCCATTGGACCTACAAGGGAACATAAACAAAGAACAAAGCACTTTCAATCATCAAATTATTGAAGCAATGTTCAAGTTAAAAGACTAACAATCAATACAAAAACAACAAATTAGCATAATGTGCTTAAAAACCCAATGCAACTATATGATCAATAGTGAGAGCAAGAGACCTATGGTTGCCTTTCGGTAGGCAATGTTCTAATTTGCAGCAATATTCTAATTTATCGCAACAATTGGAAAATGCAAAACAACCATAATGCAGAGGGTAAAACACCCTTGCAAAAAAAAAAAAAAAAATCGTAATATTACCATGACATATCCAAATGCTATAATGTAGAGAGCGATACCTGCGTGAGGAGTCGCCATCACCGTCCCTGATGCCGCTCGCTCTGTCGCTGAGACATCGAGATGCCCGCAAGACACGTCTTTGCATGAACTCGCAATCGTCAAAGAAGATAACATAAAGTCGATATGTGTCAAACTCGAGCTCTCTAAACTCCAAATAATGAAGAAATGAGGACGCCAACTGAAGTCGTTTTGCATAATGCAGAGATTAAAGCACCTTTGCAAAACAAAAGAAATCGTAGCATTACCATGAGATACCCAAAATGCTATAATGCAAAGAGCAATACCTGCGTGAGGAGGAGTCGCCATCGCCATCGCTGACCCTTTCGTCGTCCCCAATGCCAATCGCTTCAATGCTAAGATGTCGAGACTCCCACAAGAGAGGTCTTCGCATGAACTCGCAATCGTCAAAGGAAAGAACACGCACTCACGATGAGTCGAACTCAAGGTTGATGAGGACCCAAATCGCAAGAGAACTGCAATTCAGACGAATTCGATTTGGGACTTAGGGTTTGGACGAATTCGATTTGGGGCTTAGGGTTCGAACGAATTTGATTTGGGGCTTAGGGTTCGGTTGGAATAACGAAAGCAGACGTAGAGATGGAGGGGGTAGAGGGAAGACAATGGTGAAGAAGACGTACAGACGGAGGGGAAGTAACATGATGGTGAAAAAAGAAAAAAGAAAAAGGAGAATATGACGTCATTTTGAGTGCGTGTCATTTTTTTTTTAATCTATACGCAACGGAGGAGAGAGAAACGATTAAAAAAAGCCACGCAGGGGCCACGTCAGCTTTTTCCTTTAAGAAATTAGACGGCGTTGATTTTAGGACTCGTTTAAAATATTTCGACAAATTTTAGGACTTCAATGCACTTTTTGCAAGTTTTAGGACTCAAATGCACTTTTGTGACAAGTTTTAGGACCCCAGTTACACTTATCCCTTTAAATTATTATTTGAATGAAGTATACCCCTAAATTAACCCCAAAAATTTGGGTCGGTCCAAGTTGGGCATTTTTGACAGTCGGGGTACCCAGTTTGCAGCCGGCTCGAAAAACAAACTAAAATTGCCTCCAGGCAAATGAGAAAATATTTACAGACTTGGATGATGCAACGAAAGGATATTTCGGGTGTGTGTTTGAAAAATTATCGAAATATTATTAATTTGGTTCAGTATAACTCGTCCATAAAATACTTGCTCCAAGAAACGGTCCAGCCAGGCCAGTTCGATGGCTGACTACATACCCTCCCTCTCTCCCTCCCTCTCTCTCCAGCCAGGCCACATTCCAGTTTCATCGCTGACTACATCCCCTCCCTCCCTCTTACCCGACCCCCCCCTCCAACCAGCAAAGGAGAAAATGGCGGAAGCCATAGTGCCTTCTCTGCTGAAGCTGATTCCTGTCGTATTGAACCTATTGAAAGAAGGATATAAACTCGGTTCAGAGGCTAAAACGGAATTAGAGTGTCTCAAGGACTTGATCGGAGCCATCGGGCGCTTCCTCAAGAAAGCCAACTCGAGGGAGGTCATCGATGAGGATCTCAAAGCGTCCATGAAGCGAATGCGGAAGTTTCTTTATGACTCTGAAGATGCTATCGATGATTTCATGGAACGTGGAAAATGTAAGTGGGAAGGTCTTGGTGCCTACATTTACAAACGCATCGATAGCCAAACTTTTGCTTCCGAAGCAAAAAGGATAAGACATATTTTGGAGAATTACAGAACCTCACTGGAGATTTCAAATGAATTATCCGCAGATCATGCCAAGTCCAGCTCGGCCTGCCATCAGTGGTTCTCCATTGCCTTTTCCAATGAGAGGGACAATGAGTTGGTGGGCATTGAAACGGCAAGGGAGGAGCTGGTTCGATATCTAACTGCAGGCAGTCCATCACAGAAAGTGATCTTTGTGCACGGCGCACAAGGGGTAGGAAAGACTAGTCTAGTGGGCACCGTGCTTCGTGACGAAACAGTGAAGAGTCACTTCGGATACTATGTATGGATCAAGGATTTAAGATCCTACGAGTTGGCCGACAACAAAGCGGCAGCGCTCATGAAGGCAAATGCAGAGATATGGGATCTGACCGAGAAGGACAGCCTCGGATCCCAACGTGAACTTGAAGAGGTTTTCCGATTTTTTTTTAAGAAAAATGAGAGATGGGTGCTCGTCTTGGATGATGCAGGCAGCACACATGTGTTCGAGTCTCTCCGAAGTCTTTTAGCTCAAACTTGTCTAAGCATGCTTGTCACAACGCGAGACAGCAGCCTAGCATCTAACTCCAGAACTTTCTTGGATTCTCAAATGGCACAATCTGATGATGCTCCTCTCGAACCCACCAGACTCTTGTACGAGATCCACCACTTCAGGCATGTTTTCCTTTCCCTGGAAGATTCTTCGACTTTACTTTACCGGAAGACGTTCCAGATCGATGCCTGTCCAGACGTTTTAAAAGATGCTTTTGACAGCATCGCAAAACAATGCGGAGGATTGCCACTTGCAATTCTCGCAGCATCTAACCTTTTGAACGATACTCAAGGTGGTGTTAATGGCACTCCCTGGAGTGTAGCATGGAAAAAGTTGAGTGGCAGGCTTGGAGAAGAAATGCTATCCAAACTGGATACAAGTGGTCCAATTAGAAGGATGGTAACCCTTCGCATGGACCACCTTCAAGGTGTCGATGCTTGTCTCCTTTATTTGAGCATCTTCCCATTAGATCGTCCCATAAATTGCTCCACATTGATGCGGTTATGGATGGCAGAAAGATTTATTGAGCAGAAGGGTGCTAACCTTGTCCAAACAATCGCAGAGGAAACCCTGAAAAAGTTAGTAGATCATAATCTATTTCAGGAGGTAAAGAAAACAAATTATGAGAGGGCCAAAACCTGCCTCATTTACAATATTCTGCATCAAATCATTATTTCCAAGTCCAAAGATGCTGAGTTTGCGATGATTATTGCTGATCTGGAAGAAGGATGGCCTGAGACTGTATGGCGCCTATCCATTCACAGCAAAATGGACGGTATAAAAGACGGCACGGAGGTCAAACAAATTCGCTCCCTACTTATCTTCAATGAAGTGTACCCGACTTCCATGGAAGCACTGCTGAAGCAGGTTAGCAAGCTTAAAGTGCTAGATATTCAAGATTGTTCTTTGGAAAAGTTCCCCAAAAAAATTTTCCTTTTAAAATATCTTAGATACCTACGTTTAAGGGCCACTAGTGTAACTGAAATTCCAGATGGCATAGGAAATCTTGAGCATCTGGAGACCCTGGATCTCAAAGGTACTCGCGTGACTAAACTACCTGAGAATATTTTGAAGCTAAAAGCACTTCGTCATCTATTAGTATATAGGTCCGACCCAAGTCCGGATCCAGGTAATCACCCAAAGTATGGTGTCAAGGCTCCGTCACGATTAGGAGACTTGACATCATTGCAAAAGCTATGCTTAATAGATCTAGACGAAGTCAAGCAGAGCAGCAAGCAGAGCACAGAGTCAAACATCATTCATGGGAAAATATTGCTTGAAGGACTCGGGAAACTGGAAAATTTACGAAGACTAGGAATCTCAAATCTGAGACGTGATCATGTGGAGCATCTTTGCTCTTCCATTGAGAAGTTAAAAAAACTGGAAGCATTACATCTAATTGCCAAGAGACATCTAGGGAAATTAGATCTTTCAAAGGTAGATAAGAGTAAAGCATTTCCATTCCTTCAGCGGGTTCACTTGACAGGATATATGGTAACTCTTCCTAAATGGATACTCTCTCCTAGTTTGGCTAAATTGTTCCTCAGGGGGAGTCAATTGAATGAAGAAGATCCTCTCCAACATTTTAAGAGTTTACCATGTCTGAAGCATCTGGACTTGCAAGAAGCATTTTATAATGTAAGTGAGATGAAGTTTGAGCAAGGCGGTTTTCAACAGCTTTGCTTTTTAGGACTGGATACATTTCCTAGTCTTGAATCCATAACAGTTGCAAAAAAGGCACTACCAGCTCTCGAAAGGCTATCCCTGGCTCGATGCGGAAAACTGACAACAGTGCCCCAAGGTATCACGCATCTAGAACAGTTAAAATGCCTCGAACTTTATGGGATGCCCGAGGCATTCATGACAGCGGTTAGAGGGGATAAAGCAGTTCAAGCGCATAGCATGACTATTCAAGAAAAAGACTGGACACCTGGAACTTCGGTGGGAGGAGATCCAATGGACCCCCCAACAGACCATCCAGAGAGCTCTCGGCGGCTTCGTGTAAACAAAAAATAGTTCCCAGGTAACCGTATTCCAACTTAAAAAGAGTTAAAATTGTAGTGTACAGGTTAAGTAGGCTTACGAAATTAAATCAATCACTACATGAAATGGTATCCCTATTCCATTTGTCCAATAATGTCTTGTCTTATTGAGCAGTTATTAATTAGATTTGACTGATGGGATAATCCCCAGCCCCTCTAGGTCAAGGTTGGAACTCTTCATATTTTGCCTTCGAAGAAACAAGAATGTGATGGAGGTGCCTTTTGAAATAAAATCCCCATACCAATGTGGTTTTGCTCTTTTGCAACTGCTTAAGCTTTTAATAGTTGTTGTTCTTGTTTCCTTAGTACCTATAGCTTCGTGTACCTGTCATTCCTCTTGGGGTTATTTACAAATATTTTTCAACGCAATTACAAAAAATGTGCGAAAACGTTTGAAGCTAAAAGGAAAAATGGGTAGATTTGGTTGTGCAAAACTAATCTCAATAGAAGTCTGTTTTTAACGAGCAACGATGATGTTTTAGTTACTTTTTGCTTTAGTTACTTTTCGCTTTTGCCCAATGCTCGTGGAAGCAAATTTAAAAGCATAAACACTAAATCCTCGCACAGAACTCCTCAGGTTAATGTTCTGATTAATGTATCTCTCTCAAAATACTCATGACTGCATCGCACTATGATGTTTTTAGTTACTTTTAACTATCATCTTTTTGTACATGTACTTGACACGTGAATGGCTGCTTGCAACAGTAAAAATTTCTGTATAAAGTGGCCCGAATGTGATTTTTGTTTAATGCCACCATTTATGCTTTGGTTTTCATGGTTTTCATTGATCGAATCTAGGAGTCTTCAACTTCAAACTCACATGCCGCATCATCATAAGCTCTTGTAAGGATTTTGGAAGCTGAGGATTGTGATTTTTGTTTCAGTGGACAACGACACTGGCAACTACAACTCTGGATGCGCATCTCTGCAAGGCGTGAAATTTGGAAATCCACGAGTCAAGCTCGATATGTGTTCAGAGAGTTTATCTCATGGAGCACATAATCAGTCAAAAGGGATGGAATTAGGAGCTCTATCGAATAAATTCATTGTCCACGATATTTTCTCTTCCCAACCGGAGATTGTTTGTGAGATTGGCTTTCTATTTGGTTTTTTGCTAGATGTGATCTTCAGCAAATTTGGAATGCTTAGCTATTTCTAGTGCTAGTGTTCTGTAATTGTTTAGAACAAATATGTCCAGGCGCAGGACATAAGTGATTGATGAGTGGGAGTGAGTACCTTCGATGGCATTCTTTGAGTGAGGTTAAACATTGTTTCGTGTTTATTTTTTTAATATAAAAACATTATGAATGTTAAAATATCGTTTCATAAAGCTTGACAACAGATATTATATGCTCTTATATACATCTAGTCTCCCTTTACCTTTCAATTTAAGAGTTTAAATGGTACATTTTAATCTGGTATGTGCAGCCATCCCATCAATTAAATCAATGAATCAGTTTAAATGGTAAATTCGTCGTTTATGTTATTGGTGATGGAGATCAATCACTTGGTGATATGGTAAGTGGGATCCAGTGGCGGACGCAAGGGATGGCTGAAAATTTGCAATTCTCTTTTTCTTTTTTTCCCTTTTTTTTTTTTTTTTTTTTTTTTTTTTTTTTTCCGTATTTCCCTCTGGTAGTTGCTGGGGCCTCGGCAATGAACATCAAGGAAGTAATTTCTTTAAGTGAAAGAGTTTATGATATCCCATATCTCACATCCGCTAGGAGAGGTCCTGTTTAGTTTTGTTCACCAAAAAACAAACCCACTCATGTCAAGTAAGTCGAACGCTAAAGGAGTACTTCAATAAACCGCACAAGGTAATGACTATTGGATGTCGACTTTTGAATTACTTAGTAGGCATCTTCCAATTGATGTAAGACCAACCCTCGCTTAAACAGCTAACTTCATCATCAATGATGGCTTGTATAGCTCAGGGATACTTTCCTTATGGGATGTGTCACCCTATCCACTAATGCACCCTTCATTAATTTAGGCTGTGTTTAGTCGTCTGGACAATTTATTGGATTGGACAAAGTCGGATAGGATAAGGATAAGATAGGATTTGAAATATGTTATGCAATGTTTGGTAATGTCCAGACATACATAGACAAAACTGGATCAATCATAAAGAAAACAAAAATCAATTCGTTGAGAGTTGGAAAAAAAAAAATAGTCGTGAAAACTGTATATTATTGCTGCCCAAGCCTGCGACGACCACCTCCACCGTTTGGAACATCCACCGACGCCGTCCTACCTCTGCTCCAGTCCATCTGGCAATCATAAACTTGCTCAGTCCTTCACTCGTCTCTCTTATGTGCCTCGCACCTTGCACCTCTCACTTTGCACTGACCTTCTTGATCGCACCCATCATCCATCCTCTCAGCCTTCTTGTCTCTCTTTCTCGGAATCACATTATCCAAGCGTCCAGAAGGAGATCCAAAAGCTTCAGGCCTTCCTCAACCAAACTAGAATGCTGAACATAGTTGAAGTATCCATTATTGATATACATATGGATCATCTGATCTCTACTTGAAGATCCCACAAAATTTCCAGTTTTACAAGATATCCATGGATAGATTTTCCTTTAAGCAATGATGCTAGAGATGAAATTGCAATCAAGGCTCAGATCGAGCACCAGTCTCAGATTTTGGTTCGTCAGTGCTCGATCCTTGCCCTTGGGTCCACCTTGGCTTGTTGGTGCTCGAGGTCGATCGCAGATGTGCTTGGTGCTGTATGTGACAGAGCTAGAAGACGCTGTCAAAGGCAATAGCAGTCGCGATTGAGGGTGGTGGTGGTGAGAAGAGAAATCAATTGGGAGGTGCAAACTTGGCGGGGACGATGGCGAGAGAGGGCGGCGATGAGGTGAGACAGCGGTGAGACGGCGGCAACGAAGGTGGCTACAGTGAGATGATAGTTGGAGGGAATGATTGAGCGTGTGAGAGAGAAGCTTCAGGAAAGCCTCGAATTGGCTCACATTGTTCTTTTATTATTTATTTTTTAAAACTTGGCAGGGACGATGGAGAGCTTCGTCAAAAGCTCTGGTAGATATCTTATTCGGGTCTATCCCACCCCCTAGGTAGGATTTTTTATCTAGGCTATATCCGGACCATCCCCGGTCATATCTGAATTTCATGACACTTCAAATACCGGATAGGTTAACTCTTCAAGCACCAAATATGATAAAAGTTATCATATTCGGAGTTTTATCCGATTCACTGAACGTAACCTTAGAAGTCTGTCAAGAAACCTCATCTATGCCCTCTCTCTCCCACGAACACTCCTTGCCTTGTTGGATCAAGTATGGACCTAGTCCGACCATAGACCATAAAATCTACTAGAGGATATTCTGCCTCAATATTATTTGTAATGACCATGCCCGCTCGACGTGGGTCAAAATGAGTATTCCTAGTAATCATACAAGATGATAACCATTTGAGAGGTGAGTATCCATCTATGAAATGCTCATCAAGCCTATTTATGTCTTGGGATGTCACAGTGCTCTATAATACATTACTAGTTGAGCAGCATTAGACTTATAAGATTTTGAATCCAAGGCACAATTTCTAGCATTACTAAAAAGTGTTAAGATGCATGTATAAGTGAATTGTGTTAGAGAAATCACATATAAAAAAATCAGTGTGGTATAGAGTGGTTAATATATCCATCTTTGCTTTTAAGCAAAGATGGATTCAATCGGATATATTGATGAGCTTGGACTAATGCACTCTCTTAAAGATCTCCACAAGCGAAAGGTATCGGAGTTTTGCCATGCACTCCTAACAAAATGGTATCAAAGCCGATGGTTGTGGTTTCTACACAGGTGAGTGTTGTGGTGTAGCAACAGAGGCCCGCAAGAATGAAGTTAGGTGTTGATGGAGATTCAACTTGAGATAAGTTGATGCAAAAGGAAAAAATTTAGGGGGAGCAAACTGAACACTGAGCTCACATGTGATGAGAAGATTGTTAGGATGCATGAGTGAGTTATGTTAGATAATCACACATCAAATAATTAGTCTGGTGCAAATTAGTTAAAAGATTCTAGTTGACCTATAACTTATTGGTTTATACTTTTGAGTAAAAGTGAATCAACTAGATATGTTGACAGATTTTAGTTGGCCTATCACTTAATGACTTATACTTTTGAGTGAAAGTAAATTAAACTAGATTTGTTGACAAGCTTAGACTTGGGCTTTCTCTTGACAAACTTCTGCTGCAACAAAAAGTAGGGTCAACGAAAGCGATATGTTCGCAATGGTGACATGTCTGTTTTGTAGTGGCAAACAATGTAGCAACCCGAATTTTCGTAAATCTGAATTGTTATTCTTTGGCACCCTACAATCCTCTCAATGTAGAACTAGGTTAGAGTGGTCTATGAAAAGTCAATTGTTTCTTCTTTAAAATAGAGTCACCACTACTTGATTATATGTATATTATACCCACATCCATTAGACACATATAATTTATTAAGTAGTTCAAATCGATGACGTACTATTCTAAAGCGAAAATTGGAGCCCTCAGATTCGCTATCTCAATACTGTCCGAGAAAAAAGGGGGACACTAATAATTCCCACCCCTAATGTGGGAAGAGATTAGCAGGATATGATTTGGAGGAATATGCATACATTAAATAGAAACGTAGAATGTCACTCGTCAAAAAAAGGCTTACAAAGAGAGTAGCTTTTATGTACTGAAAAAAGGAGGACAGCTTTTGGATCATGTAGTTAAAATAGGATATGATTTCTTTAGGGACGTGCGGACCCCTCAAGTGCCTTAACTTTGCCCAAAAGGACATTTAAGTGCCATAACTTACGAAAGGTACACTTAAGTACCAAAACCGGAGCAAAAGGGATCACTTGAGTGCCAATCCGGCCAAAATCCGACCAAATTGCATACGTGGCATTTTCCGGCGATTTTCGACAACTTCTTTTACTGATGTGGCAAATGTTTTTTTTTTTTTTTTAAAAAGTCGACGTGGACGACAAAAACGACGTCGTCCATCAACATTGAGTGCGCTGAACTAAACGACGTTGTTTAGGTCATTGTGCGATGACCCAAACGCCGTTCCTCCCCGTCCGTGTTGACAGTAGATCAGGCCCTTCTCTCCGTCACCGTTCACGCCCAGAGCTAGTCATCATCGGTCGCCATCGTCAGTCGCCGCTGTTGGTTGCCATCACCACTCACCGCTCACCATTGTTGGTCGTCGTCACCGCTCACCATCGTCGCTCGTCCAGGTTCGACCCCTTCTCCCCCTCCCCTGTGATGAAATTAGGACTCGACTATTTAATTAGGGCTTAATCGATTATTTAATTAGGGTTGGCTAACCTAACGCCGTTCCTCGCCGTCCACATTCACAGTAGATCACAGGCCCTTCTCTCTGTCGTCGTTCATGCATAGAGCTGGTCATCGGTCGCCGTCGTCAGTTGCCATTGTTGATCGCCGTCGCTGCTCATCGCTCACCATCCTTGGTCGTCGTCACTGCTCACCATTGTCAGTCATCGAGGTTTGGCTCATTCCCCCCTCCCCTATGATGAAATTAGGGCTCGATTATTTAATTAGGGTTCGCTCGATTATTTAATTAGGGCTCAATTATTTTATTACAGCTCCGATGGAATTTTTGTTGATACACTTCAACCGAAACTTGCGACATTACACAAAGAAACCAGATTTCTCATTATTTTGGTGAATTTGTCTTTCGGGCCAATGTCGAGTATTTGATTATTAGACAAAGTGATCTATGCATCTCCTTAAGAGCATCCTAGTAAAGCGGGTGACTAATGCCATTCGAGAAAAAAACTAAGTTCTTGAACCACCACGCTTGTGAGAGTATATAGGGTATGTCCTTGAAACACCCTGTTTGTGAGGCTGTATAAGGTATGTCCTTAAACCACTCTGCTGTGATTGCTGTATAGGGTATGTTTATCAATCCAAAATCCTGCTGTGATTGTTGTATAGGGTATGTTTATCAATCCAAAATCCTGAATAAGAACATAATCCTGTTGTGATTTGATTAAGTTGATGTCAGAGTATGCTATGCTTTGATTTGCTTAAGTTAATGTACATTCTCTCACATTGCACTATTAGTGCAGTAGACATGCTTGGGCTGTGATTGCTGTGGGGACCTCTGTTTTGTTTAATATTTTAAGGAAAGGAAAGGCAAATAATTAAAGTGCCGACCTCTTTTTTGGCTTTTTTGGCTATCATGTAGGGGCATATTTTCAGTGTGGGGACCTCTATTTACTAAAGTCCATGAGAGTGGAGGGACTCCCATGTGCAATTGTCTAGTGGTCCCAAAAACTAATGATTCTTTTTCTTGTTCTTGGTGCAGTAATGGCGCATGACAAGGATTATGTCGCTGTTATAGTTTGCTACAATGGGGAATTTGTGATTGGGGAGGATGAGTGGGAGTATGAGGGTGGAAATGAGGGTACCATCTTTGTGTATATAAAGAAGGCATCTTATATAGGATTTCTTAGGAATATAAATACTTATTTGCCTTGTAAAGTTCAAAAGCTGCTGTATTGTATTCCTGGGAAAGACTTAAGAGATGGTTTGAGATGCTTAGAAGATGATAATGGTCTTAGGGATGTTCTATACCATTATCTTCATGGTGAAGAGGTAAAAATATTTGTTGAGTATAATAGTGAAAGTGAGGATGAAGATGATGATGGAGAGAGCGCCGAAGTAGGATAAGAAGGAGATGGTATTCAAGGTAGTACTTACGTTAGGGTCAAAGGAGGGCATGATAGATATGATGGACATGAAAGAAGTGCAGATGCAGTTCACCAAAGTGATGATGACATAGGTGATGTCACAGTCTCTGGATTAGATTGGGAAGTAGCTTAATCAACTGATGATGATGATGGAAGGTTGTCTACTGAAAATTTTATAAGTGATGACAACGACGAAGAGCTTGTACAATCAAGAATACAGCGAATGGATTTTTTGACAGCTAAGTTTGCAGCTTTGCAAGTAGTCGAGGAAGTTCCAAACAGACCCGAAGGCCATACAGATGCTGGTGCTTCTGGCGAGGAGATTGACTATGAAGAAAGCGTCGAGAATGCTACTTCTCATGATGAGCTTGAAGAAGATGAAGGACCTGTGCATATAAGGAAAAGGAAAAGTAAGTTTCCTTCTTATGATCCATCCGTTGCCTCTCCCAGTTTGTCGGTAGGCATGAAATTTCATGATGCTAAACAATTTAGGGAAGCTATACTGAAGATCTCCATTGCTACACAAAGGAACATTGATTTCATTAGAAACACTAAGACCTTTGTAAGAGCTAGGTGTTCGCAGCAAAATTGTCCATGGAAGATCTATGGCGCATTTGTTAGGAAAACTGGATCTTTCCAGATTAGAGCCTACCAAGAGGAACATACTTATTTCATTAATTTTGAGAATAAAAGGGTAACAAGTGCATGGTTATCGAAGCACTTCTTTGAATTGATTAAGCGATGCCTCGATGAATACTACTCGGTTCAGATGCTAGTGAAGGAGCGGTAGGCATCAATATATCTAGGAATCAATGTAAAAGATTGAAGCAAAAGGTGATGAAGATACTCATTGGTCAGTACAGCGGCGAATATGGATAGTTGTGGGACTATGTTTGGGAGTGTAGGCTGCAAAATCCTGGAAGTAGAGTGTATCTCGAGGTCGTGGAGAGACCACTTCCTGATATTGGGACGAAGTTCGATAAATTCTATGTTTGTTTCGATGCATGCAAACGAGGTTTTTTATCTGGTTGTAGACGGATTATAGGATTGGACGGGTGTTTTTTGAAGGGCTTGTGCAAGGGAGAATTGTTGGCCGCAATTAGAAGAGATGCAAACAACCAAATGTTTCATCTGGCTTGGGCTGTTGTGAAGGTAGAGAACAAGGACAATTGGTCCTGGTTCCTAAAAAATTTGATGACTGATTTGGAGATAAAAAATGGGGCAGGGTGGGCGTTCATGAGCGACCAACAAAAGGTAATGTTTGCTTTTTATAAAATTTTAAGGTAATGTTTGCTTTTTGATATCAACATGTCATTTGCTTACATTTTTTTTATATTTTCAATTATTGCAGGGACTTGTTCCCGCAATAGCTGAGCTGTTGCCTTATGCTGAACATCGAATGTGTGCGCAACACATATACGCAAATTAGGCAAAGACCTATAAAGGGGACAAGTTGCAGTTGCAATTTTGGCAGCTAGCAAAGAGCACGAATATGGCTGACTTTAGGATGGCCAAAGAAAAGATGCTTCAATTGACAAAGGATGGTTATGATGCACTGTTCCAAACAGACCCGAAGCATTGGTGTAGGGCGTTCTTCAGCGAGGAATTCAAGTGCGATAACATTGATAACAACATCTGCGAAGCATTCAATGGGAGGATAATAAATGCTAGATGTAAACCAATTATCTCGATACTTGAAGACATACGAGTTTTGGTCATGACTCGGCTGCACAGACAAAGAGATGACACTGCAAAGTGGACTAAGCAATATGGTCCTAGGATTACTAAAAAAATTGGATGACAACTTAGCTGCAAGTAGGTATTGTCATCCTATTTGGAATGGGGATGAAGGATATGAGATAATGAAGGGTTCCGATAAGTATATCGTCCATTTAGGTACGATGAAGTATTCATGTAGAGCATAGCAACTCAGTGGAATTCCTTGTGCACATGCCATATGTGCAATTCAATTGAAGGGCCACAACACAGAAGACTACCTTGATGATTGGTACAAGAAACCGAAATATCTTACTTCGTATCAATTCATGTTGCAGCCAATTAGAAGTAGCAAGTTCTAGGAGCCAACTAATCACGAAGCACCTCAACCTTTGCCACTAAAGAAGAGAATGGGAAGACCAAAGAAAAAAAAGGAAAATGACGAAGGGAGAGGACTCATGTCACCGTAGGATGAATAGGATGGGTGTACCGGTAAAGTGCTCTTTCTGCCACATAGTAGGGCACAATATTAAGGGTTGTCAATTAAAGAAGCTGCAGGAACAATTGTGGCCAGCCGAAGGGCCTAGTGAAGGGACAATTGGAGAAGGAGAAACAGAAAGGCGAAGTGATTCGACTGTTCTTCAGTCAACGACAATAAACCCAGTAAGTCATGACAATTGTGTTTATGTTGCTTTATGGTCTGTTATGAATATGTACATAGATATAGTGACATATATGTAATGTTTTTGTCTTTGTCAAGTCACGGTGACACGTGAAGAATTGGCCGAAGCCCCTGCTATATCTGAAAATGAAGGGCCTATTCAAAGAACCGAAGGTGAAAGACAATCAACTGCAGGATTGGCTAAAACAACTGGAGGGCCAGTTAAGTCGACTGTTCTTCAGTAGCAACAGAGAAAAAAATACCCGGTTAGTTAAATGATTTGAGTTTACTTTTCATTTACGTTCTAATATGGCCTGATGTTATATTTATGATGTCCTTTGCCTTTTTCTCAGGTTCGAAGAAGACAAGCTAGAGCTTAGCTGCTAATAGAGGGCCCAACTGAAGGGCCACCACAAGATCCATCACCAAGGTCATCACAAAGGCCACTAGAAGGGTCATCACAAGGGCCACCACCAAAGCCTACCGAAGTGTCACTAAAGCTAAAGACGTAACTAGAAAAACCACCAGAAGAAAGCTAAAGCCAAATCAAGAGCCACCTATAAGAAGGCTATCTACAAGACGCCTAGCTGAAGAATTGGCCGAAGAAGCCCCTTCTGTAGCTGAACAGCCACAAGAGCCGAAGAAATCACATGCGAGAAGAAGAGGCAACCAATCACAAGTACCTGAAAGTGACGCTCCCTTTCGAACAAGAGGGACTCTTGGGAAGAGGCTTAAACAATATGGTTATGGCCTTTATACAAATGATCGTTCTGGAACAGTTATTCTTAATGTAAGTTTTATAGGATGCATTTAATTTAATTTATAGTGCAAACTTTTGTTGATAATTGAGTTTTCTTTTTGAAGCCTGAGAGAAGTTCGGAGATTCTTATCTCTCAAGGCCGAACTCAAGAATCAACGGCTACGCCAACAATGAAGAAGACATTGCCTGCGCCAACAAGAAAGAAGAGTAAGAAGAACCCAGTTGCAACTCCATCTGAATTAGTTCAGCCTACAACAGTTATAGCTCATTCTGAATCAGTTCAGCCTAGGACAATTGTAGCTCCATCAGACTCAACACATCCCAATATAGATGAAAAAGAAGTCTCACATCCAGTTAGAAAAAGTACAAGGATTATGAATCAAGTGCGAAGTCCATCAAAACGAGCACGAACAGGAGGCATTGTGCATATTGATTGATGAAATGGGATGTGATATGGTTTGTGGGGATGAGGAGTCGGTTGTAAACATCTCGTGGATGTTTGTTTTTTTTTTTTTTATAATAGTTTGTCATTGAGCTAGTTGAGTTTGTGAGACAGATGTTCAAAATCAATGGAACAACCATTGTTGCTTATCATTTTTGACATGCCTGTTTCTTTTTTTTTTCTTTTACTTATTTCTACTTCTGGTGGTGGATATATAGTGGTGACTAGGGTGCTCGTGTGGCTGGTGGTGGTTGTTGGTGAAAAGCCTGGTGGTGGTGGGTTAGGTTAGAGGTTTTTGCTGCACCTGGTGCAAGATGTATGTGCAATATGCACAGCTTGCACCAGGTAGTGCTTGTGCAAGCTGGTGTAAGACACCTTACACTTGCAACTTATGCAGCAACATACCACCAGTATAGTGGTGGCTGGTGGTGGCTCAAGTGGATGCTTAGGATGCTTGGTGGTGATGATGGCTGGAGATGGTGGCCAGTGGTGGGTGGTGGTGGTGGCTGGTAGTAGCCGATGTGTACAAAAAAAATGCCACTTAACTGACCACATTCTAAAAAAACCTAGCACTTAAGTGTTCACTTTTAACAACAAGTGGCACTTAAGTGATCTTTTTAATAATAACTTGACACTTAAATGACTCTTTGTTTGTCACGACTGGCACTTAAGTGATCACTAGATATAACTTATAGTACTCGAGTAATCACTCGTGTCTGTTCTATGTATATGGTGGTTTGCAGCAAAATAGAGAAGTTGCTGGTTTACACATTTGCTGCTGGTTTACATTCAATTCAAGTAAAATAGTCACCATAATACATCGACCTAATATACATTCCATCATCATTGATTTATATTTGAGAATAAGCAAAAACTCTCGAAATCATTTATTCATTCATTCAAAACAAGTACATTTCCCAACACATTTACAACTATGGTAGTTGGAGAAACTTCTGCTCATCTTCCAGTCCTTTACATTTCATCACAAAGTAGGATAGACAAAGAAACAACAACAAAATAAACGCTTGGTAATACTTTCGTTCAATTTTCATTTTTGCAACTCCGTTCTTCAAATGGTTAACAGAAGATGCTTGAGCTTGAGCTTGCATTGAGTCAACATCGTCCAAGTCGTCCACAAGCGTAGATGGAGGTTGATGACATCCATCAAGTAGGTCCAATATCACCTCTGTGGTTCGGTGAGAGAATTTCGCGTCGACCCATTTGAAGTATTTGCACTTCGAGCCTTCTCTGTATCGGGCACATCCATAGAATCTTCTCCCAGGATTTGTTCGAGTCCATGATGTTCTTCTTGGACTTGGAAACCCACAGAAACAGAAATGCTTGCCTTCTCCTTCGCTTCAACGAGAGAAATTTTAGCCCCTATTGAAAGTCTTGCTCTCCATTTCCAATATTTGGTGGTAGAATTTGGAGCAAATCGAATTAGGGTGCGAGATTAGGGCTCCAGCGCTTCAATAGCATTTTGCCCGATTTAGGATTTTAGATTTAGGGCAAATGGGGAAGATGACGGCGTTTTCACTGATTTAAAGGGTCTATTTTGGGCGAACACCCGGAACGACGTCGTTTGGGGTTAATTCGAGCTGACTCAGCTCTCCAACGAGACACATTGGCGAGAGATATTAATATTTTAATGCCACGTATGATTTCCGGCCAGCTTTGCCGAAGATGGCACTCAGGTGTCCCACTTTTCTTAAAATGTGATACTTAAGTGTGCATTTCATAAGTTATGGCACTTAAGTGTCCCTTTAGGCAAAGTTATGGCACTTGAAGCGTTCTTTTGCCTTTCTTTAGGCATACACCAATTTTTACCCCTCAAATAACTTTAAACACACCCTAAAATTTAAATGGTCTAAAATAATTATCATTGAGACCTCACTAATAATAAGATTGATGAAAGAGGAAGCATGTACTTTCAATGCAGATCAGTGATTTTTATCAACCTTTCGTATATTGTTGTTTCTTCTTCTTTTGTATTCAAATGGGATAAGTTTACATATTGGATATTTCTCTCCAAGAATAGTCTAAGATTCTAACTTTTTTTTTTTTTTTTAAATTTAAAGATTTGGATTCTAACTTGAAAGAATATTAATAAAATACATTTATTCACAACTTCTCTCTCAAGTTCATTCTCTAATAACCCCTGGTAATATATGGTTCTCTTGTTCAAGTTTTTCTTAGGGTTCTTTGGTTAAAGTTGTCTTTTTTATTGTAATTTTTTTTTAATGACCCGGGAACCCCCGTACAGCTAGTAGCTGACGAGGTAAACCCGGGGTGATGCTAGCTTTAAGACATATTAATCAACAAAAATTACCAAAAAAATTAAATTCATTCAAAAATGCTTTTATGGAAATAAACTTGAGCGCAATGGTAAGTAGAAGCGAGAGAATGGAATTGTATAAATGAAAGGAAAATAGCATAACGTGGTGGAATAACAAAAAATAAACGGTTTTTTATTCTCATGACAATCTGCAGCTTTTGCATTTTTATTACTTCACCTTCTCATTTGTTATTTTGGTTAATTATTCTGGTGAGGTTATTTTTGTCAACTCAATAAGTTAGGGAGTGTCATAACTATTTTGAGTGTGAAAATAGTGTGTCTTTCTTTTCATATAGTGAAGATAAGAAGTAATATGACGTGCTTAAGACATTGAAATCACTAACTTTTTTGTTAAGACAAAAAAAATCATAATGTTTAAATATGTGTGTGTTTGCACTAAAAAAATTGACTGTCACCTATTGATCAAGTCGCATAGAATCGAGTCAAGGTGGATGAAGGAAGGTCAACATTTAGATTTCATTTCTTTCGCAAAAAATGAATGATTTGGAAAATGTTTTCCTAAAAGTAATTGCTTGAATAATTTAGACAAAATCATTGTTTATGATGAAAAATATTTTCGTTGTCTTCGACAGACACTTTATAGTCTAAGTTATCAAAAAGATTGACGCGCGGACCCTTGGAGTGTCACAACTTACGAAAGTGACACTTAAGTGCCAAAATCGGAGAAAAATGAATCACTTAAGTGCCATACCGGTCAAAATCCGGCCAAAACGCTTATGTGTTAATTTTTTGGCGAATCAAGTGCAAAATGGCGTTGTTTTGATGCTAACGTGATAAAAATTTAATATAAAAATTAATTAAATTTAATTTAAAAATAAATTAATTTAAAACATTTAAAAATAAAAAATTTAAATATTTAAATATTTACAAAAATTTTAAAATTTAAAAAAAAAAAATGGAGGCGGGCCCTCAACCGCCGCCACTAGGAAGGGTCGACAACGGAGGGAGGACGGTCAACTAAGGTCACCGGGCCCTGGCTAGGGGCCGACGACCCAAGGCATGGTGACCCTGGCAAACTGGCGGTGAGGGCCCATGAGCCATTGCCTAGATCTGTGGCGAGTGGCGAGGGCTCCCGGCCCTGGCCCAGATTTGTGGCGAGCCACTAGTCGGCCGAGGTCACCGGCTCTTGGCCAAGGCCCGACAACCCCGGTCAACCCTCCCCCTCCGTCACTAGCCCTTCCCGGGCCCGCCCGCCTCCCCCGATTTTATTTTTTATTTTATTTTTATAAAAAAATTAATATTAAAAATGATCATTTTTAAATATTTTAAGTAAATTTAATTAATTTTTTATATTTTTTTTTACCATGTCAGCACCAAAACGACGTCGTTTTTGCATTATTTGGCCACGTCAGTGTGCAAAACAGCATCGTTTTGCACTTATTTCACCGGAAAATTGCGCACGTCAGCATTTTGGTCGGATTTTGACGGGAGTGGCACTTAAGTGATCAATTTCTCTTCGAATGTGATACTTAAGTGTCACTTTCGTAAGTTATAGTACTTAGGTGTCTCTTTGTGCCAAGTTATGACACTTGAAGGGATCCTTTGCCGGATTAGTTACATGCACTTGCAGTGACCGGAAGTCAGTCAAGGATTTATTGACTATGAGGCATTCGCAATGGCTAAGATCAACAGAGAAGATTGAAGATGGACGCGTGAATGGTCGGCGGATTTTAGAGATCAGTTTTCCGAAACGAGTATAAAAAGGGTGAACAGAAGAGGAACAGGCACGCGCGATCTCGATTCATGAACAGGAAAAATGCTCTTAAAGAGTAGAAACAAAAGGACGATGAGAAATCAGAACTCCCACAATAACTGAACATGCTTAGGGAAAACTAGACAAACGAAACTCATGAGGAAGATTTAGAAACTAGTAGCACATTCAACAGCGACGCAAAATCCACGGTCACGCAGCTTTTTTATTTCTACATTTGTACAGCCATTCTGAAATACAAGGGAGGCGACATTCAGTGTCCACCTGCGAAGCCTTCATCACATTCGTCTAATACCAGAGGAATGGTTTTCCATTGGCCGGGCCTCCATTGGGTACAATAGACTTTTGGTTTGCCCTCTGAATTTCGATAATCACCTTGTACCATCTCGTAGAATTCACGAGACATGTCAGAAAACTCAAGGGCTTGGAGTGTGGGAACGTGTTCGATGCCAGCAGGTATCCTTTCCAACCATGGACAGCGGCTGATGGTTAGGTCTTCAAGACACGGCATTGTTCCCTCCCCCAAACTCATTGATCTAAGCCTCCCTAATTCATCAAGCAGTAAAATCTTGAGCTTCGGAAACTGCCCATCCTTGAAATCCAATTGTCTTCCATTGTAAGCCCGACGTAGTTCCAGCTCTACTAGTTTGGGCAACTTTCCAAGTGTTGCGAGGAGATCTTCCTCCTGCTGGGTTGCTATCTCCAGATGACTCCATCTTAATACGATCTTTGTCAAATGACAAAGGGATGATATCCAATTCGGCAACTTATTCAAACGGATATGCAAGTACAAACGTTTAAGAGACATGGGAGGTGAAGATAAGTGATGTAGATCAATTATCTCGTCCTCATCAAATGCATGTAGATTGAGGGACTCTAGCTGCTCTAACTTCGCAAGGCAAGAGCACAATGACTCACCATCTTCCTCTCTCAACTTGGTGATTCCCAACCGCATTAATTTTGTCAGATTCCCCAGATCTCCCAATGTTTTTTTGTCTGCTTCCACGAAACAGAGCTTTTCTAGGCACTTGAACCCTCTGATGCTGCATGATGCCCTGAAGCCAATTAGGTTGTAACTCTCCATCAGGGGGTCTTTCTTGTGATGATAAATCAGGATGTGACGAATTCTTTTGAGTCCTTCAACCTCCTTAGGCAATTCAGTGACCAAGCTTTGTTTAAAGATCCAAAAATTCTAGATGCGCAAGCCTTGCAATGGAGCTTGGGATTACTTCGATCGAGGTATCCCTCAATGTCAAGTACCTGAGAGGGGTTGACTCAAACAATGCATCTGGAGCGATCTGCAGGGATGCACCTGCCAAATCCAACACCTGAAGAAGCTTAACATTGAATGGAAACAACTGATTCTCGGCAGTCTTCAAGGGTGAAGCTTCGGACTTTGTTGTCTCATCCTTATTGGAGGAGACATTGAACATGAATAATGAACGAAGTTGAGAGAGTTTCTCTTCGTTCAAATTTTTGACTGTTCCCTGGACAGATAAGTATCTTAGCCTTTCAGGCCAGTTGATGGTGCCCTCACTAGTTATCCTCAATAGGTTGCGATGATCAGACAAGGAAACAATAATCTCTCGAACAAGGTTATCCACTTTGAATGTGGAGAGCCCTCCATCACTTCTTGTTTCCTCTGAATGGATCCACTTTCTATCAAGAAGTTCTTGGAGAAAAGACTCTGCTCTTCTTAGATCTCTTCTCAGATCGCAATCAGACAGGTCATATAGAAATCCTTCTGCAGCCCATAAACGGGAAATTCTCATACAACTGATCGGGCTATTCTCGGGGAAAATGCTCAAGTACAAAAGGCAGGATCCAAGTTTGTCCTGGTAAATGATCTTCAATACTTGTTGGATAAGGTCAAGATAATGAAAAAGGTGATGTAGGTGGATCGTCGACTGCTCCCATTCATCAATTTCCCCATCATCTTCCCATTCATCATTTTCCCTATCATATTTCCGTTCATTTCTTTCTTTGTTGTTGCACAAGAGGTGACTACACAAAACGATTGCTTGAGGCAGTCCCTCACACTTCCTAACGATGTCTTGGCAAACTTCCTTCAACAGAGAAGGAACACCCTTTTCCGGGAGTGCCTTTGAATGGAAAAGCGCCCATGAATCTTCATCAGATAGATCCCCCAGATTGTAATTTACGAGTTTATCTTTATCCCAGTTCATATTCCCATTCTGCGGACCCATATCATGCCTAGTTATATAGATCACTCGGCCTGTCCTGACAAAATGCGAGGCATTTCGGAAAGTTACCGAAGTACTCCAATTGGCTAAGTTGTCGACCACAATGAGGCATCTTTCCTTTTGTAGTAAGGAGATTATTTGGTGCTCTAACATCTGATCATCCACGGCAAAGGCACTCAAATGATCGGGGACGGGAGCCTTGTTCTCAAAAAGGAGTTGCAGAAATATTTCGAGGTGGATCAAGTGAGGATCATTTACCGGTGGAATGCTGATCTAGGCGATGGTACCAAAATGCTTCTTCACGCGGACATCTTCACACACCTTCTTGACCAAGGCCGTCTTCCCTGATCCTCGCCTTCCAGTTACGAACACACCCTTCCTTCTGTTGGAGAAATCTTTCCAGAATATTTTGAAGCTAACAAAAAGTTTCTATCAGTCTTGTCTAGAGCATTGCAGACCCTTCTATTTAAAGTCTGAAGACCTTCAGATCACCAGACTCAAGGCTTAAGACTCAAGACTAAAGACTATTCTCATTGACAGTTTCTGATCCAGCGACGAAGACGATCCAGAGCTAAAGTGTTTGGTTGAGGATTTGGTCTTATCCACCGGTGAAGATCTCTTGGCTGGATATGATATAATGGATTCTCTTATTCGAAATCAAGATCGTTTGAAGATCCGATGATTGACGAAATACTCTTGGAAGGTTCTATTCTTGGAAACCAAGATCCTGATTATATGGGCGAACAGGATTGATGGGCTATCGACATGTTCCTTTAATAGCTCGAATGATCTTATTAATTGATTCTATCCAAACGGGAAGATTGGAAGAATTCCTTTAGTAAGTGCCAACGGATATGATGGCATAAAGGAGTATAAAACGAAGATATTCCAACTGTTCTAGAAGATGCACGATAGAGAAATTCCAGAGTCTGAAGCTCCTTGATTATTAGTCGATTCGTATTGAGCAAAACTGTATTCACAAAAGAGAGTCTATACTTAGTGATACCTTGAGGGAGTGTGGTAGATCTTTTACACCGTGAAATAAAGGGAGAACAGTGTTGTAACATCTCTTTGTTCATAGTGTAATCCAACCAATAGGCTGTCAGTGCAGAAGAGTGGACGTAGGCTTGAAATAAGTCGAACCATTATAAACCTTGCGTTCAATTTTCTCTTCCCTACTCTCAGTCTTATTTTGATTGTTATTTGACGAGAAACAATTGTCTCAATTCTATCAACTATCTAGCATTGTGCGATTATCGTGAGAAATTACTCTTTATACCTATTCACCCCCCTCTAGGTACTTTTACTAGCCATATCAATTGGTATCAGAGCTCGTGTACTCACTTTATTTGAAGTGTTTTACTTTAGAGTAAAAGATCCATGGCTAGTATGCTAGCTTCAGGGCTGATGGAAGGACAAAGCAATACCAGACCTCCTTACTTTGATGGAAAGGACTACAACATCTGGAAAAACAAAATGAAAGCATTTCTTCGATCAAAGGATCCTTTGGAATGGGACGTTGTAGAAAAATGAATCACTCCTAAAGTTGCATCTGTCTCAGAAAGAGGGAAAGAAACCATTGAGACCAAATGGAATGACTCAAAGAAGAGATAATCAAGAGACAAACTCTTGATGCAAAAGCTATTTATTCTTTATATTGTGCCTTGTCACCTACTAAATATAACATAATATTTTCTTGTGTTACAGCAAAAGAAGTCTGGGATAGGTTACATATCACCTATGAAGGAACTGATCGAGTGAAAGAGACCAGAATCAACATCCTTCTCGGTCAATATGAAGCCTTTAAAATGAAACCTGGAGAATCTATAACTGACATGTTTAGCTATTTTACAGAAATTGTAAATGGTCTTGAAAATCAAGGACAACCAATTTCTGATCCCGTGAAGGTAAACAAGCTACTGTGTGGACTCTCCAAGGATTGGAATCACATAAAGACTTCAATAAGAGAGACGCAAAGAATCATGCCACTATCCGTCGATGAAGCTTTGGTTGGAACTCTTCAGTCTTATGAAGTTGAACGAATTAATGAAGACGAAGACTCAAAAAGGTAAGAAATCCATTGCATTAAAATCAATTGATGATTTTGATGTTACGATTCTCAAGATGATATGGACAATGAGGAGCTTGCTCTCATGATAAGAAGATTCGAAAACAATAAAAAAGGAAGAAGGTTCAACTTAAAGAAACAAAGTTTTCAAAGACAATGGACCAAGTCTCGTTGATGATGATGAATCAAACAAAGATGTAGTTTGCTTTGAATGTAAGAAAAAGGGACACATCAGACCAAACTGTCCTCTTCTGAAGAAGAAGAAAGGAAAAGCTGAAAAGTCTCGAAAGGCTCTCAAAGCTGAAACCTGGAGTGATACAGAGTGTGAAGAAAGTGATGATGAATATGCCAACTTATGTCTGATGGCGAAATCAGACTCAGACTCAAACTCTAGATCAGACTCAGACAGTGAATTTGAGGTAAGTAATTTTAAAATTCCTGTTAAAGTTTCTAAGTATATTGATGAGCTGTGTTTTAGTCTTAAGACTTCTCTCAAAAGGATTTCCGAACTTAAAAAGGAAAACTCCGCTCTAAAATAACGAAAACGTGTTAAAAGAAAGAGTTAAATGTTTAGACATGAATGTTTCCACTCTTAAAGAAAATGAAGATAGTCTTTTGAAAGAAAATGCTCTTTTAAAAACTAACTTATCAAATATATCAAAGAAATTTTCAATAAGGTCCGAGAAACTTGCAAAAATTCTTTCAGCTCAAAAACCTTACTTCAATAAGTCTGGTCTAGGTATGACATCAAAAACTATTCTCTTGATTGATTTTCCTAAAGTAAAAGAAAGAATTAAGCAAAGACCCTCGAGAGAGGCTTACAAAAATCATTTCAAGAAGGTTTTTCTAAAGTCTGTAGGTCGAAATGCCCTCAGGTGTTCAGAGTGCAATAGTCCCGATCACTTTGAAAAAGAGTGTCCTATGGTTTGGAAACCTGTTAAGAAAACATGGGTTAATACTATTTATCTTATTAACACCAATGGACCCAAGAAAATATAGGTACCAAAGAAAGCTTGAGACTCTCTTTTAAATGCAGGTCTCCATCAAGAAAAAGGTAAAGTGGTATCTAGACAGTGGATGCTCAAGACATATGACAGGAGACACAAATTGCTTTATAAAGATTGTTCAAGTAAATGGTGGAAAAGTCTCATTTTAAGGAAACAGCAAAGGAAGAATTGTGGGATTTGGAACTATAAAAATTGGAAATCTCACAATAAGTAATGTTTCCCTAGTAGAATGACTCAATTACAATCTTCTCAGCATCAGCCAACTATGTGATACTGGTTTTAAGATCTTCTTTCAAGAAGGAATATGTTCTAGAACCAGTAAAGACTCTACTTAGTCTTTCATGGGTCAAAGGCATGGAAATATCTATCTCTTGGATGTGAAACCGGATGAATCGCAATACTTAATCTCAATTCAAGACAAAGCAAGCTTATGGCATAGAAAGCTTGGTCACATCAATATGAAGCAATTAGCCAAAATCTCAACAAAGCAAATTGTTCGTGGTCTACCCAATTTATCATACCAAAAGTCTTATCTATGCACTCCATGTATACTGGGAAAGCAGATAAGAAATTCATTTAAGCCAATAAATCATGTCTCTACTAATCATGTACTGCAGCTGCTGCATATGGATCTCTTCGGACCAACCAGAACCCAGAGCATTGGAGGTAAGAAATATTGCCTAGTAATTGTGGACGATCACTCCCAATTTACTTGGGTATATTTCCTTGCAAGTAAGTCCGAAACCCTCTCGTATTTTGAAAAATTTGCTAAAAGAGTTCAAAATGAGAAAGGATGTGTTATCTCAAGTATAAGAACAGATCATGGAGGTGAATTTGAAAATCAAGATTTTACAAAATTTTGTGATAAATCTGGCTTTAAGCATGTGTTCTCCTCTCGCATATACTCCTCAGCAAAATGGAGTTGTGGAAAGAAAGAATAGATCTCTTCAAGAAATGGCTAGAACTCTTTTAATTGAAAGTAAGATTTCTTCACGATTTTGGGCTGAAGCTTTCAACAGTAATGCTATATCATCAATAAAGTCTTTCTAATACCTATTCTAGAGAAAACCCATTATGAGTTATTCAAAGGTAAGAAGCCTATTGTTTCAGACTTTCATGTGTTCGGTTGCAAATGCTTTATACTGAAAAATGCAAAAGATCGAGTTGGTAAGTTTGACGAATCAACTAATAAAGAAGCATCAAGCTATTCGTGAATATTCAAGTAAAGAAAGAGATCATCAGCCTGACGAATCAACTAATAACTGGAAGCATAAGTCCAGTCATCCTAAAGATCTTATTATTGGCGACATTAATGAAAGAATTCGTACAAGATCCAAAAGGCGCGAAGAGTCTAGTGTTATGGCTCTCATTTCTGAAATTGAACCAAAAAGCATAGAAGAAGCTTTATCTGATAAAAGTTGGATTGAAGTTATGCAAGAAGAGCTCGCATTAGTTCAACATTAATGATGTTTGGGAATTGACATCTAAACCAAAAGGTAAAAATGTTATTGGAGCTAAATGGGTGTTCAGGAACAAGATGAATAAGAAAGGAGAAGTCATAAGAAATAAAGCAAGACTCGTGGCCAAGGGTTATACGCAAGAAGAAGGAATAGACTATGATGAGACTTACGCACCAATAGCAAGGTTAGAAGTTATTCGATTATTACTTGCGTTTGCTTGTCATAAAAATTTCAGGTTATTCCAAATGGACGTCAAAAGCGCCTTCCTAAATGGTTTTATCCATGAGGAAGTTTATGTGGAACAACCACCAGGGTTTGAAGACCCAAAGAAGCCAGACTTAGTCTTCAGACTGAAAAAGGCCTTGTATGGTTTAAAGCAAGCACCTCGAGCTTGGTACGACAAACTAAGTAAGTTCTTAATACATAATGGTTTTGTCAAAGGTAAAGTAGATACTACTCTATTTATCAAAAAGGAAAACAAAAGCTTTTACTTGTTCAAATATATGTGGATGATATTATTTTTGGATCCTCTAATGAAAGTCTCGTAAAGAAATTCTCTAAGTCTATGCAGGATGAGTTTGAAATGAGTATGATGGGAGAGTTAACCTTCTTTCTTGGACTCCAAGTAAAATAATTGAAGGAAGGAACTTTTATTCATCAAGAAAAAAATATGGTAATGATCTTGTCAAAAAGTTTGGACTGGAAAAGTGCAAAAAAACTGACATACCGATGTCAAGTTCTTTAAAGATAGACAAAGATGAAGAAGGGAAGAAAGTTGATCTAAAGCTGTACATGAGTATCATCGGTTTACATCTTTATCTTACTGCCTCTAGACTTGACATTTTGTTTAGTGTTTTCATCTGTGCTAGGTTTCAATCAGATCCTAGAGAATCTCATCTCAGTGCTGCGAAACGTATTATTAAATACATTGCTTCATCTTCAAGCATCGGTCTTTGGTATCCTAAAGAGGGAGACTTTAATCTTCTTGGATATTCGTACGCGTCTAGCTTGCGAGTTGATAGAAAGAGCACCTCAGAACTTGCCGTTGCTTGGAAGGTGATGTGTCTTGGTTTTCAAGGAAACAAAATACTGTGGCTCTCTCTACAATAGAAGCAGAGTATGTAGCTCTTGGAAGTTGTTGTTCGCAAATTCTGTGGATAAAACAACAGCTACAAGACTTTGGAATTGAAGACTCATGCACCGAGATCGGATGTGACAACACCAAAATCTTAATCAATCTCACTAAAATCTAATCCTTCACTCAAGGGCAAAGCATATAGAGATTCGACATCACTTCATTAGAGATCATGTTCAAAATGGAGAAATCTCGATTCAATTTGTTGATTTAAAGAGCCAACTAACGGATATATTCACAAAGCCTTTGGAGAAAAATCAATTCAATATTATCCGTTCCAGACTCAACATTTTGAAGCTTGAGGAAGTTAAAGTCTAGAGACTCTCAGACCCTCAAACTCAGACGTTCATGGCTATAGACTGTAAGTTGTTTCAATATTCAATCTCGAAAATGTACGATCATTCGTTCAGTTATAATTGATTTATATTATCTTTAAAAGATGGAATTTTGCCTTTTCAAAAAGGATAACTTCTATTTAAAATGGCGCTTTTCTTAAAAATGATTTGCGGTTATCGTTTTTAAAAAGGGATGACTGTTCACTTTCCTTTATGTCAATTGGTTTTTTCCTTTTAAATTGGGTTATATATATACAGTTAGTTGTTTTCTTTGCTTAACTCCAAAACCCTAAAAAAAAAGGGCATTCTCCTCCCAATCCTGTCTCGACTTCGTGTTCATCTTCGAGAAAGTTGTCATCTTTTATTGCGAAAGCGAGTCAAGGAATCATTCAATGACAAGGAACGATGTCTTCTTCGAGAAAATCTTCAAGAATCGCGAGCAGGGGACCATAGAGAATGAGGGAGGGTCCTACCCATTTTGATCTCACCAAGGAGGAAGAGTTACCAAGACAGCAACAAAGCCCGATTCACTCTCAACCACGTCACTCTCCACCATCTACCCCACAGGGTGTGGGTCAACAACCGAAGGAAGAAATAATCAAGGAAGTAGACCCTGTAAGAGTTCAAAAACCCTCTTTTATTTACAAGCTCTATCGTGCTTTGAAGAGCACTGGTACTCCGCTGAACTATGTAGATGATTTCCTTAAAGACAAGGGTTATGGAAATGAGTATGTCTTTTTGCGATGAATGGAGGATTTGGGAATTGCTCCCAAAGGAAAGGCTGAGGAAGCACTTGCAAACATTCCAAGTGACCCTCGTGTAGGAGGATTGAATCCCACTAACAGGAACAATGATGATAAACTATTTAGTGAATTCCAACCTAGAATGGGTGTTGCTGCGAAGGTTAAGGGAAAAAGAACGGAGTTGTTCAAATCGAAGGAACAGGATGATCTGTTCTTCAAACTGTTGAAACGTAGGGTGATAAACCCCAGGAGCGTTGATTTCGACTTTCTGGATGCCATCAAGGTGAACTTGAGGGAAAAGTTCAATCTGCTTCAACTTGAGCAATTTTGCTCCGACACCACAGACGGCTATGCACAATTGACAGCATATTTCTATTCAAATCTTAACTTTTTAGATGCGAATAGAATATCTTTCAGTGTTCGAGACCAAGACTATATGGTAGATGTGGACATGCTGGCAGATATAATTGGGGTTGAAAGAGGATGATATCAATCGGTCAAGGTTTCAATTGCTCGTACCTCACTGGAGCTCGTCAAAGACATGAATGCAGAAGGGAGAATTACCTACGCAAGAATGCGTGTCATCAACATCATACTTCACAAAATTGTGATCAACTGTCTTAGGACAAAATCGACATCCAAGACTAACGTGTCTAACTCTGAGGCGGAATTGATGTACGCAATCAGTTCAGGGAGAAAGGTCTCTCTCCCTCACACCATTCTCTTCCACATGTACAGAGCGATGGTGAAGGACAAGGGCCAATTGCCTTACTCAGGTCTTGTGACTAAGATCTTCAGACACTTGAACATTGAACCTCCACAAACTCTTTGTGTTCGACCATGCGACAAAATGGTGGTGGGTTTGAAAATGCTGACAAAAATGCGTCTGAAAGATCTTGATAAGGCAATGGAGAAGTTCAAAGTGAAAACTCCAATCAAATCTCATCCAATATCTTCTTCATCAAAAAGGAAAGGGAAGGAGCCCATGGGTGCTCCATCCAAAAAGAAAAGAACTCTCATTTTAGAGGATGAAGATGAAGAGGATGAACTCTTTATCTTTGCCTTGGCATTGAAAAGGCTCAGTCATTCTGTATCTGAATCAACGGAACGACAAGAAAAAGGAAAAGAAGCAGAGGACAAAGAACAAAGAGAAGAAGAGGAAAAGGAAGAGAATAGAGAAGCAGAGGAGAAAGAAGAGAAAGAAAAAGAAGAAGAGGAGCAGGAAGTTGAAGAAGAAGAAGAAGCAGTCAAAGAAAAGTCTGCAGATGAAGCCGGAGAGAAAGGCAATCAAGACGCTGACGAACATGACCATCACTCTTCCCCAATTGAGGCCTTAGAAACAGGGGGAGATGGCGAGCAAGGAAGGACTACACCATATCCTGTCAACAGTGAAGGTGTGAGTCACTCACTAGCAAATCCAAAAGATCTTCAGGCTTCTCAAAGGCCTAAGGAAGGACATGATACCTCAACGTCAAATCTGCGCGATTACACTGAAGTTCCATCGTCTGCCTTTACTCCATCCGATAAAGCAAATGCCAGCACGCAGACGGACACTACAGCAGATTTTCGTCGCATCCTTGATCTTCTTCTGGAAATGCAGGGTCAAATATATGCTTTGGAATGTGAACTTCAAGTCTGAAGAATGCTGGACAAGCGTCTTCACATTACTGTCGGATCAAATGCAAGACCTCGCTCTTCAAATTCAAGCAAATGCCAAAGGGGAAGAGGTGGCACATCTACGGGAAGACTTGAAGAGGCTGGAAGGCATCGTACAGTGGATGGGAGATTTCCAGCTTGTGCGCATTCCCAAGCAGACTTGACTTTTTTCTCACCTTTTTAATGATGACAAAAAGGGGGAGAATCTTTGAACTTTGACTTTAAAACTTTGACTTTAAATTTCTTGCTTTAGTTTGTTTGGATTTTTGTTTTGAGCATGACTTGGGTGTGGATTTGAAATTGACTGTTGCATTTATATCCACACCATGCGTATTAGGAAAACATGTAAGAAATTCATTCAAGCCAATAAATCAAGTGTCTACTAATCGTGTTCTGCAGCTCTTGCATATGGATCTTTTTAGACCAATCAGAACTCAAAGCCTTGGAGGTAAAAATATTGCCTAGTTATTATTCACGATTCACTTGGGTATATTTCCTAGCAAGTAAGTCTGAAATATTTACTTATTTTACAAAATTTGCTAAGAAAGTTCAAAATGAGAAAGGGTATGCTATTTCAAGTATACAACCAGACCGTGGAGGTGAATTTGAAAATCAAGACTTTACTAAATTCTGTGATGAATCTAGCTTTCAGCATGTATTCTCCTCGCCTTATACTCTTGAGCATAATGGAGTTGTGGAAAGGAAGAATAGATCGTTGCAAGAAATTGCTAGAACTCTTTTAATTGAAAGTAACATTTCTTCTCGTTTTTGGGCTGAAGCAGTTTTTACATCATGCTATATTATTAAAAGAGTCTTCTTAAGGTCTAATCTGGAGAAAACTCCCTATGAGTTGCTCAAAGGAAAGAAGCCAATAGTTTCATATTTTCATGTGTTTGGTTGCAAATGTTTTATATTGAAAAATGCAAATAATTGAATTGGTAAGTTTGAAGAAAAATCAGACGAAGGCATCTTCCTTGGATATTCAACCATAAGCAAAGCCTACAGAGTATACAATAAAAAGACTCAATCTGTGGAGGAATCGATGAATGTCAAATTTCAAAACTTTATGCAAAATCAATCGATTCAGACTCAACCTGAAGAATCTGAACCTGCTCCAGACTTTACAAAGTTTAAATCTCTAAAAACAGCTCAGAGTTCAGAAAACCAGCAACAAATGATCGTTGAAGAATCAAATGAAGAAAAAGACCACAGTTTGACAAATCAACAAGCAACTGGAAGCACAAGTCTAGTCATCCTAAAGATCTCATTATTTGTGACATTAATGAGAGAATTTGTACAAGATCCAAAAAGCATTAAGAGTCTAGTGCTGTGGCTATTATTTCGCAATAGAACCCAAAAGCATAAAAGAAGCTTTAACTAATAAAAGTTGGATTAAAGCTATGCAAGAAGAACTCGGGCAATTCAGTATCAATGATGTCTAGGAATTGACTCATAAACCGAAAGGTAAATCTATCATTTGAGCTAAATGGGTTTTCAAGAACAAGATAAACGAGAAAGGAAAAGTTGTAAGGAACAAAGCAAAACTCGTGGCCAAAGGATATATGCAAGAAAAATGGATAGATTATGATGAGACCTACACACCAGTAGCAAGGTTAGAAGCAATTAGATTATTACTTGTTTTTGCTTGTTATAAGAATTTCAGATTATTCCAAATGAACGTAAAAACGCTTTCTAAATAGATTTATCCAAGAGGAAGTCTATGTGGAGAACCTCCCGGTTTAAAAACCCAAGGAAACTAAACTCTGTTTCCGGACTAAAAAAGGTGCTATATGGCTTAAAGCAAGCACCTCGAGCTTGGTACGATAGGTTAAGTAAGTTTTTAATGTAAAATGGCTTTGTTAAAGGTAAAGTAGATACTACACTGTTTATCAAAAGAGAAAGCAAAAACTTCTTGTCTGTTCAAATTTATGTTGATGATATTATTTTTGGATCTCCTAATGAAATCTGTGCAAGAAATTTTCTAAGACTATGCACGATGAGTTTGAAATGAGCATGATGGGTGAACTATCTTTCTTTCTCGGACTTCAAGTAAAACAATTGAAGGAAGGGATTTTCATTCACCAAGAAAAATATGCTAAAGAACTTGTTAAAAAGTTTGGCTTGGAGAATTGCAAAAAGACGAGATACCAATATCAAGTTCCTTGAAGCTGGACAAAGATGAAGCGGGAAAAAAGTTGGCCGAAGCTATATAGGAGCATCATTGGTTCACTTCTTTATCTTACTACTTCTAGACTCCGACATTCTGTTTAATGTTTATATTTGTGCTGTGATTTCAATCAAATCCCAAAGAATCTCACTTAAGTGCTGCAAAACGCATCATCAAATACGTTGCATCTACTTCAAATCTCGGTCTCTGGTATCCTAAAGAATGAGACTTTACTCTTCTTGAATATTCAAACGCAAATCTAGCAGGATGCAGAGTTGATAGGAAGAGCACCTCGGGCACTTGTCAATTACTTGGTAACAGGACAGTATCTTGGTTTTCGAGGAAACAAAATACTGTAGCTCTTTCTATAGCAGAAGCAGAATATGTGGCTCTTGGAAGTTGTTGTTCACAAATTCTGTGGATAAAATAACAGCTAAGAGACTTTGGAATTGAAGATTCATGCACTGAGATCAAATGTAACAACACCAGCACAAGCAATCTCACCAAGAATCCAATCCTTTATTCAAGAGGAAAGCATATAGAGATTCGACATCATTTCATTAGAGATCATGTTTAAAGTGGAGAAGTCTTGATTCAGTTTATTGACTCAAAGAATCAACTAGCGGACATCTTTACAAAGTCTTTGGAGAAAAATCGATTTGAGCTTATTCGTTCTAGACTCAATATCTTAAAGTCTAAAAAAGTTTAGACTCAAGGATAAAAGTCTAATGATATTTAGACTTAGAAGATGAAGATCAACGATTGTAAGTTATTTTCGTTTTTAGAAATTTATCTCTCGGATAAAATCTCGAAAATGTACGATTATCTATTAATCTATAATTGATTGATCTTGAAAAGGTACAAGCATCTTCCTAGTTTTCGTGATTATTGCAATCATTCCTTTTCGAAAAATGAGTTACTCTTGAAAAGACAGTTATCTATTTTTTTTTTTCAAAAAGGCAATTATTTTTTGAAAAGGCATTTTCTATTTTTTCCTTTTTACGTCGTTCCGTATGCCTCTTTTTGACTACTTTATATATTGATTGTCTTCCTCACAAACCCTAAAAGCACAGACTTTCGTTTTCTTACTTTTACTCCCTAGTTTAATCTTTAAAGTTTTCACCTTTTTTTCGCAAATCGAGTTTGGAATCTCTCAAAAACCGTGAGAATGGCATCCCAAAGAAAGTTTTCAAGGATCGCAAACAGGGGACCACAACACATGCCTGAGGGTCCTACACATTTTGACCTCACCAAGGAAGAAGAATCTCCGAGACAGGAGCAGAACCCACAACATTTTCAACAGCGTCAATCTCCTCAAGCTAGACCTAAAGGTAGTGATCGTAGACCGGAGGAAGAAATCATTGAAGGCGTAGAACCCATAAGAACTCAAAAGCCCGCTTTTATCTTTAAGCATTACTCTGCTTTGAAAAGGGGAGGGACTCCCTTGAAATATATCGATGAATTTTTGAAAGAAAAATGGTATTGAAATGAAACCCACTTTTTGTGAACAATGGAACAATTGGAGATTGCTCATGCGGGGTCGGCAGATCGAACATTTGCAAATATTCCTAGTGATCCATGTGTTGGAGGTCTTAGTCAGCCTGATGGTAATGATGATGACAAAATGTATACTCATTTCAAGCCTAGAATGGGTGTTGTGGTGAAAACTCGAAGCAATATGACATATTTGTTTCGCTTGGAGGAACACAAGTGACTTTACTCTAAGTTGCTAAAAAGAGGGGTGATCAATCCAAGAAGTGTAGACTTTAATTTTTTTGATTCTGTGAATGTGAAGCTGCGAGAGAAATTCAGTCAACTTCAGCTTGAGCGATTTTGTTCTGAGATGACTGAGGCATATCCAGAACTTATTGCTTACTTCTATTCTAATCTTAGTTTCTTGGATGCGAATAGATTTTCATGTAATGTTCGAGACTAGGACTATGTTGTTAACATGAACATATTGGCGGATGTGATTGGAGTAGAGCAAGGGGCATTCCAATCGATTAATGTGTCTGTTGGTCATGCGACAGTAGAGCTTGTTCGGGATGGAATGGCTGACGGAAGAATTTCGTACTTGAGGATGAATGCCTCTAACATTTTGCTTCACATGATTGTGATCAATTGCCTCAAACCCAAGTTAACCTCGAAGACAGACGTCTCTAACTCAGAAGCAAAGTTGATGTATACCATCAACACTGGCAAGAAATCCTCTTTACCCCACACAATCATGTTTCACATGTACAGAACGATGGCGAAAGACAGAGGGCAACTTCCTTACTCATGGCTTGTTACAAAGCTTTTCAGATGTTTCGATATTCAGCTTCTCAGGATTTTATGTGTTCGATCATGTGATCAAATGGTAGTGGGACTAAAAATGGTTTCCAAAATGCGTTTGAAAGAGCTGGACAAGATTTTGGAGCGTTTGAAAGAGAAAACCCCTGTCAAGTCACACCAAGGTTCTTCAGTTGCAAAATGGAAAGGGAAGGAGCCCGTGACAACTTCATCCAAGAAGAGAAGAGCACTCGTTCTAGAGGATGAAGAGGATGAGGATGATATTACTATTTCTACTCTTACACTAAGAAATCTACAGAGTGTTGTTCCAAAGATAGAGAAGAGAGAGGATCAAGACAGAGATGAAGAAGAGGAAAGGAGTGGAGAGAGAGAATCAATGCGAAAAGAAGCAAAGGAAGAAAGAATTGCAAAAGAAGAAGAAGGCAGAGGTGAACAGGTAGAAACAGAGCATGAAGCGTACTTCTCACCTCTTGAGGGCATTGAACAGGGAGAGTTGCTGAGAAAAGAGGTACATCTTCAATTGCTATTACTAATGAATATGTTAGTTGCTCACTTGCAAATTCAGAAGACATCTATGCTTCTCAATTTCCAGAGGAAGGTCATGAGGTTTCATCGCTAAATCTGAGTGATCATGCTGGCTTGCCATTATCTGCAAATACTCCTACTGATCATGCAGAAGCCAGTACTCAGACTGAAAATTCAGCAAACTTTCGCAGAGTTCTTGATGTTCTTATGGAGATGCAAGGCTAGGCTTATGCCTTGGGATGCGAAGTTCAGAACTTACAGAATGCAGGTCAAGCCTCTTTAGTTTCCTTACATGATCAAATTCATGCCCTTGCTCTTCAAGTTCAAGCAAATGCCAAGGGTGAAGATGTGGCTCAACTGAAGGAGGATTTGAAGAAGCCAGAAGGGATTGTCCAGTCAATGGGAAATTTCCAGCTCATTTGTGTTCCTAGGCAACCATGATTTCATTATCTTTTTAATGCTGACAAAAAGGGGGAGAGTTGGTGCATATTTGAAACTTGACTCACTTGACTCTCATTTGACCTTACCTTTTGAATGACTTTTTACTTTTGTTTGGTTGTTTGGTTGTGATTGGATTTGGATTGTTTGATCGTTTGTTTATTTTAAACACTACTAGTATTTCATGGTATTTCATGGCAAAGATAAAAGCTTATATACAGGACTAACTTATTTCTTGTGGATGCAGATTTAATGCTGCCTTTACTAAGTCAATTATCTTTGTGAGATATCCATGTTTACTTGAGTACTATTTTGTAGGTCAAAAATATCCAAATCTGCAGAAAAATTTTGTCACCGTCAAAAAGGGGAGATTGTTGGAAAAAACTTCCTTGCGTGTTTTGAAGCTGACAATTCAAACTCTTTAGTCAAAGTCTAAAGATCATCGAACCACCAGATTCAAGATTCAAAGTCTATCATCATTGACAGTTCCTAGACCATCAAAGAAATCTTATCCAGAACTGAGTAATTCGTTAAGGATTTGATCGATTGAAGAAGTTCTCTCGGCTGGATATAGCATCTTGGAATCTATTATTCATTTTGATTTCAATACGGGTAATTTAGATCCGTTGATTAGCGAAGCATACTTGGAAGGTTCTACTTATGGAAACCTAGATCCCGATTGTATGGGCGAGCAGGATTAGTGGGCTATCCTCATATTCATTAAATAACTCGAAATCTCCTTAATTGATTCTGTCCAACGGGTAGATTGGAAGAACTCCTTTGGTAAGTGCCAATGAGTATGAAGGCATTGAGGAGTATATAAGGAAGATGTTCTGGTTATTCGAGTGTGCGCGATAGAAGAATTCCAAAGTTTGAAGCTCTTTGTTTTTTGTCAATTCAATTGTCGAGTGAAAACTTGTACTCAAAAGAGAGTTTGTACTTCTGTGAGACCTTGAGGAAGTGTAGCAGAGTCTCTACACCGTAGAATCAAGGAAGAGCTATACTTTGTAACAACTCTTTTGATTCTCGAAAATCCAATTTAGGTGGGCTGTCGTGCAGAAGAGTGGACGCAGGCTTGGATTAAGCCGAACTACTATAAACCTTGTGTTCTTATTCTCTTCCCTAAGCTCTTTTACTATGATCGTAATTCTATTTGATTATTAGAGTTTAATTTCCTCTTCATAATCTATTGCTAAATAGAGTTGGTTTAAAAGTAAAATTATTCTCTTTACTCTATAAAATTTGTTTTCGCACCTATTTACCCCCTCTAGGTGCTTGTACTAGTTTTCAACAGCATTTAATTCAAATCGAATGGATTAAAAATGGGTCTAGGTCCAATTAGTGGACCAATATAATATGGTTTTCTCTTTACCCAAAAAATGGAAAAAGGGTAATTTAGCTCAAAACTTAAATTATATTATTAGATTCAATTTTCAATCTAACTTTAATCGTACTTTTTACCAACTAATCAACAATTAATTGGAATTTTTAGTTATTGACCAACAAATAAAGAACTCATTCCCGTAGATTAGATCAAATTGAACCCTACTAATTGGTGGAGATTCCTCTTTAATCAAAAATCAAAGGGTTTTCACATTTTTTTATTTTATTATTATTTGAGGCGTAATTCGAAATTGTTCGAATTGTATAATCGTTAATTACTGACATTGGTAAACGACCCAATGCGATTTGATTATAATTCAATTCGTGACGATCATAAGTAGAAAGTTCATATTCTTCAGTCATTGATAAACAATTTGTTGGACAATACTCAACACGCTTACCACAAAAAATACAAATTCGAAATCAATACTTGTAATTAAGCAAGCGTTTCTTTCGTATACCAGTTTCCAATTTCCAATCAACAACGAAAGAAAAAAGAATATAAGAGCAACACGGAAGTAGAGCTTGATTTTTTCCTAAAAAGGTATTTACGTTTTCAATTGAGATGGGATGATTCTTTAAATCAAAAAATGATCAATAATATCAAAATATATTGTCTCCTACTTAGACTAATAAATCCAAGAGAAATTGCTATATCCTCTATTCAAGGGGAGAAATGAGTTTAGATATTTTGATTATTCAAAAGGATTTAACTCTTACAGAATTAATGAAAAAGGTATATTAATTATCGAACCAATTCGTTTGTTTATAAAAAATGATGGACAATTGATTATGTATCAAAGTCTAAATATTTCATTGTTTCATAAGAGTAAGCCCAAAATTAATCAAATATACCGAGAAAAAGCTATGTTGCTAAGATTAATTTGGATAAATCCATTGCAAGACATCCAAAAATGGCTGAAAATAGATACAAAAATGATTATGATTTGTTGTTTGTTCCCGAAAAGGTTTTATCCACTAAAAGACGTCGAGAATTAAGAATTCTAATTTGTTTCAATTCGAGGAAGAGAAATGGTATTCATAAAAATCCAGTATTTTGCAACAACGTAAAAAACTGGGGTGAATTTTTGATAAAAGAAAACATTTTGATAAAGTTGAAGTACCAAGACAAATAATTAGTGACTTACTATATTTTCTCTTTCCAGCCAGATCAGACATATTGGTTGCCTTCGGTCTAGGTCGATATAAAATGAAAGTCTGACGACATTTATTTTTGATCTGCCAGCACCAAAGTTAACCCCATTTATGGTCCAAAAGTAATCTAGTTGGCTCCATAACTCTCCCCGCAACCAACGGCCAGAAGTCTTTGGTTGTCCTCAATAAGTTTCAAAGATGCAATTATTTTATTGTTCTTCTCATTTTCCATTCTTTCATAGTTTCATGGCTATTTATAAATCCCCACATATATATATATATATTTTTCTGGACAGTCGCCTATTGCTTGCCTTGACCTTTTACTATGTCGCGAGTATTGTTCCTTATTAGCCAGAACAGCAATGGGAGAAACGTGAACGACAATACTTCCAAATCCAAAAATGACTTCTTACCGCAATATAGATAAAATGCCCTCATCGGTATCTCAGGTTAAATTCTTTTTTCTGCAAAAAATACATATTTTTATGCAATTAGACAGGTCAAAAGTGCACCATGGTCGAATCACTTAAATTAGTTGAAGTACCAAGACCAATAATTAGTTGTTTTCGATCTAGATCGATACAAAATGAAAGTCCGACAACATTTATTTTTGATCTGCCAGCACCAAAATTAACCCCATTTATGGTCCAAAAATAATCTAGTTGGCTCCATAACCCTTTCCGCAACTAACGACTAGAAGTCCTTGGTTGTCCTTCAATAAAATATTTCAAAGATGCAATCATTTTACTGTTCTTCTCGTTTTCCCTTCTGTCATAATTTTTTGCTACTTATAAATGCCCATATAATTTTTTTTTGGGGATAGTCGTCTATTGCTTGCCTTGGTCTTTTATTATGTTGCGAGTCTTGTTCCTTAATAGCTAGAACAGCAATCAGAGAAACTTCAACAACCAACAATATTTCCAGAATCCGATAATGACTTCTTACCGCAAGAAAGAAAAAATAAATAAGTAAATGAAATCCCGTCGTTGGAATCTCAGGCTAAATTTCATTTTGCTTTGAAAAAAAAATATCATAAATGGTCGAATAACTTAAATTAGTTGAATTTCGAAGACAAATAATTGCTGACTAGTGATGGAGACCTGTGATACTTTCGCTCTCTGGCCAAATCACATTTATTGGTTTTCCTCTGTCTAGATTGATATAAAATAAAAGCCCAAAAAAGTTAATTATGATCTTTTTTTTTTTTTGGTCAGAAGTTAATTATGATTTTCCAGCACAAAAGTAAATCCCATTTATGGCCCAAGTTAGCTCCATAACTCTTCAGGCGGCTAACGTCCAAAAGTCAATGATAATCCGTCAATAAAACATTTTGAAGACGTAATTAATTTTTTTTTTATCGGTCCTACTCTAATCCTACTCGAACACTCACTTTCAGACTTTGCTATGCTTCCTTGTAGGGTGTGGGAGTCGAAATCCACCTTAAAATGATATTGTCCCCACCCCAATCCCCCTGAAAAGGTGGGGATTTAAATCCCTCACCCCCCTTCCAAGTTGGAAGGGTGACGTAATTATTTGATCCGTTAAAAACTCCAATCTAGAAATTTAAGTTAATGGATAGAGAGAGATCACAAGTATATAAAAAAATATATATAAAATCCATTGTCAAGTAATATGAGTGAACATTTCAACACTCCTTTCACGTGCAAGCTAGATTACAACAACATAGATCTGACTAATAAGGGAGTGGACACACATTAGTGAAATGGTGGCACTGGCTATACCAAATTAAGAATAATAAAGTGGAAAATAAAATTGGGAATTTTTTTATATATTTTCGATCTATATATTAATGAATGCTATATCAATTTATTTATAGTCTTTAATAGAAGACTATTAAAATAATATCTCAAGAGATCCACGATCAAAGAGAGATATATGTGTAATATACATGCAATCTTGAGAAATACGGAAAATCTAATAGAAATATCATAATTTTATCTAATATAGGAAATTATCCTATGGAAATCCCTGATTATGTCTAACATCAATTGCGTTTGAAAGAAATTGTTTCTTCATGAAATTAGCATTCTATGGATCTGAGCCAGGGTGGCGCATGGTGGTGCATATGATGCCTCAAAGCTTCCGTTGACAACGACATTTCAATACCTTGGTCATCTGATAATGATGAGTTTGGTGGTGGTGTCGCTTCTCAAAATGAAAAAGTGAAAAGTCGAGAATCAAAGACTAACAACATTGGCCTTTATGGTCGACTTTGCTATTAGAACAAAAAAAAAAAAAAAAACAAATGCAACCAATACAAATAGCATGGTTACAATGAGTGGAATAAGCTAGACTTTGCAGAGCAAGAGTTATTGTGCAAGGACATGTCTTCATGACATCGAAAAATAACTCTGTAAAAAAGAAAAGCTCAACTTGGTGCCACATCAGCGACATTGTAATATGACCATCGCAGTGCTTGGTTAGACGCAAATAAGGCACTTGGGTGAACATTGTCAAGTTAGAAATGGATTTAATTTGCACCTAAGTGCAAAGTGTACTAAGGTGGCCTCAAGAAAAGACCAAGTTGAAAATAATGAGGAAGTAGATTTGAGGAATATTTGAATATCTTCCATATATATCAATGGAGAATATATTACTCTATTTATAAGTTTTATTGTATAATTATTTTAAGATAGAAAAATGATTGCATAATAATTTTTAATGTACTGTAAGAATAATAGTCTATTTTGTATCTAAAAAAATCAAATCATAAATAATTATAAATTGTTGTGGGATTCATTTCTTCAAGAATTTATGACTTACAATAGAATGTTATTCTCAATAAAGATCTCAAGAACTGTTATGCTAGTAAAACACTTTAAGATAATACCTCAATTAAGATATCAAAAATCAATGGAAATGTCATAATTATCTTTAACATAGGAAATCCCTAATTATCTCTAATATGATTATTCTTATCATTTGCCCTTCTGTCACCATTTCATGACTATTTATAGATTTTTATACAGTTATTTTTTTTCCAGAACAGTAACCATTCATTTTCAAACCCTTTTATGATGATGTCCTGTATCAAATTGTAGTAATGACAAGATCGGATTTAGTCACACTTTAACAAAGAACGGACAATACTGATTTGTCTTGGCCTCAAAATCCAATTTTATATAGCAAAGTCCGTCAATAAATTAACAAGAACAATTATTCTTGCTAATTATTTATTTGTCTTGGAAAATGTTAATGAGTGCCCTAAGGTACTTGTTACAATTCATTAATTATATTTTGGAAATATTAATATTTTTATTTCTAGCATATTAAATTTTTGAATTCATTCATTTCGATTCCAAAAATGTGTTGATATGTGTTATTGCTAATTTTAGTAATCTCATTTAGTGCTCTTAAGTCGAATAAAATTGCATCGACTTTTGGAAGGCAAGTTGCTCATCACATCGTAACATTTTATTAAAAAGAGAATTCTTCATGCTTTTAATCTGTAAGTTTGTGGGTCGAATTCTTAAATTTTTTACTCGGAGCAATCTTCGGTCATCATGCCACTGCATCCGGTACCCAGCATGAGAGTTGGGAACAAGTATGAGGGAATGGGATAAAAATAAAATAAAATCATGCGCTTGAATCTACTTGATTATTTAAATAAGTAATTCTAAGGAGGTTGTGAGAAACTATGCCATTAAAAATAAAACACGTGTGAAGTTCATAAAAAATAAAACTAATAAATTGAGAGCAATATGTCTATCAAAAGGCTGTGAATAGTTATCTGTACTTCTTAAGTGCCAAGGGGAGCATACTTTGCAAGAAAAAACTTTCAATTGTGCACACACTTACAATAGATCTTTGTATGTTCCTCAAGTTAGCACCAAATGGCTCGCGTATAAATACTGTGATAGGTCGAGGAACAATGTCACATGTACATAAGCTAATGTGAAGAGAATAATGGAATTTGAGATTGTTTTGATACTGTCAAAGGCAAATGGTATATGGAGTTAGGAGCATGACAATGAATATGCTCATAGCGAATGACAAGGAGAAATATGATATGCTTAGGTGTTATTGTCAAACACTTCTAGATGTAAATTCAAAATCTGCACTTGTCATTATAAATTCAAAATCTTCATATTTCTTGATGAATTGAGGAATAATGTAGTTGGTTGGAATAATCTAGTTGGCTCTAATAACTTTTTCTGCAAATAATTTTAAAAGTCAATGGTTGTCGACCAATAAAACTCAATATTCGTCCTGTTTGCCCTTCTGTCACGATCTCATGACTACTTAAAATTCATATGCAATTGTTTTTCCGAGGCGGTACCCATTCATTTGTAAACTTTATCGGTTGATGTACTGAATCCAATAAAGAAGTCTACTTGCAATAAATTAGCAATCCTCGATGACTTATTTTCAATGTTACTTAAATCCAAAAAGATTGCCGCAAAAATAAAATACAAAATACAATTACATCTACATCTCAAAAGTCTAACTTTCTGCGGCACAATACGTTCAATTGATTGGATTAGCGTCTCACGATAAGAAGCCGAGTATTCTTTTTTTCTTATTTACAAATTTCCAATCATCAACTAGAACTTCTTTGGGTGTAGTCTGACTTCTCTGCACGAATGCTTCCGATGAATACCAATTCAATTGCCAGCAAACGACATTGATGGGCCTCGGCCTCCTATTCTAAAATCCAGTTTCATCTAGCAAAGTCCATCGGAAATTTAACAAAAAGAATCGTTCTTCTTCAAATTGTTAATACTTTTGGGTGATTTTTTCTCTTTGGAAAAATATTAAAGAGTGTTCCTATAGCAATTGTTAAAAGTCACTGACTGTGGTTTGAACGTGTAAATATTTCTATTTGAAGCACTTCACCCTTTTGGAATATGTGTCTTTGTCAATTTCAAACGTGTTTTGATATGTTTTTACAAGTATCCTTGAGAGTTTGTTAACAAGAACCTTTTCACCCCTGCCGGATAATGCTGCCATGAATGCCAATGAATATGATCTGAGGGAACGAGGAGGAGTAACACGAGATGCTTAGATGTTACTGTCAAACACTTCTAGATGTAAATCCACGATCTACATGTGTCATTAAAACTAAGCCATGTGGAGGAGGATTTCAAGTCTAGAGGGATCTACATATGTCTTGATGAATTGATCAATAAACTAGTTTGTTGGAATAATCTAATTTGCTCTAATAACTATTCCCGGGAATAACATCGAAAAGTCAACTGTTGTCGAGCAATAAGACTTTTCCAAGACAATATTTGACTATTATTCTATTTTGTCCTTCCGTCACGATCTCATGGCCATTTAGAAATTTATATGCAATTGTTTTTCCGGGCAGTAGCCATTCATTTTTCAAACCCTCTATGATGATGTACTGTATCAAATAAAGAAGCCTAGTTGCAATTAATTAGCAATCCCTGATGACTTCTTTTACATGTTACTTAAATAAAATAAGGTTGCCGCAAAATAAAATACAAAACACAATTACATCAACACCTCAAAACTCTAACTTTCCGGGCACACTACCGTCAATTTATTGGATTAGCATCTCACGATGAGAAGCCGAATATTCTTATTTCTTCTTTACAAGTTTCTAATCATCAACTAGAACTTCTTTACGTGGAGTCTGACTTGTTTGCATAAATGCTTTGGATGAATGCCAATGCAATTGGCAGCGATGACAAGATCGGATTCAGTCAAGCTTAGACAAAGAACGACACTGATGAGCCTCGGCCTCCTGTTCCAATATCTAGTTTTATCTAGCAAAGTCCATTGGAATGGTCACTAACTGTGGTTTGAACATGTTAATACTTTTGGGAGATTTTTCCTTTCGGAAAAATATCAAAGAGTGTTCCTACGACACTTTCTTAAAAGTCACTAACTGTGGTTTGAACATATAAAAATTTCTATTTGAAGCATTTCACTTTTTTGGAATATGTTTCTTTTTCAATTTCTAAGATGTTTTTATATGCATTGTTACTGATTTTAATATTTTTAACTAATGCCCTTGAGGCTTGTTAACAAGAACCTTTTAACCGCTACTGGGTAATGCCGCCATACATTCCACAAGTTAAGGGACTAGTTTTGAAACAAACAAGCCATCGAGTCGGTGAAGAATAAGTTGTTTTCACACAATTAGGAGAAGTACTGGCCACCCCGGATTGCAATAATGAGACTGGATCTAACGAGATGGCTTGATAGTATATCCGAAAATGAAGTACTAACAAAAGGAGCCCATGGGCTTTCCCAGTGTTGTTCCTCATACTCCTCTCGTAATTTCCTTAAGAAACTTTGTCCCCCCTCGCACCCCAAGATATAAGAAGTCATTTTCGATTGAGACAATTGATTGT